>JACEVL010000573.1:660000-1217500 GCA_020284085.1 Aporrectodea caliginosa
CCAAAATAAAAATCTGAACCTTTCTGAGTTTTAGGATTTCAACCGTTCAAAATGACCGAAGGAAGTGAAACATCCGGACAATCAACACAGTTGACACAGACTGCATCAGAAGATTTCAACTTACAACGTCTGTATTTTACATTTCTCACCAGTGCTAATGGCAGAAATGAAGAAATGGGCAGCACACCAAGACCAGATTCCAGTCTGAGTCAGGTCTGGCATTAGAAGCCAGAAGAATACAGAAGAACTGCTAGAAAATTGTAACAGTTGTTTCACAGCTGATGTAAAAGTATCACTATTTGACAGATACAAATATAAACCCCGAAAAGAACCACAGAAGCTACAGACACAATGCTACTGATACTAACAATGACACCAAGACTACTTCTAATTTCTCATTTCTGGCTGAATTTGTTTACATATCCATGTACCAGTACGTGTGCATCTCGTTATTTACATAATACCTTTAAGAAGGTAAAAGGCTCTCGGACATGCCGAAAGAGAATTGCTTTTCTATCTGGCATTGGTAGCCTTTTCCTCTAAACCAATTTCATCCACATACTGAATACAACATGCCAACCTAAGTCACTGTTATGTACTGACACAGCCAACACCATAAACAACCAAAGAAATTAAGTAAACAGATCAACAAAAGCCAGACTTTGGCCTAGAGATGTAAGTGGAAGAAGACCAGTCATCATCACCTTCACTCTAAGAAGCATGTCTAATGGCACAATTTACCATTCCAAACATTTCTACATTCTCCTCTTTCCATCAACATTAATTCATTTCTGCAATTTAGATCTGCAATTTTCACAGCAAGCAGCCACCAATCTAATTTATCCTTCTAGTTTAAGAATCAATTTGTTCACTGATGTGTAGGTATATCTTTCTTTTCTTGTACTACCAAAAAATTGTAAACTTAAGTCTGAGATCATTTAATCAAACTAGTCATTTAAAATCTCTTATACTGTAATTGCTATGCAAGATCACTTGACACAATAGTTCATTTTATTATCTCTGTTAACTGCTGTTCTGCAGCTTTTGATCACACTGCTCATTTTAAAATCTCTTTGCAATTGCTGTCTAAGATAATTTGATTCAAGCATTTATTCAAAAATCTTGTTAAACTTCAGTTTGAGATTATTTGATGAATATGTTCATCTTAAAATCTCTTAAAACTATCCAACTATTTATTGTAAAATCTCTTTAAACTGCAGTCTGAGAATAGTTGATCCAACTGTTCATATGAAAATCTCTCTCAACTGCTGTTGGAGATCACCTGATCTTGATCTGTTCAATTTAAAGTCTCTTTCAACTGCAGTCTGAGATTAACAAACAGACCACACTGTTCATTTTAAAATCTCTAAATTTACGACATCATTATACGACGGTTAATTTAAAATTTTCAACTGTCCCAGATATGAATTACTCTACTTTAACTTTAAATCATTTCAATGATCATGTTTTTTGCTGTCCGAGATAATTTATCCAAATCTTTTACACTTTAACAACGAGCAGCATTGGTTTCCCAGTTGCTTTTATTACACTCTTGTTGTTAAGGTGTTAAACCTGTAGGCACAATAATGCTGCTAAGTTCTTGTCTTGCAATCTGTGATTGATCTAATCACTCCTTCTAAATCTTCAGAAGCTTTCAAAGTACATATTTTTGCAGTTTTCCTTATCACTCATTCAGCAATATTTCTCTTCAAATATTTAGTGAGTTCTCTAGTTTCACTGGTTTCATCACCTTGCAGTATAACTATAGCCATTTCGGAGGACTAGTACAACTTAACATACTTTCACATAATCTTCACCCACAAATTTTGCTTTACTGGATACTCTACCAATAGAGTGTGGTCAGTAACACCACATAGAAATCTGTTTCCCTTTCAGAGCTTCAGTGAGCTTCTACTCAGGAAACCAAAACAATTAAGCATTTTTAAGAGACGAATTTATGGTCAGAAATGAAAGTAAAACCAAAGTATTAACTAACAAAAGACAACAATCATAACAATTGATAACAAACTCTTAACTCATAACAAACTCTTAACTTAATGTTAATTAAAAGCTTTCAATATTCTGTCAGCACATCCCTGAAGGCACACATTCAGCAAAACAAAGCAGCACAGCATCCAAATGGGCAGAAAAGACCATGCGCAAGAAAGATATCTGCAAACTGTTAAACTCAGAATATCTGAGACAAACAAACTGCATGCGTATCAGACACACAGAACTATTCACATACCATCATCTAAAAACTCTCGACTATCCTCACTCAAGTCTGGAAATCCAACAACAGAAGCTTATTAAGCTACAAAATAGTTTTCAATTACTCTGCAACTTCTGCTATTTTTTTAACAGAAGCACTCATCTCCAACATGATAGCACAATGTGCAGACATTTTCATGTAAGGGTGAAAGCACCTGTATGATAAAATAATTTAAATTCAAGACCATCCTTTCCTATTGAAAACATTTGTCCAAAACAATAATTTCCTCTTAATGGCAATCATTTTGTCAGAGGAAGATTGCCTTACCTAATTCATTCATCAGCAGAAACTGAGGAGCGCTTTTGGTGGCTGAGTTAAATTTCTTCACTCTGCCTAGCGTGTTACCTTCACTAAAGACTCGCTTTCCACTTACTGCTGCCTCTTTGTCTCACCAGACTGACTTTGTGGAATCAAGAACAATTCTTGAAAGGTTTTGGTTCACGTCAATTATTGCTTTGTTGAGTTTTGTAGAAGCGCTACAGAAGTGATCTGACTAGATTAGACTAGAAACACATAGAGCACCAGAATAGACATCGGATGCAACATGTGACACGTGTGACCATTACCATATTGTCACAAAACCAAGACACCTGCAGCTATTTAGCCATCACCTACAGTAACCATATCATTACATCTTTGCTCTATAAAAACAGAAGAGCACAAGAAAGCATCCAGATTTTGACGTGCTACTATATCGACAGATGATTGCATAAATGACAATCCCCTATAAATCGCATAAAACAGGATAATTCAGTCACACCCACCACCATGAATTTAAATGACTCCACAGAGAAACCAAGACAAAGACCAAAAAGCATTGCTTTCATATTATTTTGCTTAGCAAAGACAGACAAAGTAAGACTTACCATCCAGAGAATTGGCAGTAACGACAACTCGCTCCTTTCCAGCCTGTTCTCTCAAAGTATTTATCTTCCCTTCTAACACCTTCAACTGTAAAAATCAACACAGAACCAGATAATCTACTACTACTACTATCAATAGGATTAATTTAGACCCCAAGATAGAAAGGATTACTTATGTTAAAAAGTCCAAAGATTATAACGAGCTAACGTTGTAAAGTTCTGACAGGGTAAAAGTTGCCCATAATGCGTCTGAATTGCTGAGTGGCAGTTACTAGTCATCACAATTACAAGTCATTAAACACACTCATTCATTCATTCATTCTTGGAATTTGTATAGCACCCTTTCAAGGAACCTACTCAAGAGCGCTCCCAGCCCAGCCACAACAAAAGAAAGCAGACTTAATTCAATTCAAGACGTTAAATTCTGTCTAACAAGAGGTCAAAGTGACTTCCTTATGACCAGATAACTGGTGTCTGTGACAACCATTCTGCCTAAATTAGTATCTGATGTTGCCAGTAAGTATTCAAACAACGAAGTAGTAATACTGACAACATCTCTTAATGCCTATAGTTGAAGCAGAATTTTCAACATAAACACCTGAAAAACATTCAGGTGATTGTTATCCAGACAATAACGGTGGTGTAGGGGTATGTTCGGTGCCTTGCAGCCGGAGGGTTGCAGGTTCGAATTCACCTCAAACCGCCGCGTAGGGACTCTGGGCAAGTCCTTCACTCGCAATTGCTCATGCGCTTCGGCGTGAAACTCCGATTCAGTGTCTGCTCTGTAGTCGGAAGCGCCTCTGAGTAGAAATCTTGAAGGGGCGCTATAACAAGTGCTCATACATACATACATACACTTGCTAAACTTATCCTCTGATAACTGTAAAGATGTCAGACTCACCTTCTGATACTCTTGTCTGTACGTGCGTCGATGTTTCTTTCGAACTGACTTGGGAAGCGACTTGTCCTGAGCAAGTTGGAGCTCAGCTTCCATAATTTTCTCCTGTATCTCAAATCCCATCTCAAGTTTCTTCATCTTATCTTCCTAGAAAAATATATGTTCTTCGTAAATTTACCTTAATGCTAAACATAAACTCCACAGATGCAAAAACAGCAATTTCAAGATCAAGATCTCTGATGATGTCAAATTGAGAAACCAGCTCAAACAGCAGTTCTTCTTTTAAGGTCATTTAAGCCAAAAGTTGTTGGATCTCTAATCAACAGGCAGTTTCCCATCTAACAGCCCCAGACAAGCAACTTGTGCCTCTGTTGCTAAGCAGTAGAAGTTGGTGCTGGGATGAGATGAGAAGTAAATGGGAAGTCTTGTGATTTAGTGCCCCCTCCCCTCCACCATATCCAAGACCCTGGGATTCATCCATTGCTGGTTCTAAGTCTAAAGAGCAGGAAATGAAAGCCACTGCCAGGTTTTACTAGTGACATGGAAGATTTACTTCTTTACTTTTAGGATAGAAGTTTTCGAGTCAACAACATGATGGCAACAGGTCTTGAGCTTAATAACCTTTTTGTGTCATAAGCAACTTATCATACTAAACTACTTCGACGAATACAAAACTACTTTGATCAATACTGTAACTCCCATAAGTCACACTGTCCAAATGTTAAGGATGTATTGTTCCTGTTCTACTGCTTATATGAACATTAAAGAGTGTACAGGTTACAGATCTCTATTGCACTACAGGAAGTGAACATGAGCACTTAACTGCAACATCGCTGAATATACATTATGACAAGGCATTGGCTTTCGTTTTGCTGAGACAACGATTTGCAGCTTAATTCAAACATACAAGATTACAATTCCAAGATACAAACCTCACAGAAGCTGCCATCACTGAGAAATTTTGGAGAGAGGACAAACGTTGTTCCAATTCGTTTCCTCACATGGGGAAGTGACTCCCCCGTCTTCAGAGGCAGCTCCGGTGGAATAACTCCCGTCAAATCCTAGGAATACAAAGTATTAACTACAATTGAACTACAATGGAACTGAACTAAATTATTCAAACTTCAAAGATAACACACTGAATTAACTGCAAGATGGCCACATTTCAAGGATTTTTCAAAGCACACAAACACTTTTCAATAGCATTGGTTTAGGCAGACACTGATGAGATTGTTCAGCAGGTTTCACAATGACCTGAGAAGCTCCTATAGGCTCTATGCAGTGTGTTGTCAAAACCCACCAGATCAAGATGTAAACAGTAATTTAAGACCAAGAATGGCTCCAGAGGTCATATCTGACATGCCCGATCTGATTTCAAAAAGGACCTGGATGAAGTAGTCGTCCCTGGATCCACTCTTGCTTACGACAACAACAGATCACAAAAATGTACAATGGAACCTCAGTTATTGAGCAAATTAGCAACGTCATGAAAGGCCTTGCCTTTGTGCTTTATTTAATTGCCTTCAACTATAACTTGTCATCCATCACCGTTTAGACGTATGTATTAAAAGATGCTATAGACATACACATATATATGACTATATGTACATTATTACAGTGTGGACTTAAAAGGAAGTGGTCGGAAGATGTGCTTTAGGATACTGCATGTAAACCAGACCACACATTAAAAGTGATAATGCACTACACTCCAGTTCTTGTACAGTGTGCTGACAATACAGTGTGTGAAGCTAATAGCTTTGGGAGACAATTCACTTCACATTAAGCAGAATGCCACATAAACCGTATCTAAATTAACACAGCACATACAGATGTAAGCCAGTACATACCTGTACATATCAATTATGTAACTGTAAATATCTTTCCTCGCTGATTCTTAATTGAGTTTAGTGGCTACCACTTGTCATTTTGCTCTTCACAGCACTTTGGAGGGACTCGTAAAGTTCACCTTAATAAGCTGCAAGATGGCACTTCGGCACTTCTTGTAAAATAAGGGAAGACAAAAGATTGAAGGCTGCTGGGGGAAGATGGTGAACCAGGAAGGAAAAAGAGAAAACTTGTGGAGTGTTTGTCAATGTGCTTGAAAATAACTAACCTAAGTTTGGTTCATATGCAGCCCCTAACTCTAGTCTGCCTAATGCCAACTGTTTCTGTAGCGATAAGAACAACTACTGCAAAGATACAACCTTCACACACAGAAAACTGCCATCAAAGTCCTGATCACTTCAATCACTTCAATGAAGTCAAGAAAGATCGGCAATGGCCTGGAACAATGAAACCTCCCTAAAATGCGGACTTTGAGAGCCATGTCTGTTACTATGTCATAACATGTGTCTGTTACACGGACGTCAATTACTGTGCCGCCCATTTTTAGATATCAACACAATGTTATCTTTAGAAGGTGTGCTTTAGAAGGTTAAACTTCTTAATGTTGTGAGTCATTCTTCGGGTCTAGGACTTTACCCCCCCCGGCCCATTACCCCCTGCCATTACCCCCCCGACCATTACCCCCGTAGGACATTACCCCCCGCCATTACCCCCCCATCCCGTATTGACACTTATATTGTAAGAAAGAGAAGACAAATAAGATAAACGCATTATAAAAAACATATGTATTCAAGAAGTTCACGAAAAGAAGGTAGTGATTGTGTTCAACTAAAACAAAGTAACTAATGATACAAGTACTAAAAATTGGTAACTATTACAATGTAACCAATGTACTCAAACAAATCAAGTTACGACAAAATAGACCATTGTTTGTGTAAAGCCACATGAACTACACGTTGTGTGCGAGTGCACGCAAATAATGCAAAATTGGTCTATTCGGAAAGTCACTCACAATATTTTCAATTCTTGCCGAACAGTCTCGATATTTCTTCCTCTTAGGTTCTGCATCGTGTCCGCCAAGTCGCTGAGCGACAACGACGTTAACGAGGGAATGCTCACGATGGAGGATCGTCATGAAGCACCAGATATTGGGGTGGTGAGCAGAAACAGCAGCCTGCATCTTTCTGTGCCACCCTTCCACGCTATTATTGGTCCGTGGCAATCAAATGTACACACACGGGGGGGGGGTAATGGCGGGGGGTAATGTCCTACTGGGGGGGAATGGTCTGGGGGTAATGGCAGGGGGGTAATGGCAGGGGGGTAATGGGCCGGGGGGGGGTAAAGTCCGGATACCCATTCTTCTTACTGAACCTTAAACCAAAGGAAAACAGAAACTGCAATCTCAGAATGTGACAAGAAATGCACAACTCACTGCCTCTTTGAGACAAAGCTCTCGCAGTTTGTTCATTTTTGACAAGAGTTCCTGCTGCAGTTCTTCCTTTCGCACTTTCAGCTTGACGTACTCTTCCTGTCGAGCGGCCTTCATTGCCTCCATCTCCTTGGCCTTCATTACTGGAAACAAAGACACCAGAATCATAAAATCCAGTTCAGCATGAACTCATTAAAACAATAGCAAAATGTTGATCTCTTGGTTGAAACTTCAGCCCAAATCAAATACATCTGTGTGTGATCAGACACAGGATCTGATTTATTAGCAGTTAGGTTGTTGGTCTATCCCTGCAAGAGGATTAATCCAGTTGGCATTCATTCAGGTGTCCAACAACTACACAAAGACCAGCTGGTTAGGTAGACAGAACCGCAAACTTTACTTATCCCATTACAATTTTTCAAAAACTGGTACATTAGTATGGGTCACATGTTTCTATGCTTCTTTGTCAGAGCCACTGCATGCATTGCATCCTTTCTGTATGTCTGTATGTATGTATGTGTCTATAAGGTATTTTAAGTACCAAACATTTTAAGTACCTCTGTGTCATAGTGAATTTAGAAATGAGGTGTCAGTGTATTATAGACTGGGAAAGAGGAAATAAAAAACCCAGAAACAAAACAAGACATTTGGATAACAGATGGTTGAGTGAATCAGCAGAAAGACAGAAAAACCTGAACAGTTTTTATGAGGATTCACTGCATGTCAAACTCCAAGCAATCGTCCTACTTAAAAAATGCACAAGCCTCCACAAACAGCAGCTTACATAACAAAGTGATCATTAGGAAACCATTGTAAAAAATTGTTTAGATAGAATGGAAGAAAAGGAGGAGATGCAGGAGAAGGAGAAGGAGATGGAGTAGAGTGGAAGGCAGAGATTAGAGAGTGAAGATGCTGGAGACCAGCACAGGATGAATAAAACTGTTTTAACTGAAAATTGAAAAACAACTGGTTGAGATATATGGATAAAAATGCTGGACAGAAGCTGTGCAGCCTTTATTTCAAGGTCAGTTAGTTCTGCCCTCATAGAAATTAGTAACTGCCACCAAACTCGGTGCTGTTACCCAGAAGCCCCTCCTCCCTCTCAGATGACTCAGATCCAGACTGCTACATAAAAGGAGAAGGGTACAGCCAGACTTCCTCCCACCATACTCCTCTTTCTCCTTGAACCCATATGCAGTTGCACACAGGGCCATTACTAACATATTCCACCTGGAGTGAAGGCTCTGTCCATGTGACTAATCTGGGAAAACCAAGGCCAACTCCAGACTCACCCTACCCCATCCAACTGGCTTAAGACGAGCAACCCAAACAAAGCTCAACCTCTTCCCAGAACTTCCAGTCACATTCAGAACAAGAAAACCAATGGAATTGATAGAAATATACAGAAACAGATGTAGGCTGCATCCCACAGTCAGCTCGAGGGATCTAGAAACCATCATATATTGGAAACAGGAACCATTACAAAATGAAAATAGAAATCATTACATAATACATGAGTAGTAATTTGGAGTCACTAAATACAAAATATTCACAAAAACTGACAGCAAAGCTATATTCATGACAGACAAATAACTGTCTATCCTTGTGCTCAATACATTCGAGTCAAGTTCAGTTCTGTAGAACAAAAATTGAGCCAACAGCAATACAAAGACCAATGACAACCACAAGATAAAGACAACAATATCATAGCCAAAAATGTAGTGTCCGTCGGTTTCCTTATGTTGGAACACGAGGTCTAACCATCAGCTTAACTCTCATTTTGAACTGCCATATCCTATTCCTCAGGCATCAATTTCAACTTTAGAAAACAAATACATAAACAGCTCTAGTCCAAAGTACTCAATTTAAATTTTAAAAGGCAACAACAACTCTTAATTAAAACGAACTGCGAGCATCCTTACGTCACCTCTACACCACAGTAGAAGTATTCACTGCAGTTGGGTAACATGCAAACAGACTTTCTGCAAGTAATGCAGCCTATGAAAAGTAGAATACCTTAGCAACACTTTCCAAAACATGTGCAAGAGACGGAATGGCACGTACTGGTGCTCAAGAACTACAGTGTTGATAGCCGCAAGAGAACTGCATCCTCCATGCATAAAACAGAATGAAAAGGTTCATACAGCCAGATACTGTTGCAAGAGAAACACTCACGATCCACTTTAGCGCAAGAGAAGGAAGATGGTGATGATGACGATGATGAAACGACGTCCGGTTCGACTTCTGACCCAGTCATCTTGTCAGAGTTCTCTAGTCCCAACGACTGTGCTTCATTGATGTCATCAGCGATGTCACTGAGGCTGCGCACTGGTACAGACACGGACTGCAAAGACAACCACAACAACAGCCACGCTGCTACAACGTCACAACGCCAGAGGCCAGACGAATTACGGCGTAATAAAAAACAATGAACTACATGATTACAATGAAACAGGCACAATCAATCACGCGAAATAATGGACAAATAACTAGCAGCATCTGTCACAGAGAATTAACCGACAGAAACACAGAACGCATTCCACACATAATGCGCACAGTGCAACAGACAGCAGCCATTGGAACTTCACAATCATCCATTTGCTTCATACTGCTGCCATGATGGCTTCTTCTCTAACAACAGGACTGGAATTCTAGCAAGGCAAATCAGCGCAAGTCAAGTACACATACGTTTTAATATAGCACATTGATATAACATAACATGGTGGTTATACAGCACCTTAATAAGGCATTAACATAGCACATTAATGTTAATATACAAGTGCCTCAATACTGTAACAAGGCATCCATATAGCACATTTTCAAGATATCTCAAAATTGGTGACAGATCAATAAAAATGAGATCTAGGCTTCTTATTCTTACACTACATTACAGGGATTTACCATTTTACAATGGCTGAATTCCTCGTCTAGCACTCCAGCTTAGACTCCTTATAACATGTCAAAGTGCAAACTCCCCCAAAATCTCCCCTCTGACCATACATGGCATGAACGAACCAAATACCAACAAATACTAGACAACTCAACCAAGCAACTATCATTGCAAGAAACACTGGCCCAGCGACCACTTGAACATGTGTGGGCCCTTGAAGGCTGCATGCATCTGGGAATTGCTAAAAAATGTCACAACATCTTGCCAGAAGTCCAAAGTCTCCTCCACACCACTTGATAACTTCCGGTTTTCCATGACATCTAACTCTTCCCATGGTAAGATGAAAGAATTTGGTCTCAGTTTATTTTAGTTAATTTACCATAAAAGATTTTTTTGGTTCCAAGACTTAATTCATTTAACATGACATAGGTATAATTTGGTTCCAAGACTTTCCTCTGTGTCAGAATCACTAACGTATATGCCTCAATAGCCAATTCCTCCTAACTTCCCATAAAAACTATGGAACTATCCACTGAGGAAGCACTATTATCCAAACAATTCCAGAATTCTACTACCGTACTCACAAACTAAAGAATATAAGCCTGAAAGTTCCTTTTGGTTTCTCAATTCTTTATATCTGTGGCCATTGGTCACACTGCCTGGTGCTAAATCGAAATCCCTCTCCCAATGCATTGCTTCATTCTCCCACTGCATTGCTTCGTTACCACTGACTCGTTGATGTTCATTAAAAAATCGATGTCTGTAAAAAAATTGTATTGTTGATCACTTGTGTATATATGAGAAGGCAACATACGAGTACAATCGAACTGCTTCAGAACAGCTGACTACCGTATATATGGTGACACTATGCTGATGGGTTGAGAAAACGGAGCCCTTGTCAGGCATGCCGTAACTGCAGGGCCGTTTTCAGGTCGTCGTAGGCCCTAGGGGCCTAGGCACACTTGCATTTGTAGACCCCAACTGCCAGCTCTGCATTCACATTACATGTATTTGCTGACATCATGTTTAACCATGATTCACACACACACAATTTTGATTTTAAATCTCAATTTGCCTTTTGTAATGTTCATTATTTAAAATCCTGGATATATCCAATAAGGTCTAATGCAATATTTCTGTGCTTACTTTCACTATCTTTCCATCTCTTTAGTCTTTACAAAATGGCAACTGCTTCATAATTTTTTATGTAAATAGTCACTTAAAGTTAAACTGTTTCAGTACAATTACAAAAGTAATTAAATTAGAATTTGAAATTTCCTTTTTAAATTTTCACATCAAATTCAATCATTAAACTTACTGTTTCAATATCTCATTTTCAGATTTGTATAGGCCCCTGAAAGGTTCATAGGCCGTAGGCACAGTGCCTACTGTGCCTAATGAATAAAATGGCCCTGCTTAACTGGTCAACAATCACATCAAGAAAATGTCAATTTATTGGTAAATCATTTAATGACTTGCATTTCTAACCACACTCCAGCTGATCATCAATCCAAGAATCTGTATCACTTAGAAATGCACTCAACTACTACTCTAGAACAGCATAAGAGTGGAATGGCACAAGCCGGACTTAAATTTTATTAAATAATAGAATCACTTTTCATAGGCTGCTTTATTGCAAACAGCTTGTCCATAGGTAGAATGCAGGACCACAAGTCAGGTTAGCAGGTGGTTGTTGAGTTCTTTGATTCCAAGTGAAAAGCACTTCAGAATAAGTTGGTATTCAAGAAAACTGGGCAGCATTCCGGAGTGCCAAAAAGCAACACACTACCTACCACCATTCTACAGAATAGTTCTCAACCACTGCCACATTAGTAATCAGCAATACTACAACATAACCATCCTCATTATCACTATTAACTGCTTCTATTTGCAAGGACCTCATTTAAACTGCCACATAGCACACTGTGATTCGGTTTCAACCTGAAACAAAAAGACTACTTAACAAGAACCTTTTTTTCACTCAAATGCAAATCGTTTTGCCATACCCTACTCTAGCATATGCAAGTAAAATGAATGCATATTTTCAATCAACTATAGCATAGCTGACCTCTTCTGATACATTAGCTGAGATTCTAAAAACATAAAAATTTCAAAAAAATCAGAGTTGTTTTTCATTCCTTGCTTCTGCTGAAGATGTTTTTGTAGGTTTACACTTCATCTCACTTCATTTCATTTCATTCATAAGACTTTTCAACCGATAAGAGACTGATCATGTGTGAATAGCAGAACTTTTGCTACAAATGGGTATCCACTGAGAACCGAATATCTGACAAGGTGAACGTCTTATGCCATGTTGCCACTCTTTGCATCCCCCCCCACCACCACCACCACCACCACATACCACAGCCACAACCTTCAAACACAACAACTCACACAGACAGAGCAAGAAGTATTTCATCCCTGTCAACTAGATGACTAAGTTATTTGCATTCCTCTTTGACAACGAAAAGCTTTAGATTCTAAAGTGTTGGATAGCATGCATACAACTACTGTCGATTGTTTACTCTGGTACAGCTAGCTAAGCCTTAGACTGCCTTTTGTACGGTCAGATAAATCCAGTGAAGTTCACAAGACCACTGACATATTTTCAAATGATTCACTCAAACAATGCATGCCTGTGCTCACGTCACAGGCTGGTCACCTGGTGCAATCAGGACACCCTTACAAGGCACAGGGACCCCCTCCCCCCCATTTGGCAGTTGCTCTCATTAGGGGCATATCCTTTGTAAGCACGCTTCCTATTACAGATAGGCTGCAACAAGCAGTCAGGATTTGGGGTATGGTTCCTATCACAGATAGGGGCTCTATGAGCGGTCATAGTTAGAGGAAAGATTCTTATTAAGGGCTTTAGTTTATATTAGAGATTTGGTTGGAGCAAGAAGCAAGGTATACACATTTCTTAGATACATCCATCAGTAGTAACATTTTTATTTTGTGTGAAGATCATACCAGAGACATGGTCAGATTAAAGATACAGCTTTCATTTGGGCATTGCACAGCTCAGAATAATTTTTCTATGGGATGGTTATGGTGGATGCTGAGAAAGCAAGATGAGAAAGGATTTTTTTGTCACCACAGAAATGAGTTGACTACAGAATACTGAAGGACTTTCAAGTTTCAATACCAAAAAAACGTAATAATGATGAAATATGAAATTCCTGGTATAATAAAGACAACTCTGGTGGACAAAGACTCCCCGAGAAGACTTCCATGGTATGGTCATGATTGTGGAAAGTATGCCTGCTATCACAATGCATTACATGCAAGATATGAACCAAACAGAAGCAACAGAAGATCACAAATATGAATAGATGATATAAGTGAAGACATACGAGACTTGAACTATATATATGAGAACAGCTCTAAATTTGACAAAATTAATTATATCAAAACTAGGCTTAACTCAATTTTCTTACAATTTGAGCATCATATACTGTTTTAAAGGGTAAACAAGTCTCTTCTTTAAAATGACACAAACTTTATTGTTCCATCATGTTCCTGTTCAAAGTTATGAGTAAACAGGGCCTAGGACAGGAGGGGCCACAGGGGCCATTTGGCCCCAGGCCTCACTTAATAAAGGGCCTCGGAATTACGGAGTTATTTATTGAAATGGGGAATTACGGAATTAAGGAGTTATTCATTGAAATGTAGCACTATACAAATTCTAATTATTTTCAGCAGCGTCTTAATGGATTGGCTATGTTAAGCATTAATTCTGATATCGCTAGAACTTTAATTTATCAAAGTATTATCGATAAATTCGTGGCTTTGAAGATGCGGAGGATGATTTGAACCTTTCTGTTGAGTTTTTAAAAGATATTTGAAAAAGGCCTTGAAAATTAGCTGTGGCCCTGGGCCTCCAATTCCTGTCCTAGGCTCTGTGAGTAAAAAATATGTTTCAGTTGTTCGAATTATAATTCTGAGAAAAATGCATTTAAAGTTCTGTATAATTTTGAAATGCAAAATTCCTTAGCAACCATGTTCAGAATTGAATGAAATTTGAAACAGAAAAACTAGTTTATGTTTGCAACATATACTGGGCTTCTACTCATACCACGTTTGCTATGCTAGCCATACACCAAGCACGGCTATTAATGGCGGGAAATTGGCAAATTTCAGGAAAATCATTGAATTATTGAAACAATAGCTACTACAAAATCATCTAAAATACCATTAAAATTCATAAAAATTTCACAAATTGTAGTTTTAATGTGTTTAAAACATATTTATATATCACTTTCTAGTAACCTCTCTTCCACCTTTGCTTTTCTCAAAACCTTTTTCTTCTCTTGTGGCCTTGCGCACTGGGAGCGCCTCTGAATGGTTCACCCTATGAGAGGCGCTTTATAAATGTTTGAATACAATACAATACAAACTTTCTATCAAAACCCAAAAATTAAAAAAAATAAGTTTGTATCACATTTTCGTCATTACCTTGCTAGTGTGTGTTGCGACACACACCTGGTTTTGGACAGATGGGTCACAAAAACTAAAAAGAATGGAGACCATTTACTCCCATCCATTGTGGCTAAATAGCTTCTCTGAAGAACTGATGATGATGAATTTTCAGAACGTACAGCAAGAACAAGCACGTAGTTCCCATGCATTAAAGCTGAATCAGTATCCATTGCCATACTTAGCATGGCCATCACTGTGCCCTCCTCCTGAGTCAGGCCTCAATTTGTTTAACAGAATTTGCATCTTTACATAGATACCACAGCATTGATGTAGATTTGTGCAAAGTAAGTCACATTAAATTAACCCTAAACTTATCCAAAACATGAATACTTTACTGTAAAAAACTTCCTTGTAGACTCAACATTGCCATGAGGTGCAGTATTGCCCTCCCCGGTACCAGAATAAGCAGTTATAATAAAAAAACAGTAACTACATGTACATGTATTATACATGCATTATCCGGGCTAACGCTGCCCAGTCTATCGTCATTCCAAACCATCCACACAGCTTGGTCCAGAGACTATGAACTTGACACCATCTGTCAACTACGGATGGGAATTCTTTGGTTGGGCTCCACATCTGTGTACGACTCACCCGCCACTGGTGACTCTTCTAGTTTTCTGTGCATTGTTTTGCTTGCTTACGACATTTCTGTTCTCAACATCATGTAGCACCTCTATGAGATACATAAAAGATGCTATAGTAAGTGTCCGCACATTATTATCCTGTTTACAGCAGTTCCTGTTTATGCGGAAATTTTAATTTATGATATGTGAGGCGACCTGACAAAATCAGACTTATGTTACATGACTGCATTAAAGAGATAATAGTCGAATTTAGTGAAATGGGAGTCATAAGTTGATTTTCCATCCAGGAAATCAAAAGCATTCATGTTTTAAAAAAACAGTTAAAACTGTACATTCTATCGAGCTCTTAGCATCTGCACTGACAGTTGACATTGTGTATGTGTGTAAAGCATCCTTGAAGTAGCTTGCTACTGACAATTACAATAATTACAATTACCATTTTACTATTTTCCATTTTCATGTAGTACACTGTATAATCTACTTATTTGCCAAATATTACGGCTGAAATCAGTATAGAAATATTTTATTTATTTTATTTGTGAATAGGGGCCGTCCATAAATGACGTCACGCAATTCTGGCCGATTTTTGACCCCCCCTTGTCACACTTCGTCACAAAAAGTAACACCCCCCTGAAAAATGACGTCACAAAGCTCTGACCCCCCTAAAACCAAATTTCCATTTGATAATAAAACATGTTTCAAATCACATTTATTGTCATTGTAATAAGTATTTAATGTGGCACAGCACTCCAGAGTTGTATTGTCTCGAGACACTGTCTCGGTCTCGAGACAGGTTTTTTGATGTCTCGGTCTCGGACCACACTGTCTCGGTCTCGAGATCATTTCTTGACTTTTTGGAAACTGTCTCGAAGCGAAAGTCTTGTCTTTTGAAAACTGTCTCGAAGTGAAAGTCTTGTTCTCTTGTAGAAGCGGTCTCCAAAGTTCTCGTACAAACTGTATTTTGTTCGGAACTTCGTACAGTATTGCGCTATAAAATTGTCTTGTGCCGAATGGATAACTAGTTAATCAGAAGTGCCAAACAGATAGGAAGTTCTTAAAAAGCGGTGTTTCTGGTATTAAGATTTAAGAGTATTGAAAAAAGCAGGCTTAAGTTTGCACCTTCAGTCCAAAATTTCCAAATATCGTAAAATGTCTCATAAAGAACCTGAAATCGTGAAATTTGCATTCACACAGATTGAAATCAATGAAAAACAAAATAAACGGCATGCCGTTCGTCGTTTGTGTAAAGCCAACATAAGCGAAATGCTTGGAACAACATCTAGTTTCTCAAGGTGAGTGATGTGACTTATGTCGCTAAATTGCTAATAGGCCTAAGGCCTACATGGAATTTTTTGGTTTAAATTTTAGAATCATTTAGAAGATTTCAGAATGGCTGAAATATTTAATTTCTTTATAGTTTATACAATTCAGGTGATCGGCTGATTTCAGTGACTTAACCTTGTATTAGACTTCAAAAGTCTAATGAAGTTGAGAAAAATGTTTCGGGACTTGGGTCCAAAGTGCATTTCACTCGTTTTGAACTGTCTCGAACTGCCTCGGACCTGGTGTCTCGTCTCGGTCTCGAACCCCACTGTCTCGGTCTTGGTGTCGGTCTCGGACCCCACTGTCTCGGTCTCGGTCTCGAGTTTTATGTCTCGTATACAAGTCTGCAGCACTCTGATGTTGTATTAACCCCTTAGCTGCCGTATTGACGAGCGGTGCTCGTCATGCATTATCTGTATGCTGTGTGCCCTTATGACGAGCGCCGCTCGTCATACATACAGTCGCCTCTATGCTTAGTGTGGCAATGTAGGCACTGCATATTAGTCAAAAAGCCTAGGCACATGAAAGTCAGTAGAGTATATTCCGCAATGTTTGGAATGCTATTGGGTGACTTTTGTGCTCTGTTTGTAAAGGTGCTGTTAGTGCCAGAAGTGCTAGATGTATTGTGCGTTTTTAGGTATACATATAGTTGCTTTATCACAGTTGTTTTGCAGTAAAGTCAAGCGAGGTGAAAGCCGTTTCTACTGCATCAAAACCTGTTCTTTGCACCAATGATTGCTTTGCTGCATATCATACTGATAAAAAGTACTGGAAATATCATCTGGGTGAAATAGTGACCCAGTCAGCAGCAGTTGCTCTGAACATTCAGTTCCAAGTACCCACACCTTTCTAGCTTACTAGGTATTCAGTATCTATTGAAAATAAATGAGCATGAACAGCAATGCTCACATAAACATGATAGTTTTATACATATTATCACGAATTATAGTAATTGCAACAGTGAATGTTGCACAGAAACTACGATTGCAACAATAAAAAACTTTTACATCTGCATGTTAGCTGTCGGCACACGAGGCTTTGTTAACCCTATGTCCAGTCGGCAGCTAAAGGGTTAAAGCAAAAAGTCAAATATTAAAAAGGAGTCGTTGGAAAGCTGATATTAGCATAAAATTAACTTGAATATTCATCGTCTAACCAATAACTACAGATGTTCAGAATATTTTGTAGTAGAACAATTAAGCAAATGGAAAGAGTAGAATTGCCACAATAACATATTCATTCCACAGAATGAAATGCTTTGGTAGAATCATTAGAATTTAAATGTTTAATATAAACAATTTATCCAAAAAGTTACAGAATTTATGCTTCTCCATTCTCCCATGGCGAAGCAAAATACTCCTTCATGGAAAAAATAGGGAGAGCATGAATATTTTAAAATGTGACGATGATAAAATATTTAAATAGTTAGAAAATTATTAATAATGGTGCCCGTATACATTAAAATAATCAAAAAATAATGAAAATTTAATACTCAAAATTAGTGCTGTTATTGCTAAATGAAATTGTTGTTAATTTAATTACACAGACCTGATGTGACATCACATTTCTCAGACCCCCACCCCATGTCACACATCGTCACAAATTTCCTCCCCCCTCCCCCTAGTTGCGTGACGTCGTTTATGGACGGCCCCCATATTGGTTCTGCAACATAAGCCTGATTTCGTCAGATCGCATCACACATGGTTACACTTTTGCATATGGATCATATATATTGGGCTGCAATCAGCATGAACCATCCAATTTGAGCACCATAAATTTTAAAATTATTGTCAAATGGGAAAACAGATATTGAGTGGCCATTAGAAAAAAATAAGTTATCAGTAATTCGTGTAATCTATTGCATCAGTTGTAATAGAAAATTTATTTAGCACTACTTCAAAACCTGCTAAGCAACAGTCATATTTTTAGAGACCAATTCTCTTCCCTCTAGGAAGTTAATTGACGATTGCTCTGTAAATGGGTGATCATCTGATCAAGCCTTTCAGGCCGCTGGGATGCACGTGTCAAACAAAATTCGGGTATCTATTCAACAGTTTTTAAAAACAATAGAAACTCTACCTTTTATTTAACTCTCATCACCTGTTCTGCTATTTGAAATTGTCAAGCACTTTAGAAGTAGCTTGCTACCTTATAATGCTACATAAATTGGCATTATTACAATTACAATTACATGCCCCTGTTAACAGCAGCTTTCAGAGGTTGAAGGATTATTTTGGGGGCTGAAGTGTAACCACAACTAACTAATAGTCCATAATCATGGGGGATGTTAACCTTAGACTCACAGCTGAAAGGCATTCTACCGCTGTGCCACCAATAGAATCTAATCTGGCAACATTTAAAGAAGCACTGCTATCGTAACATGCAATTCATCAATCGATGGTTGCTTACTTATCACATAATGAAAACTACCAGTACACGTATCCATATCAACAAAGAAACTAAAGTTCTGCATATCCAAAATCAAGCAACAGGCAAGAATTAAAACAGAGACATGAAACAAAACAACTCACCCGTTTACCCACCACAACTGGCATTCAACTCTTAAACTTACTGACACCTCGATTAAGAAAATACCATCAACAACACTATTGTCAGAACATGTAACAATGATCCAGAAGCCAAGCCATATTTTAAGGTTATGGTAATATAGGGTAACTGCTCATATACCCTTCTTGATATTCCCCTCTCAGCGACAGCCTTATAGCAGCAGAATGACCTTAGCCTTAAGCACAAACACAATAGCAATCCAACAACCCCACAATTCAGTCAGCAGCAAATCATCAATCTCACAGAATGCTGTATGAATCAAATCCCAAACACATCAATCTCACATAATGCTCTATGAATCAAATCCCAAACACATCAATCTCACATAATGCTATATGAATCAAATCCCAAACACATCAATCTCACATAATGCTCTTTGAATCAAATCCCAAACACATCAATCTCACATAATGCTCTATGAATCAAATCCCAAACACATCAATCTCACATAATGCTCTATGAATCAAATCCCAAACACATCAATCTCACATAATGCTATATGAATCAAATCCCAAACACATCAATCTCACATAATGCTATATGAATCAAATCCCAAACACATCAATCTCACATAATGCTCTTTGAATCAAATCCCAAACACATCAATCTCACATAATGCTCTATGAATCAAATCCCAAACACATCAATCTCACATAATGCTTTATGAATCAACTCCCAAACATGCAGATAAAATGCCGAGCTGTTGGCAGTTGGTCAAATCTCTGGAAATGACATGAAACAACTGCCAAACAGTCCTGACATTTCTTAGCTACAGATGTCACTGTGAGTCACCTGTTTGTCATATCCACTCTATATCCATATTGAAGTCACAAAGAAAGCCACTTCAAACAGTTTCATTGTAATCATCAGACTAGCAATAGTATGAATAGTCCTTACCATGACAGAGGCTAATCTGTCACAAGTCAGAGTATAAAATCCAGCAAGAAGCACAGAAATCCATCAGAAACATTGGAGCACCTAAAGTAGTTCACAGGCAATACATTATCCTAAACTACTACCATATGGCGTAGCCTCTAACTACACAATAAAACTTCCATGGTCTAATAAGCCCATTCAGACATCCAGCTTCTGCCAAATCCCGGTGCCATAACTGCAGGCAGCTAGGCAGGCACACAGGGATAGTCACCTAGTGGTAGACAACCACTCTTCTCTCTCACACTGCAGAACAGAGAAGGTGATTGGACGGCTGGCTATTTACTGTTCCTGCTATGAATAGTCAATTAAAACTGCCATAGCATATCCTAAACTCCGCCTACTCATCAATCCACCCATCTGACACGACTTGCCCTCAGCCACAAAAACACCCACACACACCTTTAAGGGTCTCCTTTTATCTACATAGATAAATATACATACATGCAACAGAATATACATCTGTACACAATATATGCATACCTATAAAAGTAGGCCTAGTACTGAGCTGTATACAGAAATATTTGATACTGAATGTTAATACTTTCATGAGAGCATATCAAATGCATACATGCGGATGAATTTTCACACCAAGTGTGTAAGTGTACCTAAGTAAGTAAGTAAGTAAGTAAGAATATCCTTTAATAAACCAATTGCTAACGGCATTTTGGTGTACACACATAATACATATGTACATATGTTGGGATACAAAAAAGTATAATGCAATGGCTCAAAGACTTTTCTAAAACAATTACCACATTACATTTGAACCTATACTAGGAGCACAAAAATTTCCATAGTTTTGTGTTTCAGAAGTCCCTCTTTGACAGAGACATGAAAGCATTCCAGCCATTTCTCAATGAACTGAAGTTTCCTTAAAACTGAAAAAGTGGTTCAATAGCTACATATTAACACGATTAACAGTAAATCATTAAAGATACTTCTCTTGTTTCATTTAAGTGCATAAATATATGCTTAATACACTTAAATCTGTCCACTGCTTTTAAATTATACACCAGTACACATATATGTATAAAGCATGGGAATTAGATATCTTTTTCAGCAGATTCCTATGCTGCTAACCACACTTTTTAGCTCCGCATCACACGGACTTCCAACAAATGGCATCTCCATTGATTAGTCCAGTACAAAACGTCAAACCAGGGGGTGGCCAGAAAAAAATTTCGGAGGGGGTTTTAAGTTTTCGGGGGTTCCCATGGGAAATTGTCATATTTTTCTACATTTTTAGTTTTAATAACAGTAATGCATTTATTTGGGGGGGGGGGGTTTGAACCCGTAAAACAACCCTAAATACGCCCATGCATCAAACAATTGCCAAGATGAAGGCAGTCAGTAAGAAATGGCACGAAGGTGTACACAGTCCATGCAAAACGGCACCATGGTGTATGCAGTCAATCAGAAATAGCACCAAGTTGTAGGCAGTCTATGAGAAATCGCAATTTTATCATAAGGCCAAAACAAAATAATGGTGTGTTTCCGGTAACCCGACCGACCCACTTTTTTAGGCCCGACTGGGAAAATTTTGTGAAAAAATTTTTTTTGAAAAAATTAATTTTTCGAAAAAAATTTTTTTTTTTACATTTTTCAAAAATTTTTTTTTATTGACACATGAATTTAACCTTTGCGTACCAGAGGTGCAGATTTGCAACATTGATAACACTGCTTTCCTTGCCAGAGGTATGTAAATAAGGGCACCGTTAATTATCTATGCAAAATTGGCCTTAGCAAGGTGAAATATGATGACGATATATTCGTTTATTATTATACAACGATGCAGCATTGCATAAAATTATTTTACAAAATAAAATTTTTTTCCTACCTACCTACCCATTTTTTAAAACCACTGTTACCGGAAACACACCTATATTTTTTTTGGCCTAACAGTGAAACATTACTTTTCATTGATAAAAGCACAAAAAGCCTAAAAAGGCTATGCTACTGCACTGAATATCTCCCTTTGCTCAGGAGTGCCATTACAAAGGACATAGTTATCTCTGCTAGGCAAGATTATGCTATGTATACTGCAGTGGGGTGAAGTCAGTTACTTGTCAACGTCTCTAAGCAAATGGCTCAGACAGAAGAAAGCTTTTGTCTAGTCTTCAAGTGTTACTCTCTACTAAACACAGTTAGTAGCTCTGACTATCTAATTTAAAGAATATTCTATCTATCTATATCTATATTATCTATCTATGATTTAAAACCTTTCATTTAAAAAGTGTTAATATCAAAAGTACTGAACACCAGAGAAACAATGAAAGTAATAGATGTAATTACTAACAATCAGCTGGCACAGTCAACAACAGATTGGAGAGGAGATATGATAGGCAGAGACGTTCTTCAGAAGGAGCACAGTTTGTCTTCTGATAGCGAATGGACTCTGCTCCTCCTCCTCAGAAGAAGACTCTCACACACACTGCCTTCGTCTATTGACCTATACCAGCCTCAACAGAACCTATGGCGGTGTTTGATCTGGGCAAGAGGTTTAGTACAGAAACCCAATGAGCAGTCTTGTTTAATTTTCATTTGTGTGGTCTTCAGACAAACAGACCCTCTTGACAAATACAGAATTCCTACAATACTAATAATTCAAGCAGGCTTTGTGAGAACCTGGGTCCAGAATATCAATTTCATAGTAATCAATAATGCTGGCCTATACAACTGCCATATTTAAATGCCCAAGAAATTCTACTTAACTGAAATACATGTAACTGAACCAGTAATGACAGACAGAGAGGAGTTTAAAGCATAGAGAGACAGACAGACAGATGCAGAAAGACAGTTGTATGTATGGATGCATGGATGTAGAGATGTATGCATGGTCAGCTGGGCATATCTGTGGACACATGGACAGAAAGACAGACAGCTATTCCAAATGATAGTTTCATATTCTCTAGACCGTATTAAAAAATTATGAGGATAAAAGATTAAATTATGAAAATAATAATAATAGAGCTACTAATAAAATGTAATAGTAATTAACCCTGCTTACAATACTGATAGTTGAAAATCGAACCTGACTGGCATCCTTTAGCCTACGAATAAAACCTTCACCCCATATGGCCACAACAATTGCCCAATACCTATGCACGAGAACAACCACACAGAGGGTGAAATCACTGGTTCTTGAACAAAGGAGTAGCTGCCTTCACAATGGTGACCTATGACACTGAAAGACCTGGAGAAACTGAAGCCAGGCTAAGAAGATCAGCTGCACCAGGATCCATTCCCTGCTCCTAATACCCAAAGGCCACAGATTCATACAAAACACATGCCACTAAAATACCAGCTCAGCAAACAAACCCCAGCCCAACCAATCTACAACCAATCTTTCATCATGTTAAGTGTCATTCATATCCACCACAGCTCTTGCACCTATTCACAAGCAGTCACTACATTTGACACTAAAGCATACCTACAGGGATAACTCAAGAGCTGCCATTGCAGCATACTCAAGCCCTTCTGAATCTGGCAGATCACATCCAGAACCAGTCCACTCCTCTTTAAACTCTGCTTCACCGTGCACTCACCCTCCCCCCACCCCCACTCTCTCTCTCTCTCACTGTTGCCATCGAACCACTATACAACACATACACATTCATTCATTCATTCATTCCGATCATTTATATAGCACCCCTTCAAGGAACCTACTCAGAGGCGCTCGACACAGTAATGGATGTTGCTGCTGGCTTTAATGTAGTAACAGTTGCCCATGTTGTTATTATTATTATTATTATTATTATTATGTACATGTAGTAGCAGCTGTTGCTTTCCTCTGCTGCTCCCTTTGTTTTTTTAATTTTTCTATCAACTTCCCTCTCACTAAAACAAGATGATAATTGCTTTGCTACCAATTTGGAATCAATAAGGTTTTAACTGTCCAATTTGATCCACAACACAAAAACAAACTTTGGAAACGGTCAAAACAGAAAAGCACTGGAGTCTGGAGGTGACAGTTTGACATAACTATGGCAGTCCAAGCAGTTAGTTTACTGAGAAAGGAAGTCCAATAATGTTAGACCAGATGGATTTCCAATAAGAAGACCAACTCCATGACATCTCCACTATCATACTTCTCAATGCTACACCACAATCATTTCATAGGACTTTGAGCTGCTTCACCATCACCAAACACATCTACACAAACATTTCAAACATCATTTCCTTCATAACTCCTACTTTCCTTGATTGCTTGTTCACACTCTCTTTGTACTTCTTCTGCCAAGTAGATTCTGCCAGAACAAGAGAGGATAATTAGAGACACATGCTACACAGTTTACACGAGGTTTAAACAAACAGCCAGCAGGTTACACATTCTTATTATGAGTAACACAACCATATGCCAGCAGTAATAATGACAACAGCAAGACATGCCCATAAATTCAGAAACTTCTGGCAACTCCTCCACACATTACTAAAATAGACCTAACTGAACCAAGTAAGCCATCATCATTAATGACTCAGGAGAAAATCGTGCAGTTACCAAGTTACATGACTTATTAATAATATATATTATGACCCCAAGTCACATTGCGTCCTGAAATCAACAGGATCTAAACAGACAAATTAATTTAAACGGCCATGCTGTTTAACTCTGGAAAGAATCTAAAAATCTTCCCACAAGATAATGTGCTAAACCCTTATATTAAGAATCTCTTCTGTGACACATTTAGTCTGAACAGAACATCAGCTCAACTTAGAATCAAACTCCCATGATATTTAGTCACTCACGTCATAGATTTCATCTTTGCAGTAAACATTTTGTAATTCTTTAGACCTGCACAGAATGTACTATTGTTACATAGATACCATTTTTGTCTCAGCAGATCTCAAATACTGATTTAACAGTCACTGGAAGGGGGTGGCTTAGAATGAAAGCAAAATTTACTATCATGATTTAGAAACAAATGAAAATGGCTAAAGCTAAAGTGCAAAGAAAGTATACTGACTCAACAACAACAACAACAACAACAACAACAACAACAGCAGCAGCAGCAGCAACAACAGCAGCAACACCAACAGCAGCAGCAGCAACAATTTCTATGGTGCAGTAACACAGCCATTCTGCTACAAGGGTGCCTACACAAAACTATAACACAGAGCGGAGTAAGCCTAGGTAAACAGAGGCGCCCACAAACTGAACTGAACCATCAATCCGAGTAAGCTACAGTGACCAGGTAGGTCTTTAGCTTAGCCTTGAAGGACTCAACTGAGTCAGCAGAATGGATCACAGAAGGGAGACTGCTCCATCACCTGGGACCAGCAACAGAGGAGGCATGGTTGCCAAATCGTGTCCTCATCCATCGCACACAGAAATCACCTTCTCGCACGATTTCAGTCGAAGCCCTACTTTAAATGACGGCATCTCCCTACAGTTGTCCCTCTGTAGATATTCTGGTGCAGCTCCATGAAGTGCCCTGTAGATGAACAGACAGAGCTTGTACTCGATATGATGCGGCACAGGAAGCCAGTGAAGGACATCACAGAAAAATGGTGTGACGTGATTGAATCTCCTCTGTTACAGATCAGTCTGACTGAAGCATTCAACACCGATTTGTAGTTTGCACTTGAACAGCTGAACCTCTTCAAACGTCAGTAACCATGTTTTCAAATACAGTGATTCTCTGGTCTGCTGGAAATCTGTTCATCAGTCACATCAAATATACCAAAATCTCTTGCACCTCCAACAGAAGGTAGACTGATCCAGCAACTGCATTCTCAACCCCTACATGCATACAGATCTGTTACTCACCCCAAACTATCTAAGGTTCTAAATAAAGAAACCAGGTTGACAGATTATCTCCTAAATTCTGGTGAGAAAACAGAACCCAAAACAACAAAACATGGTGTAAAATTTCACTGGGATCTAACACTCTAGCACTAGACACAGATGTTGAAGACAAATTTTTAACTGAGTCAGGATTAATCTCTAAATGGAATTGAAAAGTAAGCACAAGGCTCCAGTTTAAACAGATAGTCAGGTTAGATTTGCATGTATTTATTGACATCTTCAAGGCATACAGTTTCACATAGCCTGCTTCTGTTCACAAGGGCATTGGATACCATTTCCAGTCAGTCTTCCTCAATAGAATCAAAGACAAACAACACGACAACAGTGAGTAATACATAGTCTGCATCTTGAGACATTAATGTGATGGGCTGCAAACAACCCAAATCTGCCTACTGTAAATGAAAAGCTAAAAAATCTAAAACTAACTACAACTGTTTGAATAATCTACTACAGTACAACTGGGTTTTAGACAAGCCTCACCATCCGACTTAGAAACAACACTATGACCATAATTGTATTATTATGGTCATTATTAATTAGTAAATTCTGTAGCGTGGATGTCTAATGTACAATGCATCAACCGATGGTGCAGCCAAAGTGTAATCAGGTCAACATCGAGCAGATCAGTCCATTGAAACAGAGACAGCCTATTGTAGATAAGTCATCTGAAACAGATATGTTCTAAGTTGAGCATGGAATGACATACTCAGCTGAGCAGATGAAGTAGAAACACAGAGAGAATTAGAAAATTTAGGTCCAGCATCTGAAAAATCTCAGCACAGTTCTAGTCTGAGGTATGATAAAAGATAGGCAATCAGATCACCTTGTTGAATAGTGATGAGACCGAAGAATAAGGACTGATTTTAATTAAAGACTGTGGTTGGCCAGAGCTCAGTGTTTTATAAACCATGAACTCGAATTTGAAAATTGTAGCCTTGAATAGAGACAATGAGACAACATTTTAACAACTGATGAGCTGAAAAACCTAAAGTCAAACTACAAAATGTACAAGTTTTCATATGTTAAAAAATATTGCAAACAGTTGCTTCATCATTAGAGCTTCAAGATCATTAATTAATTAAACAATTCACATAGCATCCCCTCAAGTTAGCCACCAAGAGGGTCACAGCCCAGCCACATCAAAAGAAAATAGTCTCTAGTACTATGGTCTATATTCCATTCTATGACATAAACTTTCCCTGGTAAGTAGTAATGGTAACAAAAAGGACATTATAACAGTCAACAGTCCCACGAGATATTGAAAAGATATATCTGGAAAAGGAATGTCTTGAACAGTGACGCCTTGATAGTATTGCCTAAATAGTAACTGATAATCACCAGAATAACTTGACCTGTGTACAGTTAAGTAGCCATTAACTGTTGATAAGCACTAGTTACTTCAAAGTAAGCCAAACGGAGAGAAGCAGAGCAGAGAATTGTGTCCAACTCTTATCATCCCTTCTCCTCTCTCTTTCTCTCAGACAACCACTTTGACATTACATGTAAACATACCCACATCAAGGTTTATATGTCTGCTGACAGGTGGCCCCAGGTTAAGGCCCTCCAAAGACTGATCAATAACCTAAATGTAGGAGGAATAGGAGGGCACTGTAACCCTGTGGCAAATGCCTTTGGAATTAGGCTAATGCAAACAGGAAATCAAGGGGGGGATGGAGGCTCTTTAGCTAGCACTGGTCAGCCAATTGCAACTCATCTGGTTGGCAAAGCAAAGCACTACAGCCAGCTCAGATCCAGCAAGTATCATCAATGAAAACAGAAGAGATCTTACCCCCTAAATATGTAATCAGAAAATTTATATAACCAAATGTATTGCTGTATATATATATATAATATATATAATATATAAATACATGTATATATATACATATATATATACAGCACCTTCTAAGATTACCTCAAACCCTGTCAGAAATAACCAGGTTTCCAAACTAAGTTGTAATATGCGGTAAGTTTGAAATTTCAAAGCAGCAAACAATGGAAGTACATGAATTGAAAAGATAAATATAGTTTATTCCCAAATGGAATCACCTACAGTATATTTACTCAACAGTTACAAAGTATGACCGTATCTCAACATTTAAACATGGCAGAGAACCTTTTAGTTTAGAATCTGTCAAACGCATTCAACAAAACCACCATGATGTCACATCTAATGCATGTCTTTGAGACCAACAGCAACAGAACTTGGTTGACCATCACACCAAAAAAGCACTCCTTTGGAAGCCACTTTTAAACTGATTTTTGGAAAAACGTGCACAATATTGCACTTAATGTTATATAATATAAATTTTCCATGTTTATAATGTCACCAAAGCCTGTACAGCTCTCAAATAGTCACCTCCCAGAGGTATCACATAAAATGCACTCCATAACCTTTGTGCCTTGTAAAACATTCAAGTAAAATAGTGTCAAACAGGCTCCATTAATTTCAAAGCATCTACCAAGACAGACCTTTCTAGCCATTATGGTTTATTGGTCTGGAAATGTAGAATACAGTTCTGGAACTATTCTAGCACTGGATGCAGATAAGGAGATTTCTGCTTGTACCGGATTGCTTCACCCTATAGAATGACATTCCAATGAGGTCAAATGCCTGGAGTGTGGATGCTCAACCATCGGGATTCTCACAACCAGACTAAATATACTCTAGACCATCCTTAAACTAAATACTGCAATTAATAGGAATTAAGCAAAGCAGCTCTCTAATGTTACAGAGCCAAGCTCTGTGTCATGCTATCAGCAAATGGTTGTATCCCAATGTGCCAAGTGAAAGTTTGGTTCTACTGATGAGACCTCAAACTGTGAGGTAATGAATCAGTCTATCTGGAAGACTCAGACTTCCCAAGTGCATTTTGAAGACCATAGGAACAAAGCTAACAATGAGACTGAAGCAAATGAGGACCTGCTGCAATGCTGGCATCATCAGCAGTTCTTGACGCCAGCCATTTGGCAGAGATGGGGACAAGTAAATGATCTCTGTTGTCCTCAGTCATGTCCAGTGTCATGTCCAGTGCTCCTCTCAATGTTAGTCCAAGTGATTCCTGCAACACTGGCATAGTACCCACCAACCCAATGGTACAGTTGGGCAGGAGCTTTAGGATAAGAGATAAGATACATGAGCAGACAGTGAAAGGAGGAGGAGTTGAGTCATACCAAACGGAGCCAAAATCAAACGACCAATTACTTAATTTTTTTGTTTTCTCATTCTGTTAAGACTTTAAATTTTACATCGTGGAATATTTATGTAGCACCACTTCACACAAACATTTCAGCCTGTTTGAAAAGATGATTTATGACCCAGTGACCTTTGAAGCAAAGCCCTGAGGCCAGTGATGTTCATGACCAAACCGTGTGCCAAATTGTCTCCATCTCTTTATCTGTCTTGAAATTAGCATCAAATGTCTGATAGGGACCAGCTAGGCTCCTATCAGAACTTAGACATTCTAGGCAGTTCCACTTTTACCCTGGTTAACCCTGGCAATCACTGATAGAAGAGTGCCAGCTATGGGGACAAAATTAATGATCAAGCAGTGGCAAACGATCACAGATAAGGACAAATAACTAAACAAGGCTTCACATCTTACAGTAATTACAGACACAGATTTCATGCACTGACTCAGTCTTAAACACATCCAAATTTGTCTCAGACGAACTTTCCAATTCCAGTGAAGCAAACTGCATAAAACGAAATTCAGCAATTAAAGTATACTAAACTTGTGTATTAACAGAATTAACTGCTACTCAAAAAGCAGAGGTCATAACTTCACATCTGTGGTCTAACAGACCATTCCCCCACTCAGGAAGGACTTACTTCAGTCATTGTTCTTACTGCAGATGAGATGAAAAAAACAAGCTTTCAGCTGAGAAAGATTTTAAATCCAAAGATTTTAAATCCTGCCTGTCAAAACGGAGGAAACTGCAATATAATTAAGCAAACTACCGGGTAACATCAATCTCCTCCATTGTTGGAGATTCACAATAACTGTCCACATCTTGTAAGAAGTTTCATTTACTAAATGACATTATAGACTTGCCAATTACAAAAGTTTAAAGTCTTAAACACATCCAAAACACATAAAAAAATCCAAAATACATGAATTGAAAATATTGTTTATTCTCAAATGGAATTACCTACAGTATATCTACTCAACACTTACAAAATATGACCGTATCCGGACACTTAAACACAGCAGAAAACCTTTTAGCTTAGAATCTGTCAAACGCATTCACCAAAACCAACATGATGTCACATCTGATGCATGCCTTGAGACCAACAGAACTTGGTTTACCATCAGTGGCGTAACTAGGGGTTCGTGCGCCCGGGGGCAAGAATTTTCCTGAAAATTTTCTTTCTTAGTTCCGCCCAAATTTCTTATGACCTTTTTTTTCCTTTTCCGTCTCTTTTTCAAGAAGAAAGTTGTCAAATCTCACGTTGCGCCCCCCGCGCGTTTGCGCCCCCCAAAAGTGCAAAACTCGTGTACAAAAGTTCCTTCTTAACTATTCGTACCTCATTTCTTACACAAAAACAATTTTTCACGCCTGATTTTGTGCCCCCCCCCTGCGCCGGGGGCGGCCGCCCCTGCCCCCTCGTTACGCCACTGCTTACCATCATACCAAAAAATATGTCAACAAATTCAGTAGACCAACCAAAATGCTTACCCAATACTCACAAAATGCCACCATTTGATAAGAAAACTAACACCAATTTCTCTTAACATTAAGTTTAGTGGCTGGTCTAATCCATAACATGTTTACTAGAATCAAACTGTTAATCTTAAATGTTAGTGTTTTAAAATTTAGGCCTCTGAACTAATTAATTAATGTATTCGAGTCCCTGAATGTAAATCACCAAAGGCATATTTATATATCCCTGGCAGCAACGAATCCGCTCTAAATCTACTAAAGAAAAATTTGATATGATGAAAAGAAATCATCTTATCATGAAGGGATTGAGATAATAGACATGTTTAGAATATAAAGAATTCTTTACATTCTGATCAGCTAGAATTCTGAGTAATGAATCTTTTCCTGGACAAAGAAGTCTTCCAAGAGAAGATAATCCACATGAAGGCTGTACACACGATTCAGTCGTTTATTGTTGGCATAAAAGAAACCTTTGCTGAGCCAATTGCAATAACTAACTAAAACCAGAATCTCAACTGATGACATACAGTGACAAGAATTTCCCAGCCTTCTAAGGATGACGTCTGGTGATATCAGCAGAGCTATCCTATTTCTCCCAGGCTCCATAAAGTTGTCACTGGGAATCCAATGTAGGGATGGAGAAATGGAGAGGTGGAGGGGTTGTAAAGTGTCTGTAGTCCATCACTGGACGTTAGCCATAACAAACAGTAAACCAGGGTTGCTTGGAAATATCACCCGAGCACAACTGATCTCTAATATTCATACAGGCAAGTAATGCTAATGCATGGATTACAAACCAAAGGACCCAGCAGACACAGGGAGAAGGGAAAGAAAGAATGAAGGAAAGAATAAAGGGAGGAGGAAAGAAAGAAGGGAACAAGGGAGAAGCAACAAAACAGGTGGACAGACCATAAGGAGGGTAAGATGGAACCTGCCCTGTGCACTGTTGGAAACATGATATGTCATCCTGTCTCTTGATGGAATAAACAAAAATTGATTGGTTGACTGAAAACAGTTGGGATCAGCAAACATGATCAACATCATCACAAACACAAATCATCAATTTATTTAATCACATACACAAATAATATACATATAATATTTGTTAAATGTACAAATGAAACTTTGGACTGTATTGTATTGTATTTAAGCATTTGTAAAGCACCTCTGGTAGGGTGAACTGTTAAGAAACGCTCCCAGTGCACAAGGCCCCGCAAGAAGAAGCAGGTTTTGAGAAAAGCGAAAGAGGAAGACAGACTGCCAGATAAAATGGTAGAGCAAACAGAAGGAGAATGCATATTCCAGAGACAACGACTGATAGACAGATCAGTGAAGAGATAATCAGATAGGGCCTACCACTACAGTTTTTCTATAACACACTAAAGCATGAATAAGACTTCTGTGGCACCATTTAGGTGGATAGATCATCTTCCTAGGCATAAAAATTGCACGCAATCAATGCACATTCCAATTCTTGCTGTGTCTATCTCTTGCTACATGACCTTCACATTTAATTGCAGATTTTGTAGATGGCACTAGTGCAACATCATTCAGTAATGGTGGGCATGTGAACCCTTGTAGTTTGGGTTGCCAGCCCAGCACGTCAACCACTAAGCTATTATGCACCGTCAGAGAGAAAATCCACGGTCAAAGTCCTAACACTCAAAGTTCTGAGTCAATTCTAATCTAAAGGTTTATACAATTAACTGTAAAGCAATTTGTTCATTTATTAGATGCCCCTTAAAACACCAATTGGCAGAGACGTGGTCCTGCAGGAGCTGAAAGACATCAATACTGGTTGGTGTAACAAAAGGACAAAAACTCATAACCTTTCCTCAAGGGTTACCATTTACATAATTTGCCTGAACTGAAACCGGGCAGAAGTGAAACGTATATACATTAGTAACTAATAAACCAATAAAGTGCACTGAAACACGCTCATTGCAGATGCATGCTCTAAACTGCTTCCAAATCTCTGCTACATTCATTTGATTTAATATTCACGAGCATGTGTCTCCATGAAATTATGCAAGACTTCTATGACTGAATTCTATCCGATTTTACTGAGCACATGTGCTAGTTGTCACTAGCCCCTCACTCAGCCAGTGACAGGGCCACATCAAAGAGAAAGTACGGGTGCAATTCCACTGCTCTGAATGACTCTACCTTACTAAACCTGTATTTCCTGTCAACCTAATTCCATGAAGCACTGTCATTTCCCATACAGGACACATACATCCAGACATATATATACCCAACAGTCAATCTACAGGCACCACGCTGGACAGACACACACAGAGATAAAGACATAACACACACAGACTTGATTTAATATTCACGAGCATGTGACAGACACACAGACAAACCGACAGACACACAAACAAGATAGGATTTTGGATAAAAGGAGAGCCGTGATAACTAATCAAGTGTATACAATTAAAAGTCAAATATTATTAAGACTGACAGCTGGTGTTGACAGTCCATTAAACAAATCCTCATCAGCCTTAAGATAACAATTCTTGGAAACACACTTGCACAGCACAAACCTCAGGAACTACATCCATATGAATATATGTATATATGATATATAAATATATATATATATATATATATATATATATATATATATACATAAGTCATATACACTCACACATAGACTCGCACACACACATAATCCACAAACACACACATTTTAGTTTGGCAAAGTGGCCAATTGGTTGATCAGTGATCACTCACACTAACAGCAAAGGTTACTAACATGTAAATGTACAGGTTTTTATATAGCAATCAAATGGTCTCGACCCCGGTGATTTTAATTCAATTGATCAGGTGAGATCTTTCACCACCACTGCCCATTTGAATGGGTGCCACGCCATTAAGGTCCCGTGTAATCGTGTATGGACTACGCTAGCCCACAGAGGCACATGGGACGCAGCTTACGCTCTAACCAATGAAGCTAACTGGAACAGTACTGGTTTGACTCTTCTGTTAGAGGGTCACTGTGTACTGTAGGCAAGGCCATCTTGGAACAAATGCATGGTGCCATCGATTGAAGTTTAGCCATTACTATATTGTGGCACTTCACCAACACAGCAAATAATAATCAACAACAATATGACCCGTGATGCCATATTTTTACAGTACACACAAAAGTCTTCTATTGAAAAGAAAGTATCTACCAGTAGGTCCTGTACACTGAACAAGTTTCTGATCATGAGAAAAAAATACCACTTATGCTCTGTGCTCAACAAAACAATTTTTAAATACCTCAGCAGTTCAGTATGAAAATGCACTTAAACACCCCAGCAATAGAATAAGTCATACATATGCAAATAGGACAGAAGCCCAGGCCTCGTGCTTTTAACAGCCTACCTTGATCTTCTGTCCTGTCCTAAGGCACTCAGCCATTATTTCAATGCATATTTTTGCTGTGTATGTTTTACACTATAAAGTGCAACAGCACTCTGCATAAATGCATACTGGCACTTTGGTAAAGAATCATTGGGGCAAACTCATTTTTTACATCAGGCTGTTAACATTAGGAACTAAAGCCATGACAAGCACTTCAACCTGATAATTTTGCTGTGTACAAGTCATTCAAAGGCAATAGGCACACCCTAAGTTTCATCTATACATTAATACAGATAAGGGCTATACATTCTCACACATAGACACCCACACACACAAAGGCCAAGCCAAAGGTCCCTATTACTACAGATATAATTGTGAGAGGTGTGGTGGGCATAATGCATATTACCAGTGCATATACCCCTACATGTTACTAATGAACAGATCCTGGACCAACCCAAACTGATGGGTGCTGGCTTCATTTCCTAGGCTTGGCAAGGAAAAGACATGGACCTGCATCTTATCTACTAGGAGTGTAGACTTAATCATGGAGTTCATGACCTAATGTACTCAGTTTATGGGAGAGAGGGGAAGCAGGACAGATAGCTTATTGCCAAAAATCAATGTTTTGAATTCAGTGTCTCTGTGTGGATTTGGCAATTACTGGTCAACCCATGTGTAGTCAGAATATCTCCAATTATGATAATGATAATAATGATAGAGTCCTTTCCTTTTAGGGTCTTCAATCACTTAACTCTGAACTACAGTATAAAATTATATTACACCAAAATAAGAATCGTCACACTGAAAAACCTCTTCTTAGGGCATCACTAAATCTATTTCTACTCTACTCAAACAACCTACATCAAATGCACAAGTCTATTCAACTCCATGTCTGATTAAATGCCAACCTTCGAAATAGAAAGAAATTAGAAAATCTTGTTGAAAGACATATAGTCTTGACTCAAGTCTTGAGTCAAGTTTCCAGTAAGACTTCAGTTGACATCCAGGACCCAGGAGGAGGACCAGCTAGTGCCATGGTCTCACAGCAGAAAGAAACACATTTGCAATGACAGTTCTCAGGTAAGGCCACAAGAGGCTGTAAATATTCTTACACTCAGCAGGTATATATATATTACATATATATACATATACATATATATACCAGTATATAGGTGTATATATATACACACACAAATTTAATATTAGTAAAAAATACAAGCCACCACAGTTGTGCTATTTGAAGAAATATTCAGTATCTGACAAATAGAGTTTTGGCATTGAACAACTACAGACAATAGAAGAGGCATTCATTCAGTGGAAGATTGTCTCACAATGGAAGTATCAATGTTTATGAACGCTGGATGAGCTAAAGCTCTTTGTGGAAACAAGGCATCTTCAAACCCTCCTGCAAACTGGAGCCAAATGATCAGTGAACCCACTTACTCAACACTGGAACACACAGTTCTCTGAAATATTATGGAGTGCTGCAGTGGACCAACAATAATCGCCTCAGCAGAATGACCTTTACTGGAATCTGTTGCTCCAAGCACATCACTACAGTGATCTCTTCTATATACTTAAACATGAGAGTATTTTGGCTGGCCGTGCAGTACAGTAGAGGACCAACTAGACATATCCTCAATTTATTTAGGCCTCTTAGGACTTAGTGGCAGTGCTCAGCCAGACAGCATACACACTTTGGGACAATGTTGGACCAATGCTGTCCAACATTGTCCCAACATTTGTGCTGGTTAAGTAATCAATCGATGAATGCAAGAAGAGCGAACAAAGATGACAGCAAAGTCAAACAGAAGGCTATGCTGCATACCTGTATTTGACAGAATATATATAGAAAAAGGTCCAGCAAAGTCAGTTGACATGGTCAGCCATGTCAGACTGTTCACCATCCACCAGCACACACAGGTCATTAATGACGAGTTGCATATAAAGTCAGGTCATACTAATGCCAATGTCACCTTGAGCACTTTACTTTTAACTACTCTTAACATTTTCTGCCGTGTTGTAATCAGAATACTTAAGGCATCAATTGATAGTCATTCCTTCATAAGTAAAAGATTAAGACTCTATAGTCTACAACCTATGAACAGAACCAGTCAAGATCCACAAGATCACAGAGACCAGAAGACAGACTATAACTTTAAACAGATTTTAGTCCAAACGTTAATGACATTTGAGTAGCTGCAGACCAGACAGCAGAAACAAGTCTTGGACAAGTTTGAACTGGGTTACTTGAGTCAAGGAACATGGTTCCCTCAAGAGTAGTTACCGTATCTTACATACTGCTAAATCTATGCAAGAGCGAAAAGTGCAGGCTACTATAAAACATTGAATCCAAGGAATTTTCCAGAGAATATCTAATAATAAACAGCACCTGAGTAAATGTCTTTGTACAAGTCCAGGATACTAAACAAAGTACATAGAGCAATTTCATGGTAATTGGATGATATGAGAGTTTGCCTCAGACCAAAGGAGACCTAATTAGAAAACAATTACTTTAACAATTACTTTACAACCTATTATTAAATTAGTTGTGTCGTAATCTACCACTTGCTGTCTGCCAAAGCTGCTTTTACTATGATGCATGCATTCATATACACTAGGGTGGACTATCGTAATGCCATCCATGCAGGCCTCCCTCTCTTGGGTCAATCAACTTCAATCCATTTTAAACTCTGCAGCTCAGCTAACTGGTGGGATTCTAAAGTTTGGTCATATATCTAACTACATGCAGGAAGAGCCGCATTGGTTGCCCATGTAAAGATGCATGATACAACAAATCAGCCAGCCACCACTGATAGCCAACAATTCATCAACACACTCAGAAAATACCAAGTTTTCTAACAGGCATCACAACAAGAGGATAGGGCATTACACGAGGACAAACTATGACATTCAAAAATTCAAGATAAATCAATACAGTTGCTATATCCCGAATGAAATCAACAATTCGTTGTCCACGGCTAGGGCATGCTGCTGGACATGGCACTATCCATGGATGACCACTTGAAGTCTCTCTGCAGGTCAGCTGCATCAGATATTCTGCACAATCTGCCATTTAGTGCTGCAGAAACACTGACAGCGACAGACACTTACAGAGGCAGACACTCACACAGACAGACACTCGCACAGACAGACACTCACAGACACACTCACAGACACACTCACAGACACACTTACAGAGACACTTGCAGAGACACTTTGTATATTCTTTAATTCTGATGTGCTTTAACTCTTTAACTATTGTGTTTCATCTCGAGATATTACAATACTGCTTTTCGTTTCCCTTATCTTAGCACATCTTCAAATAAAGACAATATTTTGCTGATCAGGGAACAAATTAGTATAATTTATTAGGGTGTGTCACCACCCACAGCTTATGTTTCCCACGCTATTATTACATAGATACGTCATCTGGTCTGAGAATGAAATCCTACCAAAACCTGTCATCTAGCAAGCAGCAACGCTTTCCTATCACTATGAATGTAAGATCCTGCTGACACGTCAGCAAATGTGTAATATGCATATATATTTACCGCTAAATGTATTTATGTGTGTATAATATATAATCATATATATACACATAACGTCATCATCATCAGTTCCTGACGCCAGCCATTTGGTAGTGATGGGTACGAATAAATGATTGTCATTGACCTCGGTCATTTATCAAGTTGACTATTCCCCTTAGTGTTAGTCCAAGTGATGTTTTGTCCTCATTTTTATTGTCTATTTGGCATAGTGTTGGTACGTATACACACAAACTGTTACACATGACATGGAATAGGACCAAATATGCTCAATTAAATTGTAAGTTGTATGTCATTTGCACATCTGGCAGAAAAGCCAACCTCATAAAGGTACTGCGTTTAACTTAAGTTCCCACTGGATTATAATTGTTGGTTATGTGTGACAATTTTGTGACCAGTTACCAAATTGGTTTAAATTATCTTGATTGTTAGATACTACTGAAGTGATCATTCCATTTCAAGATACATCATCCAAAATTTACGAGCCTTAGAAATCCCAAACAAGATGAACACCATCCAATTTAGAGGGCAAGCATACCTGCTGTCAAACAAATTTACCCAAAAGAATGGAAACCATTTTCCAAGCAGCTTTCATTTTCAAAAGCAATTTCAAGAGAGTTTTCTGGAAATTCACATAAGTTTTAGCACAAAAGTACCAACCTATAATGAATGAGACCTGCACATACAAAGTGGAATTTTTCCTCTCTTAAAGTTCCATATTATAATTGATTCTGTGCAAGCAGAGACCAGAGAATGTTGTTAACTTTCCATACATTTACCGTACTCTAGTCCTAGAACTTGGCCCCTGAGATGCCAATTAACTGCAGAACCCTAAATTACAGCAAATAACTTGTCAGCTGTAATTACAGCTATTTTTCTGAAAGATGTACATCAATTATCACTGACCTTCACTCACAAGTATTAGCACAACAGGACGTTCAATGACATATTACAACAGCCTGTGAACAATCACTGGTAGAAAACCGGCATTGGAACTCTAGAATCATATATGCTAGCAGGAACAACTTCCAAAGAGCTCTTGTAAGGTCCTTATACATGCACAAATATACATACCCGGTACACACGTACACTCGTACAGTCATTGACCACATCAACACAAGTAGTACTTAGGAATTGCTTCATATAACTTAGTCTCATCTGTTGCAGTTGGACCAAAGTTTAATGAATGGCCTTTTCCATTCCTAGCAATTTTACAATCATCAATGTTGTTACATCTATTATATTAGTGTAAAGCCATTAGAGAAGACTGTTCAGACTAGATAAGGTTAGGCTGGTGTATAGCACCTTCAAGAGATTCTTAGAAAGTGATACCGAATGTCCACATTCCAATATACACACATTCCAAACAAAGCCTCACCAGATGGTCACATGTCCAAGTAAGATTGATGAAAGTACTGCGATCTGGAGAAAGACCAGTCAAATCATAGAAGGACAATCCACAAATACATGGAAATGGGCCACATAGAAATATAACAAACATTTAGGTCTTAGCCATGATCTCAATGTCGAACACTAGTTCAGTAAAGCAAAGAGAGTGCCAGCATACGGGTTGCACCAATGGAAAAGTAACACTTGCAAAGAACCATACTTGTCATCCGGGTTAGACAATCCAGAAACCTGGTCTACTAATGGTAAGCCTTACAATTCAGCATTAAACAAAGGCAGTATGGCACACCAAAAATAAAAACTTAAAGAATGAGAATTTCAGTTTTAAAGGTAGAGCACTGCTCTTGTGGGAAGTCAAACTAGTGATACTGGATTATCAGAACCTACATAGTACAGTGGATCCACACACCTACAAACAAACCTTTGATAAAATGTTACACTATGCAGATAGTTACCTATGCATTTATTAAGTGCAACTATCAAATGACCAAATATGAATCGATGGCGCTGAGCAATTGTGAGTGAAGGACTTGCCCAAGGTCCCTACACAGTAACAGTCTCAGAGGTTTGAACCTGTAACCTTGGCGTTACATGTGAGCTCTCTAACCAATCAGCTACCTTGTCCCATGTTCATGCATAACTACTTTGAAATCTCTTCTTCAGGCTTGAATTAGTCCCTCCCAGCGGAGGGATCAGCCACACGGATCCTTCTTCTCTAGTTGTTTCTGTCACCAGTATCTTCTTTCTTCAATCTGAGAAACTTCAGGTCTTGTATCGTGTCTCCCGATCTCTTCTTCTGCCATCCTTGACTGCAACGTCCAATGACCTCTGCTATCATATGGCTTTTCATGCAGTTTTCATCCTCTCTTTTCATCACATGACCATACCATCTCATGACCATAACTAATTTGAAATAATTGATCAAAAGTGAAATCAATAAAATATCCTGAAAAGAAAGACTGACCTTGCGGTGCTTGCGATTTAAGTAGAACTGGTGTTGACTGACTGTCATTGTCCAGATGCACTTGGCCAAGTGGGTCGTCGATGCCATCCACGAATGCACATTCACTGTCACTGATCCAGACGTATTCCTTAAATCAAATACATCACTGTCATGAACACAACAAAATAATGGCAATTCTCAACACATTCTGCACCACTCTCACTCTAATTCAATGAATGACCTCAACTGCATTGGTGTCAAATGCACGAGGCATCAAACACTGGCAATCCAATGCTGGTCTAAGAGATGTTGAAATGACAGAATACTACTGACACATGGCACAAGAGGAGGCAGCCGCAGCTTCCTTGAAGAGGTTGAACACTTAAGTTTAAAGAAACAGAACTAAAGCAATGCAAGAGCACCAAAATGTGTGATTCAGACATGAAAGCATGCTTTCTATGGACGTTTCTCTCTCAAGATAACTACATAGCAGAGTCTTTGCAGCATCAACAATATCACAATAAAACAAGCACCCAGACACTCATCCAACAGAGATACACACCACCAAATAATATTTGCATGCTAAATGATAACAGCACAACTTTATTACAAGCCTAGAACTACATGTAGACCTGTTATTGGTAAACGAGCTTCTTCTGTTGCTCGATCTAGATTTAGGAAGTTTCTCTCTGTATCTGTTCATTCTGCTCAGTCACTTCTGTCATTCTTTTTTCGGCTTAAGACTTACATTTTCCAAACTGTCTGTCCTCCATTGGCTGTTTCCCTGTCTTAGCGAACATATCCTCTAGATTTTGAACTGATTATGGTTTAGTTTTGGTGCCTTGTGCATTAGATAACAGTGCAATAGAAGAGTTTGACTGATTTCATTGCTATCTGACAGGCTCTTAAAAGTTGAATACCAAAATGGATCACAATACAGACAGTTAATTACATACAATCCGTCACATTTCATGAACTCACTTTTTCAGGTCAACTACTTCAATGGAGAACTTTTTCTCACGGAAGTAAAGGTTTTCCAGATGTTTCCAGGCAAATACCTAAAACAGTGTTCAAAAACATATTTGATAAAACAACTGTGTGTCCATGAGCCAATATGTTTAGTGGCCTTAAAGAAAGTATAACATGATACACAGTGCTCCAAAATTTATAAATGCCTACAACTAGATGGCTAATATCCTAAAAGTGTCTTTACCCATAAAAACACTGGTAATACGAAACAATCTGCTTTAGAATCTAAAATTTCAACTTTACGAGCTCGTAACACCCTAAATTATTCTCATATGCCTCTGCTCAATGTCATACACCACATCTTCTTTGAAAAATTCAAGAACAGAAAGAAAAGCAAATTAAATATGTCCTACGAAGGCTTATCTAGGTGATTTCAAATATTTTAATGAAACATTTTAGTTATGAGGTTAATAAGATGCTTTAATTCTGTTTCTTTAACACAATGATATCTTTCCAAAGAATGATGTCACAGTTAAAAAAGAATTCACAAAACAGCACAGAAGACACTTTCTGTTTTCAACAAACAGTTTCAACACACAAAAATGTATAGGCCTAGTATGACTGTGATTGATTTGTTGAACTCATGTACAGCGTCCTTTCCTTCGGCCTCGGCTGTGCTACGGCGCTATAGAAATCGTCTTATTATTATTATTATTATTATTATTATTATTATTATTATTATTATTACTCAGTGCCATTGGTCAATATAGTTCTGTTGCTAGAGAATGAAGATAGCAAACAGACACAAAGCCAGCAGTTACACATGACAAACACATCCATAAGCATCAAGCAATTCACTGAATTTTATCAAAACTCATTCATAAAATATAATCTATACAAAGAGAATCCACACTATGCCTTTAGGAAGCTCATTACCAAAGCCAATATTATCTAAGTCAACAAACTTAATTAGGATCGGGACAGCAAACATATCATTACCCAACAACTTTCATTCTTTGTCCTAATCCTGCCTGTCTCTTATAAGGTTAGTTACATAATAATTAAGCTCATGATCAGACAATGCTAATTCATACTTCAAACTAGCCAAGTACAAGTTTAGAAAATATAAATAGATGAGCCAAAATAAACTATCTGTATATTAGTAATTCTTTAACATCATGAAATTTTACCTACAAAATAATTGAGAAAATGTTTCATATGACTCAATTAAGTCAATTATGCAATATTATTGAGACAAAATAAAGTCTTTTTTACTTTAAATACGAAATTATGCTTCCACAGTTTGTTTTTTATATACTGTTTTTCCTACCCATCATCTGAAATAATCAGCACTGCTAGCTACAGCAGTGGTAAGGACAAGAAAAGAGTGAATGATGCTGATCCCAGTCAGCAACGTTTTAAGTGAAGGTGAAGAATAAGGCAAGGAGAAGCAAACCACTTAAAATCTCTTGTGTCACAAACTCTAACATGGAACACCGCTGGAATTGTTGGTTATCAAGGCAATCACTTCATTTTAATGAAATCTGCAATTAATGGAACACTACAACCTGATATTTGGGTCAGATGACCATCCCTGCATTCATTCATTCATTCCAAAGATTTATATAGCGCCCCTTCAAGGTTACTACTCAGGAGCGCTCCCGACCCAACCACGGCTGAAAAGGATGGTTTTAAGGCTAGAGTAAAACGCATCTAAATGAACTCTAGGAATAAGGCGTAATGTTAATGGGAGCCCATTCCAAACCATGGGGCCAGCAACAGAGAAGGCGCGATGCTGTCTAAGAGCAGTTCGCGCACGGGGAACAAGAAGTTCACCATGTGTGGAGGAGCGGAGAGCTCTACGTCCCTGCACATCCAAAGTAGAGCGACAGAGCTCTTGTAAATACACAGGAGCGGAACCTAAGAGGCACCGCCACACCAAAGCAGAAAGCCGGTACACAATCCGCTGCGGGATAGGAAGCCAGTGCAGGACATCCCTCATAAAAGCGGTGACATGGCCGAACTTTGGGATATGGCCGATGAGGCGCGCGGCCGTGCGCAAGACCCGCTCCAAACACCCCAACCGTACATTCTGCAGAATACTGCAACCAGTATTGCATTAATTCAAGTAAAATTACAGCACTCTTCAGCTGAAGAAAGAGCACGGTTTTTACAAAAAATTTCATCTTAATTCAATAATTCAGTCAGTGAACTTATATAGCACCCTTTAGGATATCTACTCAGATGCGATAGCTGAGTGGTTAAGCGTTTGCCTTGTAACATGGAGAGTATTGGTTTGAGTTTCCTCTGACACAGTCACTGAGCACGGACGACCTGGGTCATTGAGCAAGTCCTTCATTCACAATTGGTCTGCACCATCGATTGTTGTTTGGTCGTTAGACAGTAGCACTCAATAAATGCATAATAATATTACCCCAGACTATGCAAAGACTTGAAAAGCTGGCAGGACTGAAGAAACAACTGGACGGTTGCTGACCAATGGACTATCACACACACACACACCAGCCACACAGGTCCTTCTAAAATGCAATCCAATCAATTAACCCACTAGGATTAATATTCTGCTTTGGTTTCTGCTATCTGGTCCACTGTTGGTCTGGTCAGGCTGCTGGTGTGGGGAAGGTGAGAATGTAAGCAGAATAACAATTTGACAGAATGAAAGCAGACACAGCAACCTGGAAAAGGTCGGGAAGTGAGCCAGAGGAATTTAGGTTGTATGCAGCACAGAAAGCAGAGAGGAAGTGCACAGAATAACCGGTGAAAATGAGAATAAACATGGTTTCTATTTGTGTGACAGATATGGCATTCCACATCCTGAAGCACTCAAATATTGGTCAAGGATAAGGTCATCAGCATTAATCAGCTGCTGTTAATTAGGAACAAAAATAATTTTTGGTGAATGAATAATAATCACTACATCTCAATAAATAGCAACACAGCTAGAGCTAGAGAATATACAGCTAGAGAAATGTGAAGTTCTGAGATATTATGTTGATGATGGAGTGATTTCCAAAGAAAACAAAACAAGTCCAGAGCCAAGAGAATCAAAGAGACAGCGGTTGAGATAACATCTGATCTAGTAATAAATTTGTTGGAGTAGCTGATCCCTGCTCAATATGGCCTGCCTCAGGGCTCTGTCCTGGGGCCCATTCTCTATATACTTTACACTTCTGGTCTTGCCTCACTCCTTACGACACATGCGGTCTTGGGTCAGCTATATGCTGACGACGTACAGGCGTACAAGCACTGCCTGTCATCAAATGCCATCTCAGCGGTCCGGGACATGTGTGGGACCTTAGCGGCCCTAGATGCATGGATGTCGTCTAATCGACTGCGCCTAAACCCAGCTAAGACTAAATTTATCTGGCTAGGCAACCGGAAGCAACTTGCTAAACTTGACCTCGCTGCACTTGCAACTGAATTCCCCAGTTATACTTTCTCAACTACGGTCCGCGACCTTGGTGTCCTGTTGGACCAGGAGCTAACTCTTGCTCCACACATTCACCGCCTTGCCCGGAACTGCTACTATCAGCTGCGCCAGCTTCGCACCGTTGCCCGTTCGCTTACCCCTAGTGCCGCCACCACCCTGGTGCATTCTTTCGTTACATCCCGCCTTGACTACTGCTCGTCGCTCTACTTTGGCCTTCCTCTAAATCGACTTGTGTGCCTGGACCGAGTCTTGCGCTCTGCAGCGCGTCTTATTGGGCAAATCCCCAAATTTGGTCATGTCTCCAGCTATATGCTGGAGACCTTACATTGGCTCCCTACCCGGCAGCGCATCGAGTACAGGATTGCTGCCTTGGTACGACGATGTCAGCTGGGTCTAGCACCAGTCTACCTGCGGGAGCTTTGCTGCCCCTCGGGTATTCAAGGTCGCCGCCCCCTCCGCTCTGCAGAGAAGGGGGTGCTCTTAGTCCCATTTGCACGAACTGCAACTATGCAGAATCGAGCCTTTTCCGTGGTGGGCCCAGTGGTCTGGAACGGGCTCCCCCAGGAGATACGCCTGCTCCCTGGGACTTTTACTGAAGCATTTTTTACTAAGCTCAAAACTGTACTTTTTGGCCGTGCTGGAGTCGGGAGCGCCTCTGAGTAGCCCTCTTGAAGGGGCGCTATATAAATTTATGAATGAATGAATGAATAATGCAAAACCAATGCTGAGTAAAGTATTGTCATACAGCAGAAAGAAGTTGAAAGAGAAAAGGGATACCACCATGGGATAGCTGTGTAGTTATTCAGGAGAACTAATATGAATGTGGAGAAAACTTGTGGGCCTAAATTATACATATTCTTTCTACACAGCAAATTGATCATGCCCCTTAATAAATTTGGTACCAGACTTGCTGTAGTTTGACAAATACCACTATTTTAGTCAAACTTGTAGAAAGGCGACTGCTTGAAACGTTTGCATTCCTCATCCAAGTAAAACCACTTGCCTCAAGAGTGGGAACAGACTCAACAGAGGGAGGAGGAAGAAGTCTCATTTGGCCATCTGGGGTAAGTTTATACCTTAAATTATAATGGCTTTATCTGAACTGGACTTCGAAAGACCACAAATTGAACATTTCTGCCAGTTCATCGATTACATAACAGATGAAGTATACTCACCAACAGATAAGTAAGTACGTAAGTAAGTAAGTGTATCCTTTATTATACCAATTGCTAACCGCATTTTGGTTTACATAGCAGTCACTTTTGTGGTTTAGGGAAGCCTAGCATACCATAAAAGTCGAAATAAGCCAACTATCCCTGGCGTTAAACTGCATCGTAAATCATCCACATTACGAATGTTTTCTGAGCCAAACTGTCAGCAGTGGATTGCATTCGATCAAAATGGATCAGAGGTCTCTTAGATCAGATCAGCATACCACGACATGATAGACTATGGTAACAATTAAGTCCATTTACAGAGGAAGCCCTAGTGTAGGAAAGTGAAAGAGGAAATCGGAGAAGCTAGAAAAGGCCGATTACAGCTTCCAAACAAGATGCCAAACTGAGAAGAGGTTAAAACCAGACACTTACCTTTCTTGGAATCTTTCTGTCTGCATGGTCGTATACCGAGATGCCACGAAAGCTGATGCCAAGCCACCATGGAATGCCAGTCTTATCCTGGAATTACAAGAATTCTGCGTCACCCATACTGATTGTGCAGACTGCACAAAAAACACTGTTTAGAGAAAAGACACCACTTCCGTCAATGAATAATCTAAGACAATCTAACAACTTCTGTAGAATGCACAAGGCATCAATCGTCACTTCAAGAGTAGTCGAAGTCGTAGTCCATTAGATATGCAAGGTCGAAACCTGATAAGTCAGAGAAACCAAAGTCAAACTATGTTGGGTAAAACAGCTGAAACGACAGAAGCAACATAAAGACCCGTAGGCATTTAATTCAGACCAGCCACCGAGAATGCCTGACAGCCCAACACTGTTCTGGTATGAGGTACAGTAAGAGTCAGAGTATCATCCAATGACCGAGTGCAATAATCACTTTGCTGCTTATATTTCTTGGATTTTGCAGGTAACAATGCTGAAAAACAGTAACTGATACTAAGGCAGCCACAGCAGATTTTCTGCTGAAAAACATACGGTAATCTAGCAAATGCAAGACATCTTACATTACGGCTCCTATCCATGGTATGGTATGTTTTTGGCTTCATTGATATTCCAGGGTAACCTTATCCCATGGAAACTACTCAGAGGCGCTCCTAACCCTAACCCTTGCCAGAGGTCTCAACAGAAAAGCCACTTCTAAGTTATATCATAGACCATCATCCATAAATCTAATATTTAGCCATGCACACAGAGTAAGCCACTAAAAGGCTACAAGGGAAACAGATTGACCGACCACCACCCTCAATGAAATAAACATAATAGTCAGGAGAAATAAATTCACTTCCAACCACCAGAATCCAATGTTTACAAATAACACCATAACATACATAAATGATCTATAAGCAGATAATACGGCAGGATATGGCAACATGGCTTGTTTACCAAATGAAAGCATTACAGGTGTTTCCTATGACAGCATGAAGCACAAATAGAACATAAATTCAGTAACTGTCTCTGCAAAATCTATAATCAAATAATTAATCAATTGTTTTTAAATACAACATGTATGTATCAATACACTTCTATAACCATTACAATAACTTTTAAAAGCATTATACATTGGCATATGTTAGTACCGGTAGGTGGGAAAAGCTCCGACAGAACATGTGAACTATTCCTTTGGACCGCAGATAGTAACGCATCCTCAGCTTTTGTAACCATCATCTCCACATCAGGAATGTCCTTAGATATGTAACCAGCCTGCCGAGCTCTGACAAGGACCTTCTCAAGCCTACGTTGTTGTTCTGCATTAGCAAGACGCCACCACAGCATAGAGCATTCTTGCAACTAATGTAGCCCGAGCAACCGCTTGCAGACCACGTGCTGAAAGTCCATGAAACCCGAGGATGCGCAGCACATGAAGGGTTCCATGCACTTGGCCAACATATCTGCTATATGTGTAGTGACTTTAAGGTTGGCTTGGATGGTGATGCCTAAAATCTTTACTGCTGGCACCCTGCTTACTTCCATGAGCGTCTCAGAGAGCATGACATCGCGTCGACGAGGCAAACATTACGAGCCATAAGTAGACTGGAAGAGGCAAGTTTTCGGTTAAGAGCAAAAGACAGTGTCAAGAGGAGAGTTGAGAAAATGAGGAGGTAGCGTTACCCCAGATGGATATACATGTAAGCATGATTATAGCTGTACTTTATTTACACAAATAGATATATATATGTTTACATCTATTGATATCCCTTTGTAACCCAATCCTTGGGGTGGGTAAATCAGCCATCTCCTTGATACATTGATTCCTGTGACAGGGTGGCACAGGCATCAGCTCACACTTTCTGTTCCACTCTCAGAGCTGTCAAGGCAAGACTGCACTAGGCGATACCAGCCAGGACAGGAATTAAACGTCGAATCATGGGGCTGTGGATGACGAGGTCCATATAAGTGGCGTGGGTTTATTAGAAACCACTCGGACACTACTCGTACTCTGGTAGTGCCAGTCCCAAGCCTGGAGAAAGGAGGAGAGCGACGCTAATGATCTTTGTTATCACAAAGTGTTGTTAAAGTGAAACCACTACTAGAAACCCAGTTTGTAGCTTACAGGACAGTCCTGGTTAGTGTTCGAGAGTTGTGCGATTTACAGAGTACAGTTGTGTCTAAAGAGCCAGTGGAGTTAGGATGTGCATAGTTGACACAACTGCGAGGTCAAAAAGGGTCAAAGTTCAGGCATTTTGTCAAGTTGGGTCAGTGCACACAACAATGCACTTATAGGTTCAAGGTGTAGCTGAGTTCTAGACTCTTAAGCGATCAAGTCTTGTAACCCATCGGAACCTTTTCATCTTTGCTGTACAAAATGGTTACCCCAAGAATTCTTCGTTGGGCAAAACCCTGTTGTCTGCTCATCGCTGCTGGGCAATGGTTGCCCCGTGAAACTCGTCATTTGGGAAACCTTCATCCAGTTGTCATTGTGGGTCAATGCCTGACCCACGAACCCTCATCCTCGTCATCATCAAACAATGGTGGGCTTCATTGTCCCATCCACCATGCATCGCTCCACAACTATGACAACTTCATCAGCATCAATTTATCATTTCACACATAATATATTACCATCTCCTCACAACCGAAATGTCATGATCAATCATCAATACAGATGGAAATTACTTGGTAGCAATGTTCATTTCACAGTTCACTGTCATCCTATACGGGGGTTTAAAATGAATTGCCTTTCATGAAGCATCTTCTCCTTTGATGAAAAACGTATACCTGAAGACAACTCATGACTCCTGTACCACACTTGGCAAAGCTCGTCGGCTCTCAACTTAATCACCAAGCTCTAACGATTAATTCCAATTTCTTCAACTTGAATACCTGTTCTTCGTTATTATATAATTACAATCAAACAAATTTCTGCTACACGATGAGTAGGCTATAGAGCCTAATCCAAATATAGGCTACAAAATTCAAAGGCCTGCCACATCTGTGGCAGTTTGATCAATTAATGCTATTGTTCTCATAACAACCAGCTTAGCAGAAATAACCAGTGTAGTTAAAAATTGTAAGGCTAAATCATACTATGAACAGAGATATAGGAGAAATTGGAAAACAAGGCAAACATGTGCAAATAGCAATTAAAAGAACTTCTTTGTAATTACCTTAACTTCATAGTAGTGAATGCCATATGTCGGCAGACTTTCCACAATACTCATGTAGCTGTATGTTCACAAACAATAGAACAGCACTCATTAAAACATATACAATGTCAGCAGTGCTGAAAGTGGTTTGAAAAAATAGCCGGGTCTATTATGTAATAATATTCAGTGTTTTAGGTTATCTTACAGGTCGCGAAAATGAATGCCGGGTCGCAGACCCGGACAGACCCGGCTCACTTTCAGGACTGAATGTCAGTCAAATCAGTAACACGATCAACAAGTGTAAGAAAGTGAAAAGCAGTGGTAGCAGTACATTTTCAAAATTAAAAAACATAAGTGAAAACTGTAATGGGGATCTATTTGACTACTGAATCTTTCCATGGATAGCTAAGCCAGTCATACCAGTCCATGCAATCAGTTAGTGGCCTTTATCTGCATTTGATTAACATTGATATTTAACATTATCATGCGCTTCGGCGTGAAACTCCGATTCAGCGTACGCGCAGTAGTCGGGAGCGCCTCTGATTAGGAATCTGGAAGGGGCGCTATAATAAGTGTTCAAATACAATACAATATAATACAATTAACAAAATACAAGTAAATTGTGGACTCATTAATTAAAGTGCTTCCGGATAAGGCGCTGTTCCGCATAGCGCGAAATGGTGTTACGTACGCAAAAGCTATCAACTTAACATGCCGTGTCAGTTAATGCACTGGACAAGAACTAGATAATGGCTTTTGTAATTGGATGTACTGTTGATTAAATCAGTGGTACATGCTCTGCAAGACACAGTGCAACGTCGCCTCCACACAGGGCATTGTCATGCGTCATGACACCCTGGACAAGGAAAGCAATCCAGTCATTTGCTGGTACTAGATTTGAACCCTTGCAAACCACCTACACTGTTCATTGTTCATCCAATTCATTCTAGCACTGATTAACCTCTTAAGGAGCACAGTGAACGCAAATACACTAACACCCATTAATTATATACAGCTTGATTTTGGCAGTGGAAACTGAGCATTGAATATAAACATACTGTGTTATTATGCTTCCTTGGAAGTGTTTGACTCCTAGAAACATCTTTCTAAGGATCCATTGAGAATTTCAGTTGCAGTGTATTGTACTGTCATTTATAGGAGGCCTTAATACAACAGACACAGGGAGAAAATAATTGTTATTATAACAAATGCAACTAATGAGATGCTGAAACCTTAGCAGATGAAACTCACTTGACAGTTGCTGAGCCAAGAGTATGGCCTTTCAGGGTCTTATAAAATCCAATCACTTGATCCTCACTGCAAAATAAAATACAGCCAACTGCAGAAAACGAGGTTGCTAGATGAAAATAAATGTCTAGTTAACTTTAAAATCAGAGGCACTGTTCATACTTTTTATTCATGAACTTATTTTTGAAGAACAACTGTCATTGTTCACTAACATTTAATGAACAGACACCTCAAGAAACCATTGAACAGAATGAACACTTGTTAACTGCTTGCAGAGCAAACAAAAGATTATTTTTCCTAGATGAAACTTGTTGATTCTCAACAACAATGAACTCAACCCCATATCACTGTTTGCCTTGATCTATACTCCTTTGTCTTCCCTTCATCTTATCTGTTCCACTACATCACTGTCATTCTTGCCTATTCTTTGCCTTCCTGACCGTCTCCCTATTCTCAGCCTTTGGCTTTGCACACAAACAGCAACTCTGGTTGATCAGAATGAAAAAAGCAATTCACAGCCTTATCTCACACATCCATCTATCACTGATACCAACCAATCAACCAACTTTGCCCTCAGACATCAGCTGATAATGAGGACAAAACAGCAGACAATCCATCAACAAGAAACAACAGAACTGTCAAACACCCGGGAAAGAAAGGACATCAAATTTCATCAGCAGAGAACAAACACTTGGTGCAATCTGCAATAGTTAGTCATCACCAGATCATATTCCGTCCAGATCCAATTACTCTCCGTCTTTGATAAGACTTGGACTCAATAGAACTGTAGACAGCTAAACATGGTACTTGAAGCATAATTATATAACTAAAGCAATCAGTGAATTCAGTCTAGAATATCACTAGTATAGTAATCAGAGTCTTGGAGACACACTAAGAAGGTTAGATAAGACACATTAATCATGTCATTATGCCCCAAAGATTTAACCAGAAAGCATATTATATAATGAATATATTTCACTCAGAAATCAGCCGGGATACATAATAATCCAAACTAATCTAATTTTCAAAACTACAGAGCAACAGTCACTGTCTGACCCAAGTAGGAAATCAGCCTGCATAATTTCTTCCAATTTATTCCTAAGCCAGTCTATTCCTAGGCATTTTTCACAAAACCTACTATAACTGTCCACCTTTCCTTATTTCCTTATCCCTATTTCCTTATTCCTTATCCTTATTACATGCAGGATGTCAAGCATTGGCTACCATTGTCTCAGTGAATCTGCTACAGGATATCTGCCATGGTTTGGTGATGCCTACTGGGCAGGGTGCCTGCTTACTTCCAAGAGCTCTGCTGCTCCACTTTGGGTCCTTGTGGCCATCGCACTCTTCGCTCTATGGCTCATGGTGAGCTACTGGTTCCTTTCATGCATACATCTATTACGCAGCATCGTGCATTTTCTGTTGATGGCACGACTGTTTGGAATGGGCTCTCCCTGGAGTTACGACTCTTACCTAGAGATCTTTCCGACACATTTTTTAACAACCTCTGAGTATAAACGTTGAAGGGGCACTTTACAAATTTTTTGAATGAATAAAAAACCATTATCACAATGGCTTTTGCATGTCTGCCTGCATGCCAATCAGATCTAAAGGCCAGGAAATGTACCTCATAAAACATGCTTCACTGATTTTATTTTGCTGGAGTGCCTTTGAATATATTATTTGGTTTCGATCAATGTAACCTTTGCGGTCAGTCTTCAGTTTTGCAGTCAAGGATATGAAGAGTTTATGTTTAAAATTAACCCAACAAACTCCATCTCATGTAATCAATGCCACTGTAAGTATATAAAATGTAACTAAATTCAATGTAATCCAAATTACAATAAAATTAAGAAGTAACAATCTGGTTGTATTGAAATTCCATCTACTCCAATCCTATCTAAATGTGATCAAGCTAAATCAAAATTCAATCCAATGCAAGGTATGATGATTCTGTGTGTCAATGCAGTGCACAGCCAACTTACCAGTACGTGAGAGATGGATGCTGCTTAAGGACGCTTGTTGACAGCAGCATCAGTCGTTTCATCTGCATCCTCGTCGTTTCATCGCTGTCATCACAATTAAACAATTCAACAGGTTGTACGATGTCCATAAGTTGCATCCAACAGAAAACAAACTTAATCAGAATTGCACATTTATATAGCTCCTCTTTTGAGAAATCCTCAGAGGTGTTCTCAACCAGACAACATAAATCTATAGTCTTCAATCTTCAATCAGTGGCAAAACAGCCACATAAGAAAAGCAATTGACAGCCTTCTCTCACAGATCACTGTCTCCAAATGAAGGGCTTCTGATGACTGACCCTAACGCTTAACAGGATTTAGATCGACAACAGTACAGCTAAACTAGGATTCAACACGAATGAGGACTCAGTAGGGCTCATGCTGAAAAAAAAAGCAACAGAACCATTCAACTGTTGGATACTGGGAAGTTCAGCAAACTTATATAACTCATTTCAACTAATGCACAAATATTTTAATATTCTCATTCCAACTTAATTCTGTCTAATAGTTAGTGTTTCAGAATGTTTTTAGAGTTTTCTTCAGATATGTCCTCTAGTTTGAATCATATAGAACACCTCTATAGAAATTGCAGTCCAAGTCAGTAATGAACTGTAGAAGACAGGTAAGAATTATATGAAGAAAGTCAGTTTGCTTACTCAATGTAATCTCCATGTGTAGCCTGAATAACATAAGCAGCCAATTCAAAAACTGTTTCACTGTCACACTCTATCTGTCCCTGCAAAACAAACAGCATTTCTCTTCAGTACATATCATAGTTTCACAACAAGCACTTCCAATAATGCATAATTATTCAAATGCTAACCATGAAAGCATTTCAAGCATTTTTAGCGCTACCTTTAGGTACTGTCACGTACACTCAAGAAATAATAACTAGGCCACAAAAACGTCAAGAAACATTATAAAGAATCTGTAAATACATAGAAAGCAGTCATTGTATATTAAATCAATTGAGAAATTAAAAGTTAAACAGGAAGTGATTCTAATTTCACATAACAATCGGCAAATGAACGAAAGAAACCTGGTCTTACCTTGTACAATGACTGAATGGCCTGCAGATAGAACAGCTTGACTGTAATGTTTTCTCTCAAATATGTTATGCTTTCAATATACAACCTGTGCAAAAAGAAAATTCCAAATATGATCATGTCTGTCCCAAGCTCACTGGCAGAATCACTCAGATATTGTTATCACCTAAATGAATAATTAATTCTGGAAATTAAGAGGGAGTCATTCTACAAGTAGCAACTTTGTCAGGGTGACTATGTGATAAATGTAGTGCCTGTATCAAAGCATCTAAGATTCAACGGGAACGAGGACTCAGTAGGGCCTATGTTGAATCTCAGAGCAACATGATAGCCTTCCAAGAGTTTACTGACAAATGGAACAAAGTATTCATAACATCATTTATGTATCTTGGCAGTGGCGGCCATTCACATTGCAAATGCATGTGAGTGGGAAATGATACCAGATTGGCTAATTTAATCAATTTTCAACCAATCAAGCTGTGACAGCAAGCTGCAAGGTAAGACCATCTGTAACTCAGGTACAGCCTGCATTGTCCTTTAACCTTACATCATCTTCAGTCAGTAACTTTAGGACAATATCTTTACTTCCTTACACTAGAGTGACTAATGAAATGTCAAATGAAAAATCTGATAAGCAAAGTGAGAAATGCTGGCCACTTCTCTGCAAAAAGTGAAACAATGCAAATAAATGATGTTGGCTGCCCCAAGCGGCCCAGATAATTCCAGCAGCCCTTGAACCAGATACAAAGAAGAGCCATACCTAACATGAAAGTAGAGAACGAGTGGCCCACTTCGCCTTGGAAAATCATGTTCTAGAACCCGTCGCTCAAGCTGCAGCCATTGGTAGTGACCTCTGGTGAATCAAGCAACAATAAACAACTTGCAAATTACAGCAACTGGTGGCGACCTCCAGTGATTAAAAGTAAAATAAAGCAGACTGTCAGCTTGTAACATACAGTTCAAGAGAAGTGTTCCCAACCATTTTCAGTGCAAGGCATCCTTACTAAAAGTCATTCAGTCAATGGCACCTGTCCTAAATTTTGTTTATCTTTCTTTCAGTTAGTTCTTCACTCTAATCATGAGCAACATTCCTTGCATTAAACCGCAGTGTTGAGACTATTTACTTTAAGTTTCAACAAATAGTTGTAGGTCTATGTCAATAGTCAATATCAGTAGTCACATTTTTGTCATTCTGCAATACTGCCATGGCACCTCTAGATTTGGTTCACGGCACCCTTTTGTGGCACCCTGGCTGGGAAACACTGCTCTAATCCTTGCCATAGAATGTACTAAGCATCAGAGTAATACTAGTTAATGCTGGATGATTTCCACTTCAGAGAAGTGTAAAAAGTCTCAAAGAAACTCACTTCAAAGTGAGTTACTGCTACACTGAAGAGACTTTCCAAGCAAACTGCCCCACACTGGTTAATTGGTGGACACTAGGTTTTTCTTATCTGCATTAGAACTACGTGAATAAAATAACCTTACAGCATTATTTTAAGCAATTAGTGTCCTGATATGTTTAAAAATCTCGACAACTCCAATCTTCTGCGATGAATGTAACAAAGCAAGAAGTATAAAGAAGTAAACAACTTAAAACATATCTTTAAAAATGGCATAACAAATCTTTCAAGATATTTTAATCTATTTTAATTCTTTGACTGCCCAGAAAGATGACCATATAAGATTTAATGTTCTCAAAACCTGCAGGCATACACTAAAACACAACTGTAATTCATCCCTAATGTTGAAGTTTTAAACACAGTATTCATTATAATGTGGTAGCATATATGGACCTAACATGTACAGCTGGACATCATCAACATACCAATGAACAGGATCCCAGATGAGAGATGACCTTAACATTGGCCATATATGGGACGTAAAGAAGCAGCCTGAGGCCTGCACAACATCGAATATTACCGAGTTGTTCCTGCCAATCACTACCGTCATGCCCATTCAGGAAAGAATGGAGCCTTCCCATTCCTTGCCAACAACTCCATATGACATGTTCAGCAAGATGTCATAATTCCCTATGTTAACCGCCATGTTCACATCCAGGAGTACACGCAATGTGACATGGCTGATCAATGTCAATGCTGTCACAGACATTGGAGATAAGTCTCAGAAAACTGTCTTGTTCAAACAGCCTGTTCTCAAGCCATTTTGTAGCTTTGACATTAGGTTGCAGTACTTTGTGTATTGCAACAGCTGTTGCACATCTATTTCGCATTTACCTTGGAGAGAATTGTAACGTTAGAGAAGGGCAGTCTGTGATAATATCTGGGTCCATTTCCAGGCTGTTTGATTGATGACCGTATGATGCTTTTGACATGCTCCGGCAGTTATCCCTCAGTCAATGAGGAATTGCACAGCTGCACCACGAATGGCAGCATCAGGTCGATCAATTCTTTCAGGAGGCAAATCAGTCTGGGATCAAGAAAGCATGTACTGTAGCAGATAGTGAAGACAGAACTATCGATCTTAACCCAACGCCTGCCACCTTTTCAAATCAATCAAAATGGCTTTCAGTTGAGGCGTACTCTGGCAAACATCTGAGACTTTATTAAATGATGCTGGCAGTCCTCTGATGAAAAGGATGGTCTCTGCAAGCCACAACATCTGCCCAAAATCATTCCAGAGCTACTAACTATCTTAAGAGTCATTGGCAATCAGGCTTTTCCAGTACTGTCATGCTGCTTCCAAAAACAGTTAATTCATTCACAGTGATTTTGTACATAGTCCACTCTTTCTGTACATCGCTCAACACATCGGTCAGACTGTTTGGCACATCGCACTCTGCACTCTGCATCAAACCATCGAGCTAGAACATGACGCATGTTAGAACATGAACTCTACATGAGCATTGTCCATGATAAAAGTTTATCATGAATTATGGAGTGGAGGGTTGTTTCATACAGGTCAAACATCTCCAAGATGGTGAGATCAGCATTGATGGAAAGCCTTTCTGTCCAAAGACTTCCATCATCTGATTGTGACCTCTGTAACCAGTGGAGTGGAGTATAAGCAGTGTTTGTTATATGTTATCGAGATTGATGGAGGCTCCAAGGTGATTGCAGTCATACAGCGTGATGACTAGACAGCCACCTTGTGCATGGTGGAAACATAAACTGGTTGAAGCAGATGTCAAAGCTGGCGATGAGTTGCTTCACCTGCTCTGCCCACCCACCCTGGGTTCTCCATGAGGATCATGTTCAAATCACCCCTATGACCAGTTGGCTGGATCTATATACTTAATGTACATGTGTACAGGAAAGAGAAACCATTCAGCAGAAGGCTACCATATATAACAAGTGTTCAAATACAATACAATACAATACAATATACTCATGAATAAGTCAGTTTTAAAATGTTACGTTGGGGATACAACTTAATAAATTTATACTTGGACCATGGCAAAATTTCATGTGTCCACCAAAGTATTGTATTGTATTGTATTGTATTGTATTTGAACACTTGTTATAGCGCCCTACCAGATTGCCCATTCAGAGGCGCTCCCGACTACTGCGCGAACGCTGAATCGGAGTTTCACGCCGAAGCGCATGAGCAATTGCGAGTGAAGGACTTGCCCAGGGTCCCTACGCGGCGACTTTGAGGTGGATTCGAACCCGCAACCCTCCAGCTGCAAGGCACCGAACATACCCCCAAACCACCGCGCCCAGTTGTATTGTGATGTGTTGTATTGTGTGTTGTATTGTACTCCACGTTTATAATGCGACCGAGCCACCCGCAGTAAAGATCCGAGAAATTAATCTCTGATAAACCGACCCGACCGGGAAGCGAACCCGGGGCGCCGGCGTGACGAGCAGGCTACCAACCCACTCGGCCACTCAGGATCCTTAAAAGTGGTAATAGAACAGTGTCTGCTAACGAACGTAACAATTTTCATGGAATATCACTTTGCAAATAAATAATTTATAAAAATTAGGTACTGTCATAACTCCTGCATTATACTCAAATTAACTATTTGATGAAAATACATTTAGTAAATAAATTCTTGAAATTCTTGCATTTTATTACACATACCAATTGCTGGCAAAACATGCTTTGTTCCTACTTCTTTACTGCCATCTTCCCAAGTCACAAATTTACAGCGCTGTACAATTCATAACAGACCGGAAATTCCTATATTTCCGGGTGTAAGATGCTAGCTTTGCAAAAGCAGTAGTTAGTTATTTCCTTTCACTGTGCGGTTAAAAGTGAACACATTTGCAGTTGGTAAAGTAGTTTAATGCTTTTAGTATTCAAACATTGCTGTAGTAGCTCATGCTGAAAATACAACAGATCATGAACCAGGGCATCACTTGGAGTTTTGAAAACCGTGTCAGAGACTGGTGAACAAAGAAGCACGCAACAAAGAAAATTCCAAAAAGAAAAGGAGAGAACGGGCTTTACAGGCATCATTTCCATGACTTCATCATTTCCAGAGCTGGAGAACATATCAACAGAATGGATCACTGAATGTCGACAGAAAGGAACAGTCATCACAAGGATGGACATATGTCTTCAAGCTGTAAAATTGTACAACGAGATGTCAACAAGGTTTCTGCTTCAGCTGAATGATGTTCATGATTTATGGAAAGATGGCCTTGCTCAGAATCATAAATATTTTGCAGAAGCTGCCAAAAGCCTTAGAAGAGAAAGTGGATGTTATTCTCAAATTTGAGATCACTAAACGTAAAGCCCATAATTATGAACTATAGCAGATAGGAAATATGAACGAGACCCCAATGACATTCGATTTACCTTCTACTAATACCAACAATGATGTTGGGGAAAACAGTTTGGGTTAGAATATGAGCGCACACACTTCATAGCTGCTTTGCAGATGGAACAAAATTACCTCCAATGGCAATTTTGAAAAGGAAAACATTACCAAAAGGGATGACTAAGGTATTCATTAAAGTGCATGCTAAAGGTTGAATTGACGAGGAAGGCACAAAGGAATGGCTTAAATAACACAATGGATGGAAGCGATGATGATGTGGTGCTCAAGAAACAGAATTTCATAGACTTTGGCAAAGCATAATGGCAAACTAAACACCCTAAACAAGCACAATAGAGAAGATCATGGCACAAAAGTCACATTATAAACATTTGTTATCATACTGCATCCATGTTATGATACACTGATATCATAACAGGGGATGTAAGGTCCACACAGAGTATGGGATGTCTTTTTCACATGGAATAGCACAGTCAGACGACTCAGTTGTCTACCACGACATCCCACATCTGCAGATAAGAAGGTGGGAAGCAGCAGAACGAGAGACAGCAAACCATGGGAGATCCAGCAACAACTAAATTACACACCACCCCATATATATATATACATATTTAACCAGAATAAACACAGCCTGTACATAGCTCAGCATATCCATGCTGATAGGGTCCAGATATTTTGAAGGAAAATAAGCAATAGGCATACTCCAAATACTGTCTCCAGTTAAAGGCAGCCAGTGATTAGACCTGGCTACAAAGGCTTTCCCACAAATCTGTTAACCTATTGTAGTTCTCAGGCAGCATCAACTTCTTTCCCAGGCTCACACACTGTGTATGTCACAAGCTCAATCTTTAACAAGGTCCACTTTCTGCTAAAGGTCTGAGGCTAGCTAATTATAACCAAATCTACTCCAGTGACTCTTTAAAAGTAAACATTTGTAAAAATAAGGTTATAGTTCTTGGAGTTGCAAAATCCATTGAAGTGCAGAGAATTACTGATCCAAAAAGAATTTTCTCAAGGATTTGTGTGAATACAGGTACATCTTGAATGGATCTCCAAATGTTTGCAAATCTAAAACCCAATCTTATCTGGCAAATCTATAACCGATACTTGATAAAACATAAAATGGGTAGAGCGAAATATATATCATCAATTATTGTAAACAAAAACAGATGTACTGGTTCTGTGCCCAATGGAGACAGCATTAAATGAAGAAGCAATAGAGGCAGATACACCAGTTCACCTTAAAGGTCTCCTCTCCTCTTTCAGGTGCCTGGTCACATGGTTCAGGACGTGGATGATCTTAAATCAGAGGTTCCGGATCTTAAATGCGGCAGGATCCGGCTGAATTGAACTACAGTATGTACAATTGTACATACATGCATTGGTATCTACATACAATGTCATACATGCATTGGTATGTACATACAATGTCATACATGCATTGGTATGTGCACACCAGGGTAGATAAACATGAACCAGCACATCTTAAGAATCTCAGTAGTGGTGGACCAGACTGTCATCAAGCCCTAGTTATAGAGGGAAGTATCACCAACCATCACCATTATCCTCGTCATCACTACCATCAACAAATACTACCATCACCAGATTCACCACTATGCTGCTACTGGGCTAACACCTGACCTATTTCCTACTTCCCTATCCTCCTTATCCTGACTTCTGGTCCCTGCCAACCACCACCACGATGCTTCTTTCTGTCTTTCACCAAATCCTCCTCCTATATATATATATACCTTATTTGTGTATCATCTGTTCAACACTTTAACGATGAGCTGCACTGGTTTCCCAGTCACTTTTAGTACACACTACTTGTACTTAAAGTGTTAAACGTTGGACTCTAAGATCAACTCATACATCACTGCTTTCTGTGAGTCACTAACAGCTGACCATATCCACTCCAATCCGCAGTCTGGCTGTTTTCACCTCCTGCCTCGTGGCCCACCCGCAGCAGATTGGCTGCAGAGACCTGAAGCTGTTTAGTAGGATGAATGGCCTTCAAAGCCTGGCTCCCTCTGTCGCTCCCCACGAGATATCCCTCAACACTGTCCTGATTTTTCCTCCATAGGGTTGCTCATTTCTTTGCAACCACAACCATCTGTATAACATAGTGACTCAGTCTCTTCCCAGGCCATCCAGAGGCATTGGCAAACAGTATACATATACCTGGCAAGAAAACAACAACCATCTAATCCAGGGTTGTACGGTCTCAGCTTCAAGACGTCTTGAGACAGGTTATTTGATGCCTTACTCTCATTCTTGTTCTTTGGAGCCTATTGTCTTGATCTCAATTGCGGACATGTCTTGAGTTTTTTAAACTGTCTAGAAGCAAAATTCTTGTTCTGTCTTGAACATATATATCTTTCAAAATATGCTGCTGATCAACAATAATTAGAGCCTATCTTCTCAGCCTCATTCGCATTATTCCCACTAGCTTTGTACTGTCAGACCAAGAGCATTACTTAAACAGTTATATGACTTATATTTTTCTTATAAGATTTAAAACACACAATTTAATATAACTAAATGCATCAAAACGCTGCTAAAAATACATCGCAACTGTGTTTGGAAATGCCTCTCTGTCTAGAGAGGCTCTAGACATAGAGGTATTTCAGTCTGCCTCCATCTCAGCTTCACTTCTTCCAGAAAGATGACAGTATAGTTCTTCACATATTCCTCTGCCATAAGCCTCTTCAAAAGTGCCTGCTAACAACAGACACTTGTTTGGTTTCAGGGCTCAGCTACAAACAACATTCGTTCTCTGTGTGTCTACAGTCAGTGCATTCTTGTCATGATAGCAGACAAGGGCCTAGCGGGAGTTTTTCAGTTAGCATGCAATATCCTAAGAATGTCCATATTACTTAGTGATTGTACAAAGGCAATTTCTTCTGAATGAGACCTCTTATGCTTCCAATCATTCATTTCCTTGGCTTGCAGTTTAGTTAAAGCAGAGGCATCCCCTCTGATCAATAACACCTGCATGTTTCAACCTTCCTGGCTTCTGTCCTTAACAACCCCATAGGTCCTTAATAGAATAGCCAAGTCCTTGGAGTGGTCAAAGCCAGCAGCCACACAAGAGCTGTACAGCACTTTTCAACAACACCATAATCCATCAGACTCAACATCATCATCATCAGCAGCAGCAGCAGCAGCAGCAGCAGCAGTTCCTGCTGCCAGCCATTTGAAAGTGATGGGTGAGCATAAACATCTGCATCCTTTTTGGTCAAAAGCTGTCAAATCTAGTGTTTTTTCTGTTTAGTTCAAGTCCTGGTAATTCTTTATTTGTTTAGTTAACCCAGCATAGTTAGGTCATTCGCTGTTTTTCTTTCCTTAAAATCAAGGATTCAGTGCAAATGGCATTGGATTCTACCAACTAGCACTCTTTTCACATTACCAATTATCAGAGTCCTGGATGAAAATGACTCTATCCAGAAGATCTGTTGGTATTTGTCCAAGCATACAGATTCCTGCAATTTTTCACAATGTCAACCAATTTCTGTTGTCAGGATCCATTTCTCATCTTGCTTTCTGGGACTGTTCAGCAGTCTGCTCTATATAGGAAAATGGGTTGCATCATTGTCTCATATTCGTCCCTTTGGTTTCTCTATTATCATCCTGCTTCTCCATATCCAGGTCATTTCCCAAATGCACCAATTGTCCATAGTATGTCTTTTTCACTGTTACCACTTGCAGTTATAGAGCTCTGAGATAATAGATTCTCATCAATACCTATTGTTTTAGCTTTCTCTGCATCAATCATTATTCAGAATCTTCTATTGTTTTTCCATCTGCATCATAATTTCTTTTACCATAGGTCTGTTCCATCTTTCGCTAGGAAGCCACTGTGGTCAGCAAATCAAAGATTGTTCGTTCAACATAAGATTGTTCAGCATAACAGATATCTGTTAGGATTCGTTCCTAAAAGTTTTTACGCCAGAGTTTCATTACTTCATTTTTACACAAATTGCAACAATTTAGCGAGCTCGGGCAGGCCTCTTAAAATCAGATCGTGGGGCTGCATGTTGGACAGCACTGATATAGAGAATGATGAAGAGCACGATGACCTGATGATGACAACATAAAAAAACTGATGATGATGACTGTAATATATAAGCTGACTGGGAGAAAGTGACCTTACGTTTCATCTCTGAAGGTCAGACCGAAGAAGTCTTTTTCCTTGAGGCGTAGATGTGATGCAGCCATGTCATGTAACTCATATGCATAGAGTTTGGGCTGAAAAACAAAATGACAGTCAGGCACTGAAGCAAATGTTTAACTTTAAAAGAAATGCCAAGAACTGTTCCAATGTTCTTAAAATCTGAATAAATCTATTAATGCTCAACAACAGCTTCTTTGTTATTCGAAACTTCTTTCAGTTTCACAAGCAGCTAAAAATGGTTCTGCTCCAAAAAGGGGATTTTACTTTGCTTCTGAGAAAGCTGTGCTTGCCCATGAGTACATTACATGAGATGAACATGGCACTTACCAGATGACATCACAAATTGCATTCTATGCCAAAACAAATTATATTAACTCGTTATATTTTCTGCTTGTGAGGCGAATAACTAATTTGTGCAACAACACTGTCTGATCAGCAATAAAACAATAAGCAACACTAGAGGAGTCCATTCTGAGCAATCCATCACAATCATCCAAATGTGAATTCCTTATATTCACTTAAGGGTAATTCAGAGTTTGTTAAGCAATCACCTTAACCACTACACAAGCTATCTTTCAGCATAGCAATACATAGAACAGCAGATGAATTTGTCTCCTCCACTTCTACAGACTAAAGAAATTTTATTCTATATGCTTCCCTAAATAGTAATTTTTGGTTGAAACCTGAAACCTTCCACTCCATTACTCTACTAATTCTGTGTTTTCTAGAATGTCCATCTGCCTATGCATGTATGAGTAAGCCATAAAACATTCATGGCAAGCTGCTCTCCCAACATTTGTCACTCTGCTAATGCCAAGCTAATATTTAAATGACTGTGACTGCTAATAAGCATGATAAATTCAACAGCTGTCAAGAGCCACTTGAAGTAGACTCTCTCCAGTATCCTGGATGTCAAAACATTTGTGTACACCCAGAGGAAGTTTGCTTCAACAATCCAACAAACAAGACAGTCTAGATGGGTGATTCAACATAGGCAAATGAAAATCATTTACTGCTGCACCACCATTTTAACAATAAAGGTGGATTGAGGAGGGGTAATCCAGCCATACCTCCCTCCCCATTTGATTTAAGGACCTAGTCGACACTAAAAAATTCAGCAAGGGTTGACGACCAAATAAACTGCAAAGTAAGAAATGTATAAAAAAACAGCTAAAGGGAAGAAAGGAAATGAAAAGAAAAAATAAAAAAGCTGAAGAAGAATAGTGTGCATTATACCCGATATAATTTTCGATCATGGTTTGGAGTTGCCAGGTCGGGAGCGCCTCTGAGGAGTATCTCTTGAAGGGGCGCTATATAAATTTACGATTACAGCAGCTTGTATAATTTATTACATGTCACTGGTTCATATGTATTCACAGCAAACTGAAGCACAATGCCTTTCTCTCATTCTTGGTCTTGGGAGCCTATTGTCTTGATCTCAATCGCTGAGTCCATGGTATCGTTCACCAACCGATCAGATCACAATGAAGGGATCAAACTGAAGACAGTTTCCCTGATCTACTACCAAATCCAAAATGATCCACTCTCCAGTCAGATTGGATCGGGTTGCACTGGCATATGGCAGCCTTAAAAAAGGTCTTCAGAAGTTTTTTTAGACATGGAAGTAGTCAATCATCCCCAAAACTCTTGATGACTAATAACAGGTGGTACAGATACCACTGCTTATGTTACAGCAAAATTTAGTCCTCTTTCTTAACATCTGGATACACCAGTGCTATAACTCAATCTTCAACTGGATAGGTAACTGGTCTGGACATCTGCAGATGGAATGTCATACCACACTGGAAGACGTCATAGGATAGCTTCCAATCCCAATTCCAATCAGAGATAAGCATCTTGTCATAGCAGTGTCAATACACATGTTAACCTAAACTTTGAATAAAATACAGCCCGTAAAAACAAAGTTTTTACTATATCCATCTAGTATCCTATAACGTGTACTCTAAAAATAGTCCGCGTTCATTTTACGCCATAGCGTGCGTTTAATCAGGCAGCGCGCCCGTTTTTGTTGCGACCAATGGCAACGCTGGCCAATGGCAACGCTGCGTATGGGAAAAGGGGATTCCCGATTCGAAAATTTGAGTCCCCGATTCTATAAGCTAGCCTTTTTTGGGGAGCTGAAATTTTTATAGAATGAAGTGTCTGCGAGGGCGAGTCTATCTGCCAAGTTTCAGGACGATTGAATGATTGTAAGTGATCGCATTAGTCGTCGCAAGATTTGACTTTTTAGCCTGTAGCTCAAGCAAGCAAGCAAGATTTCCGCAAGTTAAACTAGATGGATAAAAATGAGAAATGTTGAGACTATATACATATTGTATTGCATTGTATTCAAAATATTATATTATAAGGTGTTTCTAGTAGGGTGAACCGTTCAGAGGCGCTCCCAGTGCACAAGGCCACGAAATAGGTTTGAGAAGCAAAGGAGACGGAGGGGCTACCAGCTAGAAATTTGATAGAGCAGATGGAGACAGAATATTCCAAAGAGAGGGACCAATTGAGGTAAAGGACCAGGACCGGGACTGAGCCAAACCTGTTCTAGTATGAGGAACTAGAAAATCAAGTCTGTTTGAAGAGTGGAGTGGACGATGAAAGAGGCCAGAGTAATACACCAGCTAGATATTTCGGGGCAAGACCCCATTGTGCCTTGAAGACCACAATGAGAATTTTTAATTTAATGCGTGCAGAGAGAGGAAGCCAGTGCAGTTGTTCAAGCATGAAGGTAGAAATGTGAGAGTAGCGTGGTAGGCATGCTACTAATATAGCGGCCGCACTTAGGACCGACTGAAGAGGTGAAAGACGAACTTTGGGAAGAACAATGAGAAGGGAATTACAGTACTCAACTCAGGAGCAAGTGAAAGCGTGAACCAGCATGGTGAAAACAAACGACGAGACAGAACACCGAACAGCCATGAGACGCCTTAAATGAATATACAAAGGTTAGAGATATGGTCTTTAAAAGAAAGGGAGCTATCTAGTGTAACACCCAGATCACGTACAGTTGAAGAAAAGGAATATTTCCAAGAGGAGAACTAAATCTATCTTCAGAAGCTGTTGGTGTTGAGGGGTGCCAAACCAAATGAACTGGGTTTTGCAGGCATTAAGGGACTCCTTAATGCAGTTTAAGAGGAAAGAAATATCTTCCAAAAAAAATCAGTATAAATCAGGCATTGAAGACCTCACGGTTTGATGCCATCAAGGAGTGGAGAGAATATGAGAGTACATAAATACACACAGGCCTGTAATTCCTTCCCTAAAAAACTATTCCATCAAAAGTTGAATTCCCCCTCTGTCTGCCTCCGTCTCTCTTTGTCTGCCTCTGTCTCTCTTTGTCTGCCTCTGTCTCTCTTTGTCTGCCTCTGTCAGTGTATCTCTTTGTTAGCCTCTGTCTCTTTGTCTGCCTCTGTCTCTCTTTGTCTGCCTCTGTCTCTCTTTATCTGCCTCTGTCAGTGTATCTCTTTGTGTGCTCTGTCTGACCTCATGAAGGTACATCAGAAACAACAAACAAAGAACCAAAAAAATTCTAGACAAAGAAACTGCTATGTTTCGTAAGTTGTGATACATAAATTTCCGTTAAATAACAAGTAACAGATCATTTTATATTTCAAAACTATCGCAAAAACAGAAACTGATCAACTGAAAAGGAAAACTGAAAGCTGAAAACAGACTCTTAGAAAGTGTAGAAAGCAGTTTAAGAGGAAAGAAATGTCTTCCAAAATAATCAGTATAAATCAGGCACTACAGACCTCAAAACTCTAGTTCTCTGGACCTATAAGACAGATTTTGTAGAATTTGTAGAAGAGTTCCTTCTGTAATGATATCTATACTAAACAAAGTGGTCTTGTCTATCTCACCATTTGAAGTCAGAAGGCTGAAGAAGTCAGAAAGGTCAAGTCACTTTACCCTTAAAAGAAACCATGGCCCTACAGGCCTACATATATCAACAGATAAGGTTCTAGGCAGATCAACGAACAGAAGTTTTCCAGGCTAAATGTAGTCCACTATTCCAGTTTAGAAATCAAACCCATTCATTGTATACTATTCCAAATCAACTATTATTTCATCTAACTCATCTTAACTTCCAAAAGACAGAGTTAAAGGAATTAGATTTGTGAAATGATAAACTGCTTCACCCAACAATACAGACAAGACATTAAAATATAATTATGTACAAATACTAAGGTACAAGTCCAATCAATATGAAAGTAGTTAAGAAACAGATCAACATGCTTCCACCAGTCGTACATACACATAAACAACATAAAACAAGAACACACAGTAAGAGCCCAGATGTGCATCCGTACTGTCATTTATATCTGTCTGATTTCTTTAAATCATAAAAGACTTCTCATTAGCAGACAAGATAATTTGTAGCAGTTCCTATAGAATTGCAGCCATGGTGCAGTTTCGGGCCAATTCAACACAGGATGAACTCAGCCATGGTCCAGTTTCCGGGGCAGACAGATCAATCTCCTTGATGGGTCTTTGGGACCAACTGAGGTAACTGAGAGCAGGCCATCACTATAGGCCCCTTGCCAAATTCGTTTCTGTCATCTAAAATTACCACATGACCATACCTATGAGGGTAAGTCTTTAAAAACTTAGTCCAGAAAGAATTTGAGCATCTGAGACTTGGAGTCTGTCTAGACTCTAGAGGGTTGCCACAAGGTTAATAAAATAAAAATCCATGACTTTCCATGACCTCTTTTCATGACTTTTTAGACTTATTTCAGATCAAAAATGACCTACTTTCTAATTGTTTTATCGATGTAATATTTATTCAAATGTAAAAACATGACTAGAAATGTGTCTATTAATGATTTTTGCATTTTCCATGAGCTGGCTCTTTTAAAATTCCATGACTTTCCATGACTTCTTTTGGAAACCACCTGTTTTTCAAGGTTTTCCAGGCCGTGGCAGATGCAATATACTTTGATTTCTTGGTAGGTGTATTTAATTTTCTATTTTAAACTTAAAACTTTAATTATTTTGCTTTTATTAATCTGTTATTGCATTTAGAACTGGTGTATTAAATTTCCTTTACATTTTATCCTTTACAATTTATCTCTTTGTTCTAAGAGCCAGTTCCTCAGAAATATTTAGGTGCTCAGTCTAGCATGAGTTTCTCATGGGCTGCTTTTAGTAAAATGAATTTCTGGCCCCACGGTACTACAATAGCACAAGGCCTGTAAATATAGCAAAAAAAAATGTATACCAGCAAAATACACTTGCTAACTATCAGGTAAACTAAGTCTATCATTAATGCATTAATGCAAAATAGAGTAAACTCGTGGTCTAAGCATGCATGATTTTTATGTCTAATTAATGTTGCTGGATCTCCGGCTCACTGTACTTATGAACTACAGTTCGTAAGTACAGTGCATGCTACAGCAAAACTTTGTTATAACGAAGTTATAGCCATTGTCAACAGTTTGATATATCTGAGGATCGAAATAATAGAAAATTCATAAAGCAACCACTCAGAATTTCAGTGGCGCTCCTGACCCCTGGGCCAATGTCATCACTCACAATCAGGAAAGTCTTCATGTGCTTAAGGAGCTCCAACCGCAGATATTCATGTCCAGCTCTATCCGACTGTATACGTGAACTGAAGTCATCGTACATTTTAATACATATGTTGCGAATGCATTTTTGCATTATAAGAATATTGTGTGTTAATGTGATAGTAGTGTAAAACATAAATATACATGTATGTACTGGTATGCTAATAAAAACAGAATAGAAGCTAAAACATAACAATGAGTTCACATTAGGTCAGTACTCAGAGTATTTAGTTTCCGTGAAATTATAGATCCATAGAATGCTGAATGCCAAGTGCATTTAGGTTCTGAAGTCTCTGAGATTGCAAGAATGTTCAGAAAATGTCACACACGAATGGGCGGCCTGGGTGGACCTGTCACCTACATATGTAACACCTGCCAAAACATGAAAGTATACCTACTGCCTTCTAGAATAATCAGTTAGTGCAGTCTGCCTATATGAACGTCTAGAGTTTTTTCTGTGCTTAGTTCAACAACATGCGCAAAACTGTTTGCCATAGGCCAATTTCCGGTTTTGTGACACTATGATAACCAACCATTAGCACTTTCAAAGCTTCTGAGGCAACTGGTAATGGTGGTGGTGTCAGTAGGGTCACTGTCATCAAAACCCCTTAGTCTTCCTAACCCCATGTTGCAGAAGCTCCCGAATTTCGGTCAATAAAACAAGGCTATGGTACAGAAGCAAAATTGGATAACAACTGGCTGATCCCCTCCCAGTGACCAGACACACATGCCCATCAATCAGTGACTCATAACTGGAGCCAGTCCTTCAGAAACAAAGCATCTGCTAATTTCTCATCAGTCAGCTACAACTAGGCCAATAGCATTGAGTGGTAGAGTGTTCCTGTAATTTCCATATATCTGCCGGCCAACAGTTTCATAAGGACTGAAAAGAGCCTTTGCAATAAGCAAAACTTTGACATAAGCAGGTTCGATAAAACAGAGTTATGTTTGTATGTGTTTGCATTGGCTGTGAAAGGGCATTGACTGCTATTCGAAATAATTGGAGGTTCAAAATACTGAAGTTTGAAATACGAAAGGTTTATTGCATAATAAGCCCAAAATTCTGCTATTAAAGCATCAGGTACAGAATCAGAGATGGGCACGATTAGTTAAATTGCTAATCGACTAGTCTTAGAATTAGCAACTAAAATTTGCTAATCAATTAGAATTAGAATTAGCAACTGAAATTTGCTAATCGATTAGAATTAGAATTAGCAAAATCTTGTAGCTAATCGATTAGAATAAGAATCAGCAGCAGCTAATTAATTAGCAATTAGAATTAGATTTCGATAATTCATACATATATATTTGCTTCATGCATTTGTCACATTTTAATCAAAGCACAGCAAGTTAGAGCAGCAAGTTACAGCAGTCTCTTTAGCTTGCATGGATTTCCTTGTTGGCATATGACATTGTGCAGCTGCAACTCTCATTAGATTTACGCATTTGTTGTAACGAGGGCATAGCCATGGCAGTCATAGAAGCAATCAGTGCACGGGTGATTTATGCACCAAATAAATTCTTGGCAGGGCCAAAATTCTGGCAGCCATGTGGCAGGGCAACGACCAGGGAAAAGGTTTTTTACCACGGCATTTGCCATGGCTTGCCCTGCTTTAGCACCGCCACTGGATTTATGAAACCTTTATTTTCCACTTCAGAAATTGTTTGCACTGACTGGATCCAGTAGTTTGACAGAGCAGTTATTAACTCAATCTTAAAATAATTTTTAAAAATCTAATCAATTAGAATTAGCTAAAAATTGCTAATCGATTAGAATTAGAATTAGGATCATGCAACAGCTACCAACTAGAATTAGAATTAGCTGTTTTATCAAATCAATTAGCTAATCGATTAGTTACCCATCTCTAGTACAGATATTTGTTGGCAGAGCTGTAGTAAGTAAGTAAGTAAGTAAGTATTTCCTTTATTGAGAAGCACTAGCAAACGCACAGCACTGTACATAGCAAGATTAATACATTCAAACAAATAAACAAAAATTTATATATACAACCATAGAATTGAATGAGAGGCTAGTGGAGCCCAGTGGCTGGGAAATGTATTGCAATGATGTTGATGACAGCAACATTGAGGATCTAACACAATGACTTCTATAGTGCCATTGTTATTATGTCCAGGACACAGACATTGGTCACTTCGAGTAAAATCGCAATCAAAATCAGAATCCACTGAAGAAGTCAGGTCACAATCTGACAGGACTTTCAGCCACTGTGCATCGAACACAGTGACTTAAAAGCAACATTTGACTCACTGGATAGGGAGCACTCCAGTGTTTACTCCAAAATTGAGGCGTCTCAGTCAAGACTGTCGATCTCATAAGTGCCACATCTAACACCTTGAGCTGTGTGTGAATTGCGGGCAAAACATCATTTGTGGCATCGAAGTACGACAATGTTAAGGTAAACACTAAACAGCCTGAAATTCTGAGTGTCAGTTGAAAGCGAGGGATGACGCAGTTGATTCTAAATTTCCTAGAGGTCTGATTTTGCCCATGCACCCAAAAACATTTCCATTTCGAAATGTCCATATCAAACTCTGTTTCTCGCTTTCTGTTTAGACAATGCAACGATCAATTGATAATTTGCGCATTACAATAACAATGTTATGGAAGTTTCTCGAGTAGATCAGATTACAACCGATTATTAGGACGAGTCCTGTCCATCCTCAATCTATCTCTCGCTCCTCCTGAGACAGGATATCAGGACTCTATCTACAGACAGTTTACAGAACGGCAGCACAGAGAACGCTACCCTCCACTTGACCCATCCACGTATTAGTCACTATCCAACTTTTTACATAAGACATAAGATTCTCTCTTTGTCTTCCACAGCAGACCCATGGTTATTACGAAAAGTAATGGCTGCTAATATATGTAGACATTGTGTGCCTAAAATACTAATGGAAAACTACTTGATGTTGATACATTCATCACCGCCTGCTTGCTTGTTTACAGCCGTATATAATTACCTCAGAAGACCACATTAACATTAGACTACAGGCTACAATGACTTCTTAATTAACTAGAAAATTGGCATCTTGCTGATGTGCTGTGACCACACTAGTATACACATTTTCCAGACATTGCCTTAAAGGCTTAAACAGTCAAATGATGAAGAAGAGACTCGTGACTCTTACCTGAACTACAATCTCTAACTTTTGGTCATCTAGAAGCAAGACGTGCATGAGACGACCGTCAGACATCTGCAATTATTACAAGAAAACAATCCACATAGAAAACCTCATTTAACCCTCAGATGTATAGAAAACCAGCATCAACATCATAACTCAGCAGCAGTGCTCACAGCCCCCTTCCAGATGCAGATTTACCTCCATTGTTTACTTACAAAATTATATTTAGGCCTCTACATGTTTATAGATTCATGTCCTTACATACCCTATGTATTTCGCTTAAAGGTAAACTGTTTACTGCCAAAATTATTTCTAATCATGTAAAAATTGCAGGACTAAAGAAATGACAGAACTTTTAAGCAAAGAACTTAATCTTGAATAGTTACCATGTTCAACACAAAGCAATAGTCACAGAGGTGTGCAATTTTCCAGAACTACCACCAAGACACACTGAGCCAGAAAGCCAGAAGTGAATGGTGCACTGACATTATTAGCAGCAGCAGTGGAGTAAGTTTGGTTACATGATACCTCAGCCCACCTCAACAATATTCAAATGATCGTTTAATCACCCATCAGACACAATGCACCACTGTACAAGCACGAGTAAAACAGAGAAGGAAAAAACAGAAATGACAAATAAATATAGCAGGCCATTATCATTAGTCAGAAATAATTCTACTACAGCCTGCCTGACTCAGCTTCAACATTTTAATTTCAAATGAGTATATAATTAAATCAGTGAGTCCTCTGACTTCAGACTCTGTCAGGTCGTTGTGCAGTGTCGTCATGAACAACAGTCACAAGACTCACAACCACGCACTACAACCATCCGAAGAACAGCAGCACTCTCAGTCACAACAGTAAAGAAATACAAAAAGCAAATAAGTAAGGATTTAGTGCAAAGCACAGTTTCCAAGTGTCAGGTTGATGCATAGTATAATATATAAGTTCTGGTTTGGACAGCACACCTAAATCTAACAACTGACAATATTGTAAAATGACAAATCAGCTCAACTCTTCTCAGTTAACCTTATGAAGTATTTTCCCCATTAAAAATCTCAGAAAGGTCCACCCCAATTAAACTGATCATGTACTTAATTGGGTTCAAATGGCTAAGTCCCAAAAGGCAACAGTTACAGCATAATAAACAAGCATCACAGACACTTTGCCAACACCGTTTTAACTGATTTGTCATATTTGGCCTCAAGCTTAGTTCAGGCAAAAGTCCTTGCCTATTTCAGTCAACAAGGACAGGAATCAAACTAAACAGAGGTCTAGGAATAGTTACTCTTTGATTTGTCATTGATATTGGTCTATAAAAAATCGAAATGCAACAGATCCATAAGAAATTACTAAATCACATATTAGACAGACAAACCAGTACAGCATTCAGATAACTGATTAATGGATTAATGCTATGTATAATATATATATATATATATATATATATATATATATATATATATATATATATAATTATATATATATATGACTGATGATGGTCATAATGGAAAGTAGACTTCCTATGGAGAATTGGACATTCCTCACAAGCATTCACAAGAGACAGGGATATGGAGAAGAAATGAAACAATAAATGAAACAAACGCAAGAATATAAGACACAAAATGATCAAACCAATCTTCTTCTATATCAGAATGCTGGACAGTGAGAAAGTAAGATGAAGAATTCTTACAAAAAATAGATGGCAAACACAGAATCAAAAGGAGAAGGAAGAGGAGGAGGAGAATGAGAAGGAGGCATCATAAATTTCATATGGCTGGGACACTGTTGTACTGATTAATTAATGCATGTAATTGGTATGTGAAATAGGCAGCCAGATATCATGTGATGCATGCACAAGGGCCATTGACAGAGGAAGGGCCACCAGCTGTATTTCCTGTGAAGATCAGCTAGCACAAGAAAGGACAGTCTCCAGACATATTCAAATAGTATGAAAACCCCTACAGAAGGAAATACTAGTATGAAGACAAAACATCTACAACCTGTGTTCAGAGTAGGAGAGAAATCACTATAAAGAAGATTAAGTTAAGTTACAAGGCACAGAAATAGATTAAGTTACAAGGCAAAGAAGGAGATCACGTTAAGATATAAGGCACAGAAGGAGACTATTTAAGAAATGGAAGATGCTATAGATGCCAAAAGGCTCATGATGAATATGTCTGCGTAGTCTTTGCACAGAACCTCAACAGAATGAACGCAGGCCGAATGAATCTGCAATATTACAGATTTACTTGCAATGCTTTATCAAAAAGCAGAAACTGGGTACCTGGATACAAGTAATCTGAGCATGGAACAGGTAAACCAGATGGCAACAATGCAGATGGCATTAATCAGCCTATGAAAGTGAGTAGGGCCTACTCTATAAAAAGAAAGAACACTGCCAGGAATAGAAACAAAGATACAGCTAAGAAAGCACCTAATACGCAGCGGAGAACAGAAAGTGCTTAGCACTTGTCAGTATTCTGCAAAACATACATGTTATTTTAATGGTTAAAAGTTGATATAAATTTCAGTTGCTCCAAACACTGGGTTCCATTAGATTCTGAAGACTGTTACTGTCAAGACCTGAGGAAATAAGCCTCAAAATAACTCCACAGAAACCAGCCAAATGCATAACTCCAGAGGAGTAACACATTGCAGCGTTTCATTGCTAACACTGTTTCAGGCAGAATTCTCAGTTTATTGACAAGCTGTGGCACTGCTGTGCAGCTGTGACGATGTCCTCGTAATACACATTTGCAGCCCATCAAAGACGAGTAGAGTGGTGCTGTTTTTATGCAAGGCATTCGATGCTTGGATGTGTAGTTATGTGATTTAATTTAATGAAATAATTAATTACCTCAGAATTTAATGTTTACTCTGTGCAGCACACATATGCTGCCTTAACGCACATCTGTTTAGATCTGTTAGATAGTCATATCATAGGTAGAGCGCCTTTGTCAGTTACTTAAAATGTGCTATATTAAGTGTTCTCATACATACATTCGTATACCAGCATCTAAAAAGCCAGCATCATAGGGTATAAAATATGTAAACAGGACTTGCGGAAGACGATTTGCTGTGCTGGATAATTTAATGTAGAACAGGGAATCACGTATGGATAATTCAATTTCAACCGTCAGCTTAAGTTCATCTGCTCAGATGTTCGGATCTGGCCGTGCCTCGAGACGACCGCTGCAAGGAGAATGTAGAACTGCAGATTAAATTTGACTGTAAGATCCAATGCCAGTATGTTACAGCAGCTGGATGGGAAAAGTCATCCAGTTGCTTCATTGTTGATATATTATTAATCTTGGACTTCAATTAAAAGATTCAACAATTCCAACGCTTTTGCTTTAACCCAACAGTTCTAACAAATTTATATAGCAGACCTATTTTAAATTCATCTTTTGTCCATGAAAAATGAGTTACAAAAACAGCTATGGAGCAGTACCACATTTGACCGAAAGTGATGAACATTCATTGGTAAAAGATTCAAAAATATAACTGAAGTTCCCCATTCAATACAGTCAGATCAGATCTACACAGATGTATTCCCTATTAAAAATACATAATAAGTTAGTACACCAAATTCAATCCATTACCATTGTACAAGTAATTTTCACTCTTACTGCCATAAAAATTCACTTCCAATTTAAATATTTCCATTCTTATTCAAATTACCCAAAGTGTAATTCGACTGGTTCGTAAAGGATTTGACTTTAATTGGTTTCCTATCTGATTGCAAACAGAAATCTCTGAACAACTGAAACAGAAACATATTTAAATAACCTAGCCAGCACTTACCGGTAGTTACAGATGACTTATTCTGAGTAACAAACTGGTCATTGCTTCTAGACTCTGCATTTACTAGCATATGGGAAGCGACACAGTTATTCATTCTGTATGTCAACTGTCTGTCTGGCCAGGTTCATACTGCGTTCATTCCGTAAAAACAAGACAGCAGAGATAATTGTTTCCCAAGTGTGAAGTAATTCTTTAACAATTAGTCGGTTTTTTATGCTGCTTTACACCCGAAGGAGTTTTAATTCCCACAGATACTGATCAGAAGCCAGCACTCTAGACAGAGGTCTATAAAAGGACCCCAGAATCATCTTATCTAGCTCCATTAATGTGCATACTGCATAAGGCAACTCCTACACGAAGGCTACATCAGATGATCAGCGACATAATCCAGTTTAACAACCTTCCATAGTGCCAGCATGTCTCTTAACGGTTGTTCCTAGAAAGGCATTGTCCTTATCTCTGTTGTTCCTAGAAAGGCATTGTCCTTATCTCTGTTGTTCCTAGAAAGGCATTGTCCTTATCTCTGTTGTTCCTAGAAAGGCATTGTCCTTATCTCTGTTGTTCCTAGAAAGGCATTGTCCTTAATAACTCCTTATCTCTGTTGTTCCTAGAAAGGCATTGTCCTTAATAATTCCTTATCTCTGTTGTTCCTAGAAAGGCATTGTCCTTAATAACTCCTTATCTCTGTTGTTCCTAGAAAGGCATTGTCCTTATCTCTGTTGTTCCTAGAAAGGCATTGTCCTCTTATCTCTGTGTTCATATAGACCATATCAATAACAGAGATAACTCACCGAGAGATACGATCTCAACAAATACTGAAAATAAACTGTCAGAAGAAAGAATATTCTAGTTGACAAGTATAAAACTCAAAGTCAAAGGCAATGCTACTTTCTTTAAACAAAAGAGAAAAGAAGTAACTGAGAGAAAGCCAGCCACATGTCCAACGTTTCAGAATGCCCTTCCACATATCTACTTAGAGGTTCTCCCAACCTAGCCGCACCAAATCTGAAAAGGGTTTTTAGTTTTCTGTAGGCATTGCCAGTAGCATATGTTTGACTCATAAGCTGACAATTAACAGCAAAACCATTGTAAACACATCAGGCCAAAACAGAGAAGTCAGAATGTGATGCAAACTCATAATTAGTCATCTGTAGAGTTCTACGTGCTGGCTATATAGACCACAACATACATCACCTGTCTAAAACTGGACACTAAATCCAAATCATATAATCACAAAAAGCCACTTCCAAGTTAACTATTACCATGTTTATTCAGACAACTGAAAGGACAAGTTGAATGTGGACAATGTAAATAGAGAGGCCTTCCAAACAAGCTGGCTTAATTTAGTGACCAACTGCAGACTCCAGTAAATGTGGGAAATTTGTTAAATGCTCAGTTTAGTTGACAGAATATCTTTAGCCAAACTGAGTTTGCATTTCCACTTATTTATTTGCTTGTACTTAATTTTTTGCAAAATTTTTTTTAAATAATTATTTTAATGAACTTGAAGTATCTACAAATGTCTGCAGCCAAAATGGTCATGTGATGTCTAATTCCGTCATTTGGCAGCTTCTGTCTTCTGCAAAAGTTTGCTAGATGATTTTCATTTGTTCAGGCTTTATTCTGCAATTAAATGTGCATTATTGGTGTTTTTCCATTTCCGACAATGGTTCTTGTGCATTTTTCTATACCATGCAATCAATAGATGCCTTTCATTTGCCTTGTTTTACCATTCAAAGGGGACAGGTTTCCAGCCGGGACATTTGAGCCTCACACCTACTGACCTCTATTCCAACAGAGACTGGAAACATCTTAGGTTCCATGAAGGAAAGGCAAGCAAAATCTACCTACAACAGTACAGGTTCCAAAATAAAAAAAATGACAGTCCTGTGTGGACCTGCTGGCTCAAGAGATGTCTGGACACTGCGCCACCTACCAACTGTGATGGACTACTAGACAGTGAACTGTGGGTGAGACCCTATCACCCACAGTTCTTCCTCATCCTCAAAGCAACACAATCCGGGTGTCAACTATCCACTTTGAATGTGAATCTATTGGTTAAGCTCTATGTGGGCATATGGGAGTCCACCACTGACGACTTTCTAATTATCTATGCATTACTCGCTGATGAATTTCTCTTCCAAACAACATTCAACACCATTGTGCCAGTGTAAACAAAGCGTCTGTTTAGTTGTTGCTGAGGTGGTATTATACACATTTTTATTCACAATTAAAATATCGCAATGTAATGCATATCTCTGTTTCAGATGAAACTCAGTTACCTTCATATTTTACCTACTTACTTACAGCAGTGATAGAAGTAAGATACCACATGACCACCAGGGTTGGCAAGTTGTTGCCAGTCACCGGTTATAACCGGTTATTGCCATGGCTATAACCGTCCCGGCAACAACCTCTTGGCAACAATGGCAACAACCTCTTGGCAAAAATGGCAACAACCTCTTGGCAAAAATAAAAACTATTAATTATTGTGGTAATAAAATATGGAATCTTCACAGTTCTTCTCAGATTTAAATACATCATGATTTAAATCAGTCAAGTTTTTCCTAATAAAATCACTTGATTCCAATAACCAGTATAATTTCTTCCTAATAAAAGTCATTTACAAGTTTTATATAAGTACAGTCAATATCGAAGGGTGTAATTATGAATTAGAAATTTTGCCAAACCATTGGCTTCTATACACTACTAATAAATTATATACTACCAACTACCAAGTAAGTATATTGAAAATGCAATGTCCCTGTTGACCTGAATATTACTATTGCAGTGCAAATGGCAGTTTATTTAGGAGTAGTTGAACTGTAGGTCAGAATTTTTTATCTTAATCTCATATAGTTAACTTTAACTGTATTTATACTATGGAGTAATATAGATTTACTACAGTAGTTTTAATTTCTCACAAAAAGCATTTATTATAACAATGCAGTTTGTGCAGTGAACTATGATTTTCATTTGTTTTGTCTTTACTTTGGAAAAAATGGGCCACAACTGGCAATAACCGGCAATAACTGGCAATAACCGGTTATAACCGGTTATTGCCGGTTATTGCCACCGTCCCGGCAATAATAGGTTGTTGCCGGCATTAACCCAACCCTGATGACCACCAAGATGTCAACTGCCAGAAGCAGAGATTTAAAGATGCTTTATGAAACTTCTGGTCCAGTATTTCTTGCTAAAATTGTGATAAAAGCAAAGAATAATTCCTTGTTAAGAATTCCTCTGGTATTGGAAGCATAGTTAATACAGTGTACGTTCAGAAACAGAAGTTTCATGATTTTGATCTCAACTGTTCTTAGTGATACCTGCTGAGCCATGATACTTGAGAAATTTTATTTAAAAAATTATTGTTATACACAGTTCTGAGTACAGACTATGTGTGACCTATACATGTCTGATGTCTTATCAGGTCATGAATTATATGGATTAAATATAAAAAAACTACAATTTACCAGTCCCATTTCCTGCCTATAAAAGAGCAACCCACACACCACAGAACATACAACATACTTCACTATCTTATTTACATGTACCTTGGGATGAAGCAGACTGTTTATCTGTGTGTGCATGCGTGTGTGTGTGTGTGTGTGTGTGTGTGTTTGTGTGTGCAAAGTATCAAAGAAATAGCTTGCACCTGACAATGCTATAGAAATTGTCATCAATTACATTACATAATAAGAGAGCATGAGATCCTTTCATTCATTCCTTTTCAAATATAGGTAATGAAAACTGCTTTATTTCTAGTTAAGTTTACCTTAGATAGAACTCCATGACTTGTTATTGATCCAATTCTCTTTAGAGGCCACTCCATCCTTCTATTTGAAGAGCCAATGTTTGTGTTGCCAGCCATTCTTCCACCAAACTTAGGCTTACGGGTAATCCCAAGCGAAAGACTTTCAAACTTAACATACACAGCGGCATCAGTTTTACTTATCGGTCGTTGCTTCTGAGCTTCATTGTGAACCAACTTGTTTGATTCCACATCTCGCTTAAACACACCTCCACTCAGAGTATTTCGACGAACAATTCTCCTGGCACTAAGACCTTCACACTTAAGGAAATTCTTGTCGCCCTTCGATCGCCATTGAACTCCTGAATTTGGTACAGTCTGATCGAAGCTAGATTTCCCTATTTTCAAAATACCTTTGTAATTTTCTAAAGGTTCATTTAAGCCTTCATAGTTTGAAGATATGTTGCAGAACAATCTCTTAGCATCATCCATCTCCACAATCTTTATATTATCCACCTACTAATTTAAAGACTTTTTTGTCAAATACTGAACATTTCTGTCATTAAACAGCGATATTCCTCATGCATATTCAACAAAGAACCTACGCTGGTGCTGATGCAAATCCCAGCAAGCAATTCTTAAATGTTTACCACTGCTCAACACCTAGACTGCACTGACCCTCTGAGCCTTCATTAACACAGAGTGCACCAGGCAGAGGTGCATGCAGACACAGGCACACACACATGTATAACAGACCCCATTAGACTTCTACCTACAACACCTACAAGATAAATGACTTGGTAGATACCAGCCTGCATTAGTAATTCCTGTGTCCTAGACCATTTCACAACTATGAATGCAGGGTTAAAACAGAAACCTATATATAATCTAGCAGAGGTCTGTAGAGGACTAGTGAAACTTAACTTGGAACCTTCAATTATCCAAGTTCATTTCACAGTCAACCTCAGCAGTATGAACGATACATGACATCAGATCATCTAAATTCTAAAACGTTGGAAAGCATCAACGTTGCAAGGAACATGACCTAATTTAACTTTATCTTCCTTTTACCTTAGGGCTAGGGAAGATTTTTGTCTATCAGCTACACTCCAGAAACAACACCTCAGTATTAAAGACCAGGACTGTTTTTCTTTCCCCAATTTGTTCAATGTAATGAATGCCTATGAAATAAAATGTGCCCCACTAAATGTGTGAAGATAAGACTCATTTTCGATCTCTCAGAATGACAAACTATGTATACTTAGTAAAGCAATCTATTGCTTTCCACCAGCAAAGTCTCAGAAGACTCTTTATAATCAATAAGTCCAACCAATCATTTACCCACAGATATTCCAAACACTGACAGGTTGCTCCCATTTCTCCGGCTGATTCTTTAGCATTATCAAACACTGGAATTATGGAATGAGCTCCCTCTGGCTATACACCACCTCTCAAGTGCTACCTGTTCTCACTTCCATTTGCTGCATAAGACTATGTTTTTCCGCCTGGCCTGGGTCAAGAGCGTCTCTGAGTAGGGAACGTGAAGAGACGCTACCTTATGTATCCGAGTATAAGTCGCCAAATTTTGGACAATTTTCAAAGTTTGAAGATGAAGTACGACTCATATTTGGGTGAAGGAAAAATTTAATGCGTCTACCAATGAGGTAACAGACGAACGTGACTCTAATTTTGATGTCTACTGGAAACATTTTAATAGCGTACACTGAAACTGAGAAAAGGAAACCTTATAAACCAGAAAGGCAGGAAGTTCAATGAGAGTGCTATATCAAGAAACTGATGACTCTACATTCTATACTCCATGCTCTATACTTGTTTCCACCATGGTAGTGATATATAGACAATTTCACAATTTCACGAATTGATTAAACTCCAAAAGAACAAACTCCACATATATCAAAATAAATGCAAAATAAATTATTTAATTTACAGAATTGTGCACAAATATTTAATTCGTTTAGCAATACTTTAAAAGTATAGAACGCTTCTAGTACGTGGTTAAAAAAATCATTCACGGTACCCTGCATGACCGCTTAAGAGAGCTATATTGGGGTTAATACATTTTCACTTTCCTTTCCCTTTCCCAGCCCAAAATGTAGGGGACAACTTATAATCGAAGCCGATTGCTTCTCGAGTATACATGGTATATAAATTCCTTCTGCTTGGAATGACCTTCCCTCTCCTCTGTGAGCAAAACTATTGTCTGGTTTGTCCTCATCTGCTCGTTCCCTGAAGACGTTTCTCTTTCCCTGGGGCCTCTACACTGAATAGTCCATACTGTGAAAGGCACTTTATAAATTTTCAGATATAATACAATACAATACAATACAATAAATTCTGATTGATTGATTGATCGACTGACCTCCAGCCAACTCATCTTCTGTCAACTTAAACCGGAAGGTCTTCGTAATTATTAGCAATTCTTGTCAGCAACTTCTTTTGCAATATGTGCTTGCCAGATACAACACAAGCTGGGTACTTCAGAGCTTCCCATTTGAAAATAGTAGGCAGTTTGAAAATCGATTGTGCTGGATTGCATAGGCAAGCGATGCGCGGTCAACCTCGGGAGCTTTGTGTACACTGTACTTTGTGTATCGTATTTGTATAGCTGCATATAGTACTAATCTAGTAGATCTATCTCAATTCAGTTCCGTCATCCATCCCGCATCATAGCTGTAATAAGTTTTAGTGTGCTACTTGGCTATAATTAATGACTATACAGTAACAGTATTCCCAGACAGATGTTGAACCCACTGATTTCAATATTTTGTGATGAATAAAACTGAAAAAGACTAATAGAACCTGCACAATAACAATAAATTAAACAATCACATGTACCGGTTCTGTAACATTATCTGTAGCTCACTAGTGTTCTTGCATCACAATGACACATTCTCGCTCATTCAATCACTGTCACTGTCAGTGGGTGGCATTATGGGCGGCATAATTATATGGGAGGGGTTTAGGTGAATTGTTAACACTCCAGCACGAAGAGCAGCTTGGACATGGGATTGATTCCTGCTACCATAGTAGTGTAACTACTATAATTACTGGCTCACTTTTTGACCTAGATACAACTATAATTACTGGCTCACTTTTTGACCTAGATACGACTATAATTACTGGCTCACGTTTTGACCTAGATACGACTATCATTACTGGCTCACTTTTTGACCTAGATACGACTATCATTACTGGCTCACTTCATCAGGAAGGACTATCATTACTGGCTCACTTCATCAGGAAGGACTATCATTACTGGCTCACTTCATCAGGAAGGACTATCATTACTGGCTCACTTCATCAGGAAGGACTATCATTACTGGCTCACTTCATCAGGAACGACTATTAGTTTAAGCACAAATTCAGAGGTCAAACGATTACATCAGCCTGAAACAGACACCCACTAAAGCTGTGGGAGGGTCATTTCAAGGTCACTCTTCTTAGGCTCTGCACCTGCCCCACCCCTTGCAAAGTGCCCAAGCTCATTGAATATTCATTAACCACAAAGTGGGCAGCATTTTACACTACACCAGCCCTTTCACACGTACACAGGCAGCTCTTCTTAGCCTTTAAGCGCGTATGCCAATACATTGGGCGTTTGTACTCGCAACCAATGACACTACAAGCCACTGAATTATAGAATAAGGGGCTCATTAGGGTTATGTAGGGTTTGACGTCACACACACACACACACACACAAACACACATGCACACACACACACACACACAATATACACTTTTGGGTAACGTACATTTTCTTGTTGAGTGAGTTCACACTCACTGAAAAGCCCTTGTATTTAGCTTGAATTATAGAAAAAGGGTGGAAATAGAGCGATCAAGCCGTTTTTCACTTCTCAACATGTATTATGCTCACTAAGCACTTTTGCGTAACGTGCTTTTACATTTAGGTATGCCTCAAACTATACTATCTAGAATTATCAAGTGTCTTAAATTTAAAGTCAGCAACTTGGGTTTTTAACTCTTGTAGGTGGACTTACATGTTTTTACATGGTTGACTAAGCCCAATTTATTATTCATTAAATACAAATTGCAATCTTTTACTCTATAGGCAAGCTGCTATAACCGGGGTATTTGCCCTTTTACACATAGGTGCGCAGCGTTGTGCTAGCAATCTCCTTCAATGCGCACTAAGGCTAATTTATTAGGCATTATGCACAAATTGCATGGTTTTTGAATTTGGAGCTCGTCATTTGCAAAGCTCATTTTACACTGTTTCATTGTACAGCCAAGCTGTCAATGTTTTAGACACTCACACTTAGACCAACTTTAAGCTTGCACGTCAGTGCAGCTAGACTTTGCTCGTGTAGCTGCACATGTATTGTTTTACAAGGTTGATCAAATCTCAATGAATATTCTTTTAGCATTCCTCCTTTTACGCTTAGTGTGGAAGCCAATACAGGCAGTGTTTGCGCTTGCATGCCAGTACAGCTCTCACCAATTAGCCATTTGCAACTTTAAAATTTCAGAAGTCATGGTTTTCAATCTTTTAGATTTCAGACGTCGGGCTTTCCAACTTTAAAATGTCAGACACTCTGGTTTTCAATCTTTTAGATTTCAGACATGGTGGTGTTCAAAATTTTAATTTCAGAACTTCTTGCTTGCTAATTTAAAATTTCAGAAGTCGTGGTTTTCAATCTTTTAGATTTCAGACGTCGGGCTTTCCAACTTTAAAATTTCAGACACTCTGGTTTTCAATCTTTTAGATTTCAGACATGGTGGTGTTCAAAATTTTAATTTCAGAACTTCTTGCTTGCTAATTTAAAATTTCAGAAGTCGTGGTTTTCAATCTTTTAGATTTCAGACGTCGGGCTTCCCAACTTTAAAATTTCAGACACTCTGGTTTTCAAAATTTTAATTTCAGAACTTCTTGCTTGCTAATTGAAAATTTCAGAAGTCATGGTTTTCAATCCTTTAGATTTCTGAAGTTGGGGTTTCCAACTTTAAAATTTCAGACACTCTGGTTTGCATCTTTTAGATTTCAGACCTGGTGGTTTTCAAAATTTTAATTTCAGAACTTCTTGCTTGCTAATTTAAAATTTCAGAAGTCATGGTTTTCAATCATTTAGATTTCTGAAGTTGGGGTTTCCTCCAACTTTAAAATTTCAGACACTCTGGTTTGCATCTTGTAAATTTCAGACCTGGTGGTTTTCAATCCTTTAGATTTCTGAAGTTGTGGTTTCCTCCAACTTTAAAATTTCAGACACTCTGGTTTGCATCTTTTAAATTTCAGACCTGGTGGTTTTCAAAATTTTAATTTCAGAACTTCTTGCTTGCTAATTTAAAATTTCAGAAGTCATGGTTTTCAATCCTTTAGATTTCTGAAGTTGTGGTTTCCAACTTTAAAATTTCAGACACTCTGGTTTGCATCTTTTAGATTTAAGACCTGGTGGTTTTCAAAATTTTAATTTCAGAACTTCTTGCTTGCTAATTTAAAATTTCAGAAGTCGTGGTTTTCAATCCTTTTGATTTCTGAAGTTGTGGTTTTCAACTTTAAAATTTCAGAACGTCAGGTTTGCTTCTTTTAAAATTTCACACTTGGTGGTTTTCCAAATTTTATTTTTCTGAACTTCTTCATTGCGACTTTAAAATTTCTGAACTTCTTCATGGCAACTTTAAAATTTCTGATCTTCTCGTTCGCGAATTTAAAATTTCTGAACGTCTCATTTGCAAATTTAAAATTTCTGAACTTGTGGTTTTCAATCCTTTAGATTTCAGGTGGTGTGGTTTTCAACTTTAAAATTTCTGAACGTCAGGTTTGCTTCTTTTAAAATTTCACACTTGGTGGTTGTCCAAATTTTATTTTTCTGAACTTCTTCATTGCGACTTTAAAATTTCTGAACTTCTTCACAGCAACTTTAAAATTTCGGATCTTCTCTTTTGCAACTTTAAAATTTCTGATCTTCTCTTTTGCCACTTTAAAAATTCTGATCTTCTCGTTTGCAACTTTAAAATTTCTGAACTTCTTATTTGAGATCTTCACGTTTGCGTCTTTAAAATTTTCAGATCTTCGTATTTGCCATCTTCTCGTTTGCAACTTTAAAATTTAAGAACAGGTGGTTTTCCATTCTTTACATTTCAGACCTTGGGGATTGTAAATTTAAAATTTCAGAACTTCAGCTTTGCGTCGTTTAGCTTTCATACTTTTAGATATCTCTGTTTTGGTATGATGGTGTCTTCTTTGAAAAAGGGACAAGTCCCTTTTTCAAAGTTATACCAAAACAGAGATATCTAAAAGTATGAAAGCTAAACGACGCAAAGCTGAAGTTCTGAAATTTTTAATAATACATGTTGAGAAGTGAAAAAACGGCTTGATCGCTCTATTTCCACCCTTTTCCTATAATTCAAGCTAAATACAAGGGCTTTTCAGTGAGTGTGAACTCACTCAACAAGAAAATGTACGTTACCCAAAAGTGTATATTGTGTGTGTGTGTGTGTGTGTGTGTGTGTGTGTGTGTGTGTGTGTGTGTGTGTGTGTGTGTGTGTGTGTGTGTGTGTGTGTGTGTGTGTGTGTGTGTGTGTGTGACGTCAAACCCTACATAACCCTAATGAGCCCCTTATTCTATAATTCAGTGGCTTGTAGTGTCATTGGTTGCGAGTACAAACGCCTAATGTATTGGCATACGCGCTTAAATGTACGTTACCCAAAAGTGTATATTGTGTGTGTGTGTGCGTGTGTGTTTGTGTGTGTGTGTGTGTGTGTGTGTGTGTGTGTGTGTGTGTGTGTGTGTGTGTGTGTGTGTGTGTGTGTGTGTGTGTGTGTGTGTGTGTGTGTGTGTGTGTGTGTGTGTGCATGTGTGTTTGTGTGTGTGTGTGTGTGTGTGACGTCAAACCCTACATAACCCTAATGAGCCCCTTATTCTATAATTCAGTGTAAGAAGTTCTGAAATTAAAATTTTGAACACCACCATGTCTGAAATCTAAAAGATTGAAAACCAGAGTGTCTGAAATTTTAAAGTTGGAAAGCCTGATGTCTGAAATCTAAAAGATTGAAAACCATGACTTCTGAAATTTTAAAGTTGCAAATGGCTAATTGGTGAGAGCTGTACTGGCATGCAAGCGCAAACACTGCCTGTATTGGCTTCCACACTAAGCGTAAAAGGAGGAATGCTAAAAGAATATTCATTGAGATTTGATCAACCTTGAAAGCCTGATGTCTGAAATCTAAAAGATTGAAAACCACGACTTCTGAAATTTTAAATTAGCAAGCAAGAAGTTCTGAAATTAAAATTTTGAACACCACCATGTCTGAAATCTAAAAGATTGAAAACCAGAGTGTCTGAAATTTTAAAGTTGGAAAGCCCGACGTCTGAAATCTAAAAGATTGAAAACCATGACTTCTGAAATTTTAAAGTTGCAAATGGCTAATTGGTGAGAGCTGTACTGGCATGCAAGCGCAAACACTGCCTGTATTGGCTTCCACACTAAGCGTAAAAGGAGGAATGCTAAAAGAATATTCATTGAGATTTGATCAACCTTGTAAAACAATACATGTGCAGCTACACGAGCAAAGTCTTGCTGCACTGACGTGCAAGCTTAAAGTTGGTCTAAGTGTGTGTGTCTAAAACATTGACAGCTTGGCTGTACAATGAAACAGTGTAAAATGAGCTTTGCAAATGACGAGCTCCAAATTCAAAAACCATGCAATTTGTGCATAATGCCTAATAAATTAGCCTTAGTGCGCATTGAAGGAGATTGCTAGCACAACGCTGCGCACCTATGTGTAAAAGGGCAAATACCCCGGTTATAGCAGCTTGCCTATAGAGTAAAAGATTGCAATTTGTATTTAATGAATAATAAATTGGGCTTAGTCAACCATGTAAAAACATGTAAGTCCACCTACAAGAGTTAAAAACCCAAGTTGCTGACTTTAAATTTAAGACACTTGATAATTCTAGATAGTATAGTTTGAGGCATACCTAAATGTAAAAGCACGTTACGCAAAAGTGCTTAGTGAGCATAATACATGTTGAGAAGTGAAAAAACGGCTTGATCGCTCTATTTCCACCCTTTTCCTATAATTCAAGCTAAATACAAGGGCTTTTCAGTGAGTGTGAACTCACTCAACAAGAAAATGTACGTTACCCAAAAGTGTATATTGTGTGTGTGTGTGTGTGTGTGCGTGCGTGCGTGCGTGCGTGCGTGTGTGTGTGTGTGTGTGTGACGTCAAACCCTACATAACCCTAATGAGCTCCTTATTCTATAATTCAGTGGCTTGTAGTGTCATTGGTTGCGAGTACAAACGCCCAATGTATTGGCATACGCGCTTAAAGGCTAAGAAGAGCTGCCTGTGTACGTGTGAAAGGGCTGGTGTAGTGTAAAATGCTGCCCACTTTGTGGTTAATGAATATTCAATGAGCTTGGGCACTTTGCAAGGGGTGGGGGCAGGTGCAGAGCCTAAGAAGAGTGACCTTGAAATGACCCTCCCACAGCTTTAGTGGGTGTCTGTTTCAGGCTGATGTAATCGTTTGACCTCTGAATTTGTGCTTAAACTAATAGTCGTTCCTGATGAAGTGAGCCAGTAATGATAGTCCTTCCTGATGAAGTGAGCCAGTAATGATAGTCCTTCCTGATGAAGTGAGCCAGTAATGATAGTCCTTCCTGATGAAGTGAGCCAGTAATGATAGTCCTTCCTGATGAAGTGAGCCAGTAATGATAGTCGTATCTAGGTCATAAAGTGAGCCAGTAATGATAGTCGTATCTAGGTCAAAACGTGAGCCAGTAATTATAGTCGTATCTAGGTCAAAAAGTGAGCCAGTAATTATAGTTGTATCTAGGTCAAAAAGTGAGCCAGTAATTATAGTAGTTACACTACTTACCATCCCAAAGGTCAACTCAGCCTTTCATTTGCCAGATGGCGTTGGTAAAATGAGTAGTAGGACAGATGGGCACCTTGCTTGACTGCCATACAGTAAAATTCAACTCCTGTAATAACTTGTGATCATCCGTTCATACTATGACTTGTAATCATACTGCGTTTATGTCAGTTTGAATCAATAAACGATCGCTCGTCTCAACTGGGAAGCTCTGAGTTATTTTATTACTTGCTTAAAGTTTAGTTGTACTACAGTTTATCAACTAGCATCTGCTTCTCAGAATGAGGGAACAGTAGGGAAACCAAGTGTCTTTCCCTGAGCCAACCAACCCCAGTTATGAAAAGACAATTATAATTATGTCTGCAGTTCACACTGTTATTCTTAGCAAGCACAGAGGGCAGTGCAAGGCAGCAGCAGCCAAAAGAAACCATTCAACATCATGACTTCATAGATCTTGTGCTGTCACTTTCTCATCTCACCAGTGAATTTGTTCAACAGCTGTTCAAGAACATATGTCCATCCATAAAATGAGGAAGACTGCCTCAGCTAAGGAAGAAAAGAAACCAACCAGTGTACCATTCACAAACCAACTACAACCACAGGTGCTGCCAATGCTAATAAGCCATGGACACAATCTGGCTCACTGAACTAATGGAACTCGGCAACAAAGACGCCCATACAGCTGTACGACCATCCTTCTGGTAACTTCACCACAAGGTAGATCCTTTGAACAGATACCTGTAAAATGGCTAACTCCACTCTCTCTGTTAGGGCATAATGCATGGGCGTCCGCAGAGGGAAGCAAGGGGGAACATTTCCTCTCCCTGGATTTTACAAGTGTTATTTCAAGAATAAGAATCAGACTTTAGTCAAACAAAATTTAATTACCATCTTAGTTTTTAACAATGAATGGCTATGATTTTCACATTTTAATTTTTATCCAAACTGCCGGTAGTCAAGATAACCTAAAAATGTAAAATATATAAATCACTGAAATTTTAAGGAGTTTTGATTTTTAAATAAAATTAATGTTCAGATATAGCTGAAATCTGGGTCCCAGAACGCTAAAAACAGGCCCCATATCATGTCAAATGCTTCCAAAATCACTAACAGCTGTTGGGATCTGCGCCAGACCCCCTAATTGTGACAGCGAATGCCAAGGGTGATGTGATCGGTTGCTTTCGGAACCCTTGTTAGTCCCCGTGCCAACAATTTATAACTTTGCTCCCCCTACAAAAAAATTCCTGTGGACGCCCATGCTGCAATACATGTCCCATTGTCACAATGCTTGAAGCTTTCAGATTAACTACATTTTTGCAAGTGTCATTCACAATTGTTCCCAGCATTGTTGAAAGTACCATGAATACCATCAAATTAAAAAGTCCCACAAGACATAAGAACATCTTTTCTCTTCACATATCCAAAATATTTGAAATTCTAATCTAAGATCTGCTTTAATGCCACTGTAACAATGCTCAAAGTTTTTAACTAACTAGTGTATGGTCACGACAAAGCAAAATCACTGTACAAGTAAAATTCCACAGAACAGTCAGATCCTGAAAGTTAAAGCTTTTTAACTAAACAAAGTAATATTTCATACAAATAGGTGCTCTACTAAAGGCAGACAACAAACTGTTATGTAACAAATAGAATCTTTACTCACGGCCAACGACATTATTAAACAGACTGTGTTATGTGGCATATAATTCCTTCTTAATACGTGTAACTGACAACATTAAACAGACACTGGCTGTGAAGACGGAACTGTCTGTCAGACTAATTATGGTAACTGTATGCAGCTTCTGGCTGACATAGCTGTGTACCTGGCAGGGAGAAGTCCCTCTGTTAGCACAGCTATCAGTAATACTAATTTAACATATAGGCAGACAACATATTATCTGTTAGAAATACAGACACTGTTGAATTATGAACAGTGCACAATTTCTACCATTAAGTAATGCATTACACAGCAACAGAAATAGGTAAAGAGGGCAAAAATGACAATCCCAATAGAACAGTATATACTTAAAACAATGTAACAACGAATGAGAAAACACATTTAGTGAATCAGAAAGGAAATGCCAGAAATGCCTACAATGCCAAATGCACTGGGAAACACTGAAACATATTGGATGCCCCTTGCTCAAAATCTAAACAGCAACAAGCCAGCTTTGGAAGACTGAGAGAAGGGTGAGAGATAGATTAAATGTTATCTTAATGAACCAAATCCAAACACCACTTATGATAGCTACCATCAAATCTGCAATTATTGGTTCAGCTGATGAAACACTTATGAAGCAATCAGTGAGCTAGCTGTGCACCGTAGCACACAGCTTCTCAGCCAGTTATTTCAGACTAGTCACTCCACTGCCATGATTAACTTGGTGGAGATGGGACCAATGGTTGGCACAGCGCAGGCAGGGACCAGAAAATGATAAAATATTAAAATATCTGCTTTCCATATGCTGGCAAAACAACACATGGAAACATATCATAGATACTTTGAAAACCAGATAACTATAAACTGGAGTTAGAGCAGTGGACTCAAACTCTTGGCCACCTAGGCTCTGCGAATTATTCCTAATTTATCATAATTTATAGTAACATAAATTATTAAAGTTTCAAATTTTCAGTATAAATGCTTCTTAACAGAAATAAAGTTTTGGCAAGAAATTTTTGTTTCACTGTCTTACAATTTAAATATCTTCAATATTTAGTTTGTGTTATATAGGTTCAGTACATGCCTAATCATGTTAAATATGCCAAGCATAACCTGGAGAAATTAATAGGGTTTCCTCAAGACATGGTAAGCTTCAGAAAAGTGACTGAAGTTGTCTTAAAATTAAAACACGCTTGTTCCTGAACTCTCCAATACTGTATTCTTATCAGTATAATCTTGCTGCTCTGACATACATGAACAGCCATAACATTAATTTGCAGAACAGGAATCAGATTCTTACGGTACATAGATGTGTGATTCAAATCAATCTTTTAGAGTTAAGCCGAGTTCAATTGATGAAGCCTCAAAGAGTCCAGAAATGCTTTAGCCAGAGCTATCACTAAAACTTCAAACTATGTGTGAACACCGGTCAGTCACAGCTGTGCTTATTCTTTAGTCATGGCTAGGCTGGGAGTGCTCCTGAGTAGGTTCTTGAAGAGGCGCTATATAAATGCTCAGAATGAATAAATGAATGAATGAATTGAACATCTTCCATCTCCTCAGAAAGTAGAATTTTGACCTTAGAAGGAAACTGTATGACATATTGATATTGCTGAACTGCAAAATTAGTTTGAACAAAGGATTCAGGTTTTAAGGCACTAGAAACCCAGTTCCAAATTTCAACTGTGTGGTTTAATAATAAGGTAAAGTTTTGAGGTAATTATGTCTGTGAACAATTCATTTAAGTCATGAAGTTTAACAAATCATCATCCAAGACTGATGAGTATTTGCACATGAGTCTCTGATTGACCTCAGCAGATTCAGATTCAGCATGATCGAGACAAAACTGAACATTGTGTAATTGCTACAAATTTTTTACAGACCTAAACTGAAGAGTCGGCTTTTCCATTGTGAAATAATTGCATGATATAATTTCTCTAAGTACCTCAAGTATTCTTCATTTTCATTAGAACTTAGTTTGAGTATATTTTAAATTTTATTATCTGGCTCTAATTAATATGTTCACAGAAGGAAAGGCTAGAATCAAATACAACACCAAATTACATGCTTAACAGAGCTTTACATATTCATTCCTTCAGAGCATAAATTTATATAGTGCTCCTCCATGATACCTAATCAAGATATTGCATGCATATTGTAGAACAGAATTGTCTAGGTAGATAGAATTCAATGACTAAAAGTTGTTCAATTGATGTCTGTTACCAACAAGTAAACAAATTTTGGATGATTAAATACAAGTTCATTTCTGCCATCCAAGACTGTACATGATGATCAATCAAGATAATAAAGTTAGAGAGCCAGAAGATGAGAAGTTGTCAAAAGAAATGCAGAAGTGAGTATCTTTATTGTGTCTCAGACCGCTTTGACTCCATGAAGCACTTAGTGGCATGGTGTACAAATAGAAACTTAGTACGATAACAAACACAGAACCCCGAGGACCGAGGTACACCACAGGTGAGTGGTACCGGGCCAACATACATACACCAATAACAACTGATTCAGTGTGATGATTAGGAAATTATTAGATCTGATCTTCCAAACCATGATCACGACGATCAAACCCTGGTTTGGAGTATCCGTTCTGGAGCATCAGAGATGTTTGAAAGAGCAATTGCAGTTACTTCACCAAAACTGCCATGCATATACTAACAGGACCTGGTGACAAAGTAGCAGATTGCTAATGATTTGCCCTTCACTTCAGCATTCAATTCCAATGAGACACATGAAACCAACAATTCAAGTCAAGACTTGAGTGTGAAATGACTTTGCCTGATCAAATGATGCTGTATTGGCAGTGAAAACTGAAATATCTATGTGTAGAATCTGTAGAGCCACACATAACTACTCAAAACGTTTGTTAGCATACGTACAAAGATGTTTGCTCATGATCTCCTTTATATGCACACATTATTTGCCCATTGCTTCTAAGATGTATATGATAAAAGATGTGCACTGCAAGTAACCCAAAGGTAAGGCTTTCCAATTAGAGGACTGATATATGGCCGTTTGCAGTGCCGGATTAAGGCATAAGCCAAATAAGCCATGGCTTAGGGCCCCGCAAGGTTTTGGGGCCCCCAAATCCTGAGAAATTAAATCAAATTGTTGTAGCAAACTCTTAATTTTGTATAATTTTAAACAATTTAGTGCTAGTAAATTTTAGTTACTACTTACTGAATACTGACACTAGCTAGTTGCAGATTAACACTCTCATGTCTGTACAGGGGCCCCTAGCGACCGACGGCAGACGTCAAAGGCTCAAAGCGAAACTCTAATATTTCCCACTCTGAGTCGACCGTATTGACACATTGTTAACACGGTGAACGGGTGCAAGCGGGTGAAAATTACCTAAATTTAGTAGAACAGAACATAATCGTGGGCGTTCACAGTAACCTTTAGGGGGACAAAGAATTCTTTTTAGGGGGTCAAAGTTTTGAATTGTTGGGACGGGGACTAACGAGGGTGCCGAAAGCAACCTATCACGTCACCATCAGTAGCCTACTCGCTCCCGCAATTAGGGGTCTGGCGCGGATCTCAATAGCCGCCAATGCTTTTGGAAGCAATTGACATGATATGGAGCCATGCAGTTGTTAGCGTTCTGGGATCGGTTTAAGCTATTTGTGAACGTTTATTTCAAACACAAAACTGTTAAAATTTTTCAATGTATTTATATAGTTTTTAAAATTTTCAGGTTATCTTGACTAGTTTGGTTAAAAAATAAAACTGGAAAATCATAGCCATTCATTGTTAAAAACCAAGATGATAAAATATTTGCAAAACCGGGGGGCGCAAATGCTCCCTTTCCCCCTCCGGACGCCCACGTTAGGGGCCCCAGATGTCTAAATCCGGCTCTTGGCTTAGGGCCCCCGGAAGTCATAATCCGGCCCTGGCCGTTTGTGCTTTCAAGAGCCCAAAGATCTTTCTCTTCCTTGGACCATGCCTCTGAGGATTTACTGTTCATAGAGGGGTTTAACAGATGAGCAATCATCTCACCTGCCCAAACACACTGCACACATAGACAAAAACACAAAAGAAATCACTGCGATAAATTTACATGTTGGCTTACATCTCATATTAACGGGTCTGCCCTGTACATATATTAATAAAGTCTGAAAAATTGAGCATCTTTAAGATACTTCTTCTGACACTTTAACATTTTATTGCCTCAACTGCAGCTATGAACATTTAAAAAATGAAATGCAATAACATACATACAGTACGAACCTCTTAAACTTTGCTCTTTTAGTGTAAATCAGCAAATTAACAAGAAACATAGGTTGCCACTGCCTATCAGCTATATACTGTTTTATTTAGGCAACACCATCTCCATGTCTAGAAATACCTTCTTAGAGCAAACAAAATACTTTACAACCGTTTTGACATTTGTTCATTTCTCTTGGCAATGCCAAACATAAAACAGCTAACTATATGAAGCCTTTGACCAGTGGTTAAATTCAGCCGGGTCGCGCCGGGTCTGAGATCCGGCACCTCGGACTTCAGACCCGGCACCTCTGATTTGAGAGCCGCCACCTGCATTGTGAGACCCGCTACCCGATTTATGAGATCCGCCACCTAAAAAATGAGACTCGCCACTCAAATCAGACTGATCTATTCATCAGCCTTACAGTGCGTTTCAATATTCACTAGAATCGTAGAAAACTACTTAGCCTACGTGTTTACTTAAGCTCTCCCTCTCCATAGCTCTCTGTCTGTGTGTTTGTCTGTCTGTCTCTCTGCTGATTTAAAATTAATGTTTTATTTTTATAATCGCTGCCAGGGTATAGTGTTTCCAATTCCCGCGCTGTGTACAAGAATGTAACGCATTGTCACAGACCTGGCACCGGCAGTTTTCTTCATTAATGACTTATTTACGGAAGACAAAGCTGGAATCGGTGTGAAAATTATTAATTAGGCTAGCACGTCCTTTGATTAGTTATAGTAATTGCGCCTGTAGATAATGTCGAAAAGAAAGTTGGCCAGCGTGCATGCATGCATCAATCGTCAGAAGTAGGCCTAGCACAACGAAAGCTGAAAGATTTCTTTGAACGCAACAGGTCCTGCAAGGGGTGCGTTTTGTGTTTTACTGTTAGGGCATTAGCAGGGTAACTGGGGCTCTACCCAAATAGCCAAAACTCAATTCTGTGATGAATTGATGATGAGTTAGATGAACCATGCAGCAGGCCGGCAACATATATGGCGCTAAAGCCGCTTATGCTCACACACGTTTTGGCTTTGTGGCGCTGAGGTGGAGTATGCTCACACAACGTTTTTGGTAACATTAATACAATAAAAAGTATCAGTTTCACGCTAAATTTTAATAGTAATTCATCATCATCATCATCAGTTCCTGACGCCAGACATTTCGCGACGATGGGTACGCATAAATGATCGCCATTCTTCGCACACAAGCAGCAGTACACTACACGTACATGTTAATGGATACCAGGACACTTTCTACATGTGTGAACAGTCACACGGTGTTTTCAGACTGCTGCCGCCATTAAATTTAAGTTTGTAGCCTACGTGTGTAAAATCTATTCCATATCGTATTTATATCATTGATTACATGCATATAATTATAGTGACTTAGTGACTACATGTATAATATAGTATGGCTGTTGAGCATCATAGCCAAAGAAATTACACACATTGGGTATAAAGTTACAGGTCTATCGAGGTCAACTCAGATAAACCACTTCAGAGTCCCTCTCTGTCTCTGTCTCTCCGTCAGACAGTCTGTCTCTGTCTGTCTGTCTGTCTCTGTCTGTCTGTCTCTCGCTATCCGGTCTCTTTCCTAGCTCTGAAACCCTGTGCTGAGTAATGTCGGTCAAAGCACTGTAATATGTTATGTTAAATAATGTTTATTTCTTTTAAGTTAATGTTTATGCTTGCAATAATCGATGATGTGCCTAGTTTCGCGCATTTTGTATTTTATTCAAGTCTTTTTACACTCACTCAAAAACGCCAGAGGACTACAAATGATAAGTATTGATAACTACATACATACATTATACATATAAATATATCGGTTATAGATTCGCCTGTTAGGCTTAATTAAGTTTTAAATTCATAAAGACTTGGAGACCCGGCACCTCTGGGGGTAAGGTTACTCATTAGGGGGCCGCGGCCAAATGTTACCAAATTTTACCTGATGATACCTGAGACCATAAGTATCGAAACGCGACTATTCCCAACGCTAGCTAACGATCCGGCGATTTTATACAAATTTTTGAAAATCTCTACTAACTCAATGGCTTTCGCCGTGTTTATGCATATTGTCGTGACGTACTACGCAGATCGTTCAAGTCTAGAGTGCGCACAGGTCCTTTCTCTAGCGCAATCATATGATTTATGTAGCGCAATAAGCCTGAATTTACCATTAAGCTAAAAACAAGATGCCGCTTAACGGTTCGGGGCCGCTATTCCGGGGGCCGCTATTCCGGGGGTCCGCTATTCCGGGGGTCCGCTATTCCGGGGGCCGCTATTCCGGACTAATGAAGACAAATATATATGTATATAATTATGTACAATTGTACATTATATGTATATAAATGCATGTATATGTATCGATTTATATATATATATATACATGTTTGAATATGTATACATATGTTTGTATATATATATATGTATATAGATCTATATACATGCACAAATGTTATATATGTATATACATCTGGAATTCTGGATATATATGAAATGGGAACAGGTCGATAGTCCGAAGGTTCGATAATCCGAAGGTTCGATAGTCCGAAGGTTCGATAGTCCGAAGGTTCGATAGTCCGAAGATTTCATGGTAAAACATATCATATGCATATGTACATATAGTCATATATGTATATGTACAGTATATGTATATATATATGCATGTATATGCATGTATATGTATATATGTTTGTATATGTATATATGTTTGTATATATGTATTTATATCTATATATGTACATATATGTATATATATATGGATATATATACGTAGGCTATGTATATATATTATATGTATATATATGGATATATATACGTATATATATTTATATATATACGTAATTACTATGTACATATGTATATATATATGTATATAAGTTTGTGTATACATGTATGATATTTATATATATATATGTACATATGTATATATAATATATCTATATATTATATACATATATGTGTGTGTGCATAATTGCATATGTATATATACAGATATATATATATATATATGCATATATATGTATATACATAAATATATATTTACTATGTATATATGAACATATATATGTATATATGTGTACTGTATATATTTATGTATGGATATATGTAAGAATATGTATATACATATATATGTATTTACTATGTATATACATGTACATATTTATGTATATGTATCGCATATATTATTCTATAATAATTATTATATAATAATTATATATATATTATATTTATGTATATAAATTATATAATATATAATTAAATGATTATAATTAATTATATTAATATAAATAATATATATATATTATAATTCAATTTATAATTAATAATATATATTATAGTAATATAATCAAATTAATTATTATATATGATTAATATTAATATAATTAATAATATTAGTGTTAATATTAATTATATAATTATAATTATATATATTATATACATAAATATATATTCAAATACATATAATAATAAATAAAATACAATATATATCTATATGTATATATATTATTTTATATATAATTTAATAATTATGTATTATATAATTATGTAACTATAATAATATTAATTATTTAATATTATATATAAATAATTAATAAATAATATTATATATTTATAATATTAATATATTATATTAATTAATATAATATTTTGATATTATATATTATAATTATAATAAATAATTAATTAATATATTTATTAATGATATTAATTATTATTATATATTATTTTAATAATTATGTTATTATAATAAATAATTAATTAATATTATGATAATTAATTAATATTTTAATTATAATTATAATTATATATTAATAACTATAATTAATCTATTATTTTATATTTTATTATAATAATAATTATTTTAAAATAAAATAATAAAATACATAAAATATATATACAATATACATATATATAATTACATATATATATAATAAAATATAATTAATTAAATGTATATATAATTATGTAAATACACACATGCATATATGTAAATACATATATACATGCATTGCATGTGTATATATAAAATATGTATATAAATACATATATATAAAATTATATATACAAACTTATATTCATATATATATATACATATGCACATATATATAAATACGTATATATATACAAATATATATAGACATATACAAACATATATATACATATACACGCATGCATGTATACATATACTGTCCATATACATATACATGTACATATGCAAATATGTTTTACCATGAAATCTTCGGATTATCGAACCTTCGGACTATCGTACCTTCGGACTATCGATACGTAACCATATGAAATATATATATATATATCTGTGTGTATATATATATATGTATATACATATATGTAAGTATCTATATTTGTATATGTATGTATGTATGTATGTATGTATGTATGTATGTATGTATGTATGTATATATGTATATAGATGTATGTGTATATGTACATGTATATGTATATACGTATATATATGTACTTAGGTAAATACACATGTGTGTGCATGTATACATGTTTGTGTACATATATATGTATTTGTGTCTATGTGTTTGTATAGTTATATGTAAGCATATATATATATAATGTATTATGTATGTACATGTATGTTTGTAGTTATACATATGTACATACATAAATATATATATACTTACATGTAAGTATATGTATATTCATGTATATATACAGGTATGTAGGTATTTAAACACATATTCATGCTTAAATATTTATTTACTTATACATACCTATACATACATATATACACATATATATGTATATCTACATATATATATACACACATATATATATATTTACATAAGTACATTTATATACGTATTTACATAAATATATACATGTACATATACACACATACATCTATATACATATAGTATATACATACATACATATATACATATAGATAGGCTTCATACATATGTATATATTACATATTATAAACATATATGTACATATACACATGTATGTATACATATGCACACATATATATCTATATATATATACACTAATATCCAAATATATAAAATGTACATATATATATATACAAACATATGTATACATATTCAAACATGTATATATATATATATATATAAATCGATACATATACATGCATTTATATACATATAATGTACAATTGTACATAATTATATACATATATATTTGTCTTCATTAGTCCGGAATAGCGGCCCCCCGGAATAGCGGACCCCCGGAATAGCGGACCCCCGGAATAGCGGCCCCCGGAATAGCGGCCCCGAACCGTTAAGCGGCATCTTGTTTTTAGCTTAATGGTAAATTCAGGCTTATTGCGCTACATAAATCATATGATTGCGCTAGAGAAAGGACCTGTGCGCACTCTAGACTTGAACGATCTGCGTAGTACGTCACGACAATATGCATAAACACGGCGAAAGCCATTGAGTTAGTAGAGATTTTCAAAAATTTGTATAAAATCGCCGGATCGTTAGCTAGCGTTGGGAATAGTCGCGTTTCGATACTTATGGTCTCAGGTATCATCAGGTAAAATTTGGTAACATTTGGCCGCGGCCCCCTAATGAGTAACTCTACCCTCCGGGTGAGCAATTTAACCACTGCCTTTGACTGCAAGAATAACATTAAGTCCACTTTCAAAACTCTATTTCCCAAATTCGCAAGTGTCCTTATATAGGCCTAATAACCCTGAAAATGTAGCCAATTAAAGCAAACCAGGCTTGAGCAAGCACTCGCCTTTCTTCCTATTATTTACAACTTCAAATCATAATGAAACTACAAAGTTATGATGCCATAAAAACTACGGAATTCGAATGGACTAAAAGAGCGGCACCTTTCCTGCTTAACTTCGTCAGATTTAGTTTCTGTCACTGAAATTTTCATTAAGCTCATGCACCACTCTTTGATAAAATAAGCGCGACACCTGCGACACTCTTCGGCCATATCATTCCTAGAAGTCAGACATCGTCGGCCCTCCCTCCCTCCCCTGATGTTCCTGGAAATGGCATGCCTAACTCTTCGCAATAAACATTTTTAATGAAGCCGAAAGCCTGATGTTTCAATGCCAAACTATCGAGTACTGGTCCGAGGGTAGATTACATTATTAAAGTGCGATAAACAAGAAAATTTGAGTCACTTAAGTTCTCTCCAGAAAAACAACAATCTCGGCGCGATGTAAATAAATAGTTCTTAAACCAAAACGTCACCATTGCTAACATTCTATTTTCATTCCATGATTAAGCGCAGAATATCTTAATCAATCACAACAAGATTTGAGCAACCTACCTTAGCCATATTGGTGATATCGTTCCGAGTAATTCCAAAACAAATTTATTCAGCCATGACACCAGCCTCTCTTCTCTCCATCAAAATCATCGATACATGTCCAGCGAATTGGTATAGCGCCTAACTTATCAAAGCAAATAAGTAAGTCGTGTAATTGAAAAATTAAAGCTGCAATGTATAAATCTATAAGGATAGTGTCAAAATGTAGTAATTATATCAATTTCTGCAGATGATACAAAACCAGGGCTGTTAAAGGCTTGGTTTTTTGGTTTTTGGTTTTTTTGGTTTTTTTTAAAAACCAAAAAACAAAAAAATTTTGTTTTTTGGTTTTTTACAAAATTTAAAAATTATAAATGCCAAAAATGTCGTCTCTTCAACTCTCTTGGAAATTGTTGTATGGTCTTTGTTAACTTCGTTTTATGACATTCTACGGTTCTACTGTTCTAGTTAATTTCATTTATATGCATCTGACTAATTTGAACGGTATTATGTCATTTTTATAAGTTTTATGATCCGAAATAGGAAAATCTCCAAAACAAAAAACCAAAAAACCAAAAAACCAAATAAAACTAAAAAACCAAAAAACCAACTTTTCATTTTGAAAAAAGTTTGGTTTTTTGCACCCCTGTACAAAACTGTGTAGGCCTACAATCAGTGTTCGACGAAGAAGAGGAGATACTGCGAGAGCATCTAAGCATAATCTCAATTGTAATGAAAACTGCAATCGTTAATACTGTAGCGCCGAAACCGCGAAGTTGCGTGAACCGCACGCCCTTAGTCAAAACATAATCGAAAGGCGGGGTGAAATCGGTTCCAGGTCAAGATCCAAAGGGTCAGGCAGGTAAACAGTCAGACGACTAAGGTGGTGTGTTTAGAGTTGAAACGGCGAGGGAGGTAAGGCTAGGGTTGCCAGGTTGTCTTCAGGAAATTACCGGACAATTGCGAGAGCGTTACAAGAGTCTGGGGCAGTGTCCCCAGAGTGGCCTAGGGGTGTTGAAAACCCTTGGTCAGGATCCTCACTTCCTCAGGGGGTTAGAGGCGCGAAGCCCTCTGAGGCTGACCAAATATAGCCTAACAAAACAGGAGTCAAACTTGAAAAGTTAGTGAACTTAATTAGTTTAAAAAGTTAAAACAGCTGTCAAATCAATCATTGACAATGAATGATTTTGATTCCCTGTCAATCAATCAATCAATCAATCAATCAATATATTTTATTGTTCACCATAATAGTTCAAACATAAAGGTAGACAGTCTTGTACATTCAGTGACAATGGGTAAACCCAAAAGAACCAAAGGTTCCGCTAACAGGGTCATCTAATACAATAGTCATTAGACAATCGTAGGCTACTTTCCAGTTCATCATCTTATGCTATAGGCCTGCATGTTGACTTTTTTATAATAAGTTTTGTGTCCATGATAAGAAGTCCAAAGTTATTCACTCAAGACAAAAAAACTGTGAATGTAATAGAGCCTATCTGGCAACTCACGTGTTCGGAAGTGTTCAACTTCAAATCGTCAATGAAGCTGCACTCTGCCACCCTTGCGAATGTACTTCAAGTCCGACTATAGGCTTCACATTTTATATGCCTATTCCAAACGCTGTGTGATTTTGATTTGCACCAGAAATTTGATATACCGGTATGATTATAGTACTACAGACTCTTAAAGCATGAGCTGTATGCCAGGCCGGGGGGGATGTCCTAATGTGATGATGGATATGCCTCGGAGGGGGGTATCATATCTAGGATGAGCCTGGTTGACTCATTGACTGTAGCCACAGCGAGAGAGAGAGAGAGAGAGAGAGAGAGAGAGAGAGAGAGAGAGAGAGAGAGAGAGAGAGAGAGAGATTAGGGTCAATTCGGGGTTAGGCTACGGCCTGTCGAAGCTGTGCTGTGCTGTATGTCTAGTCTACCCATGGACTTCTTGATTAATAATATCCAGATGTTCATGGTCTACCCCATCCAGCCCCTCCGTACTTACATACCTTACATACGTTAAGATAGACAGAACTTGGGGAAGCACATTATTGGGGTTAAGAAATGAACTAAACCTCGGTCATGCCAGGGCATGGAGTGCTATTTCGGTATCCCCGGCCAGGGCCGTCGCCCGTTCAGGCTTGTTCTGACAGGCAGTGACAGCCCACAATGACGGGTGGGGCTTTATTACCGGACATCGCCATGTCCGGTAATGTCTGAAATTTCTGACCGGACAAATTATCTAAATACCGGACTGTCCGGTTCATTACCGGACACCAGGCAACCCTAGGTAAGGCGAAGAGGAGGAATCGGGATAGGACTTATGAAAAAGCAGTGTTTTCAGTTTTGAGTGAAAGACCTGTAGAAAGATACCAAGAAGTGAGGATTTGGTGAGTTCTTAGAATCTTAGGATGGAACAGATATTTTGTTGCAATGCTGGCGGGAGTTTGTTACAGAAAGGTGCAGGGCCGTTTTAAGGTCGTCGTGGGCCCTAGGCACTCTAGCATTCGTATGCCTCAACTGCCCGTTCTTAAATTAAAAGCGAGTTAATACGGGAAACAGTGATGGGTAACTAATTAACTAGAAATTAATTAATTAGCTAATTAATTAGATTGGTAGCTAAATTCTGATTCTAATTAATTAGTAACAAAAATGTTGCTAATTCTAATTAAATTACTAAATAAAAGTTGTCTAAATCTAATTAAAATTCCATAATTAGCTTCATAGTTACCTTGCCTACATATTTCTTTACTTACTTTTTGCTCGATGCTTCCATGTGACTAATAAACATCAACTAATTTACTTAGTTTTTAGTTTTTTTATGATATCTTTCAAGGAAGAATTGCCTTTTGTTATGAGATGTGTCTATGAAAAATTTCAGTAGAGCCTACATAAAAGAATCCAACAGTAAAGTAAAATTAATTGGAAAGTGTCTGTTTTAGCAATTACATTCTAAGCTTCTAGTAAGAAAATAATATGAGATTTCTCAGCGTTTTCCAGCTGCATCTGAAACATTATGTTGTAAGAATGTGCTTTTGCAAGATTTGTTACAAATGAGCAAAGAAACAGTCTCGAAGGCAATACTTTAGAACTCATGATAATTCCAGTGTGTAAGTCCGATCTCAAATAAATATAAACATGTTCCACAGTAATAAGAAGAAATTCGATAAAGATAATTGAAATTTGAGTTTCATCATAATCTGATCTATTTGCCTAATAGATTGAACGCTTAACTGGCAAAAGAAAATTTTTGAGTCGTATGTATTCTGACGCCAGCAACTAATTCTAGTTAATTAGTTCAGCGTTAATTCTAATTCTAATTAATTAGTTATCCCAAAAATGGTAATGCTAATCCTAATTATGAAATTCGAAGTAATGCTAATTCTAATTAATTTGTTAAGAAATCTTAATTAGGCTTACCCATCACTGGCGGGCAAATTACATTTGAAGACGTTATAATAAGACCTTGCTAATGCAAATTAAGAGCCGTAATTTAAAAGTTCGCATAGTTTATAACTTTATATTATGCTGTTGCGCAGCGTAACTTAACTTTTTATTAATAAGCATAAAAGTTAACTTGTTTCAGTACAATTATAAAAATTATTAAAGTAGAACTTGAAATTTCGTTCATTTTCGTGTCAAATTCAACCATTAAAATTATTTTTTCAATATCTCATTTTCAGACTTTTGTGGGCCCCTAAAATGTTCGTGGGCCCTAGACACAGTGCCTACTGTGCCTAGTGGATAAAACGGCCCTGGAAAGGTGGAACAGCTAGGGCTATGGTGTTAGGGTCGAAGAGGAGCGGGTTGTACGAAGTGGTTGGACCGCGAATAACCGACGGAGATAGAAAGGCTGGGTGGACTGAGTCACTGAGGCGAGTTGTATGCGAGTGATAAGACTATAATCTATTCGTTCAGGTATTTTGAGCCAGTGGAGTTATTTGAGGACATGTCATGTGGTGGTGTTTGGGGTTTTGGCGACAGCATGGTCGAGGGCATTCTAGACAGCTTAAAGGCGTTTATTTGGGTGATGTCTATGTTTAGAAGAAAATGCAATAGACGCTGTTCACGTTAAACCGAGAAGCAATGACTCACGTAATTTGATTACATTGCGTCCGTGTCTGCTTATTGAGGTTTTATAAATGAGTATTGATTGATTGAGTAGTCTTATTTAGCATGAACTATAGATATAGCGATTTTAAGTATTATATGTTGTAGATTTAGGATTAAAATATGTGAAATAAACTGGTTCCAATTTATTTGGTGTAACTTTATTCAAAATATTTAACAGCAAATATACATGACACACTATAATCACCGAGAGTAAAAAACTATGTGTATTATAGGTGTATACCTAACGAGTAAATGGCTGAATGAAAAGGTAAGCTTGTACTAAAGTGTACCAAAGGGTGCATTATTATGTGCCATCGGTTGGTGCAATAGATGTTACGAAGTAATAATAAACATTTTACTCCAAATGTCTCGTAATCATAATCTTCAAACTTCTAAAGCGCCATTCGAAAGCCAAGCACAGGGCACCAGCTCATTCACGAGCGCTGTGTCAAGTCAGAAGGGGTTGTCCAAAAGATAGTCTGAAGGAGGTCGGAGTCCAGTTTCAAGAGGGGGCAGAGTAGATGTTAAGGTGGGTGTCGCTTAGGACGAGAATTGGCAATGCTCGATCTTCTAAAATGGGTTGAATTTGAAGATGGACAATGGTGACAAAGGATGTTTATTAAATACAGAATTTCAAACAATGAATTTCTTTCAATTATGAAAAAGTACAACTTATCATTTTCATCATCATCACCACAACAATAATTATCATAAAAAACAACACTGTAGTATGTCATCACTCACCCATCCTCATAAACCATTGTCATCATCAGCACTATTTATTAGAACTTCATTATATTGTCACCATCCTTGATCCGTATCATCATTTCAAATAATTATAACTTAAAGCCGTAATCCCTATAATAATGCTAAAACTCGTCTCATATATTAGTCAACAAAAATAAAGCCACCAAAGCGCCTCTGTGTGAGAGCAAGTGTGGATCGACTCCTGATGGTGGTTTATTTCAGAGAATTAAAAACTGGAATTTTAAACGGCATGGCGACCAATCAAATGGACAGCGGAAGTGAAGGATCTCACTTGATCAATTCATTGAAAAATGTAGCAGAGTCGAAACCACATGGTCACTATATAAAAATGTTTACATTTACATGTAATATTTCGTGCTTCATAATGCACAGAGGCAGAAAACAGAGAAAAGTAAATACAAGCACATATTACAATTGTAACTATTGTAAATTCAGAATTATTCAAGCATTTCTAGGACAAGCTTTGATGTCCACAGGAACACTGGTTAAATTCCTCAACAATAGGTGATTTTTGGATGAAGTGTACAACTGCCTCCTCACTCAAAGTACCAAATTTCCCCCATCGTAGATTCTCTAACTAACACAAAATTTGTTCAACCTATGCGCTGAATTAAGGGCGATCATCAGCCACTATGAGCACTCTTTGGGCGATGTGTCAGTAAGATCAAGAACCATGGAATTGCGCAAGATTCCCTTGAGATAGTGGCAAACTCTGGTCACACCACAGAAGGTGGACGCTATCAGAAAGTCTTCATTTGCCAGTGGTGGAAAGATGTGGGGTTGACTGTCTAAGCTATTCCTTGTAAACACCACTTACAGCAAACACTAGAATCACTAACAAAGGAGATGGTATTCAAATATGATGCAATATGGGCAGAGGTAGGTTGCAGAACCAAATGCATTGGTCCCTTTAATGAAAAACCTCGGCTAATCCACACAAAGCTGAACACATAATCCCAGTAAAATGTAATCAATGAACAAGTTCGAAACAGGAACAAGTCAGTGATAGCAAAGCAAAAATAGATCTACTGTACTGGTACCAACAGGTCAAGTATTTACAGACCCATCCAGGACGACAAATATCCAGAAATGAAGTTTGTAACAATAAAAAATATTCTTTGAAGTCTAGATTACTACAAAATAGACAATGACACCACAGAAGTTAAAATCTTTAACCATACTTGGTTGTAGTTTGATAACTCATATACCAAAGTTTGAATGCAAGTACTTTCTAAATAAAAGTACAATAAAACTAAATTTATTTTATCAATTATGAACAGTAATTTATTTAAAGACATTTCTCCTTCTTGAAAATGACAATTACAGCACTTAATTTTCTTGCCATAATAAAATTTATTATTACCACGTTAATGTATAATTTATTATACATTTTATTATCATTTGTGAATTGCAAAAACGGAACAGAAGCTAACTGAAAGGAACCAACTATTACATACAGTGTCTTATAGACTACAAGAAACTGCTTAACATTATGCACACTCCTCACTCACCCTGTGAAACACAGAAAAGTGCCACGCTTCAAGAAAGACTTGAAAAGAAATGCCTAAATGTAGGCCTACATATTAAGTTTGTCTGTACAGAAAAATCTAGATACAAGAAATAACTGACAATAAAATCCTCCAACAGTGAGTAAAATTGTAGCATACTTGTGACAGGAAAAACCTCAAATCAGATTTGTTACTAAAGCAGTTTGATAGCCAATCATAAAGCAATGTCTACTGCAGCCTTGAGATCTAAATCTACTCATTACCAGATGTAACTTTCTACAGTCCATAAATGAGGACCTGAAAAGGCATGGCACCCACTCAAATGGGCAGTGGTGGTCAAGGATCTCAGCCCATCATTTCATTGAAAAAATTAGCAGGGTTGCTATACAAAACAAGTACGCTTACATTTATGGCACCACAATCTCAGAAGCACTATATAAAGTCTGTTTAACTGCCTAGGGGTCGTCCATTAATTATGTCAACAAATTTCAGGCAGTTTTTGGCCCCTCCTCCCTTGTCAACAACTGTCAAACATTGAAAGACTCCCTAAAAAATTATGTCAACAATCACAGAACCCCCCTCTACAAAAAGAAACACAATGGCTCAATACATGTAGAATCATTTTTTTTAGATTTTTTACACTAAAAAATGCAATCTGGAATTTCAAAATATATCAGTTTAGTTTATTACCAGCCTTTTATTAGTATTAAACATTAAGCACTTTATACATTTTTAGCATTACTTAATGTTTAAGCTTCCATTTTGAAGGGTCTGTGTTGATTCATTGGAAAAAATTGTTGACCTCAAATTGTACCGAACCCCCTCCCCCTTGTCAACAACTGTCAAACTTTTCCAAACACCCTCCCCCTTATTTTGTTGACATAATTAATGGACGACCCGTCGACCCCCTATGGTTTCTTTCGTGTGATTACATAGGTCAAATATTCTTAAGCAGTACTGCTTATCATTTCCTTTAGTACGGCACCCACAATGCACCAAGCAATTTTGGCTTTGATTGCAGCCACCTGCAACAAGGTTATCAGCTTGGGCAAGCACACTCCATGAATGGGGATCCTAAATGGCACGTTGACCATTAAAAAATGGGCGAGCAGTGGTGAAGGATCTCACCCGATCAATTCATTGAATAAACGAAATTGATTGAAAAATAAGCAGGGTTGAGGCCATATACGGTTGCTATAGAAAAACATTTAACATTCACATCAGCATTTATATAGCAGGCCTATGATTTCTATAAGTGTCATCTGTAGTAATTCTTTCTTAGGCAGATCCATCCAGTGGAGATCTATATACGATCACAAAAACCAAAAGCCACACTGTGACAGGCAAGCAAGTTGGATATGATGACATACTTTCAGTTTAACCTGAATACCACCAAAGAACTTGAATTTTAATAATTTGGACCAGCCACCAAGATAATCTGGCATTCAACAATACTCTCCTGATTCAAGAGTCAAAACAATTCCAGAAGTACAACATACACATCAGTCACCTGAACAAATAAAAGGTTCTTGATAGTCATGAAAGTAAAAATACATTCATACACATTATTATGTACTCACATGTATACAAATCCATGCACTTAAGCACAAATATATGTACAGTTACGCTCTTAGACACTAATAATATATATTATATATATATATATATGTATATATATAATATATTATTGCTAAATGATGTTCAAAGCTCAGTGTAGTTCAATGAGCAAGAATCCAATTTGGCTGTTTCTGACATATATCATCAAAGACTTGCCATGAATTCAAAATGTAACAGAATTTTAAACATAGTGCATCTCAGGCAAATTCATTCATTCATTCATTCCGGATATTTATATAAATATTCCAAGAGGATGTTTCATACTTTATGTTTCTGCTCAACAAAGAAAATTCAAAACCATATGAATTTAAAGATATTCCAAGCATTGCTTAAAGCAACGCTTTTGAAAGAAGCTTGACAAATTTTTCATACGAGATTCTAATTACAAAATCTACACATCCAAAAAGATTAAAAGACTTTTAACCTCATTTGCATGGATGAAACAGCATGAATATGATCGAGGGATAAATAGTATACTGGTAGTGTATCATTTTTACAGCATTGTATGGCCAAAAGTAACTCATACTTTATCACAAATCTTAAAGACTTCTTGCATGCTAAAATTGTCTGCGATGCAGTCTAAAAACTAAGACAGGTCAGAAAACCTTTACACTGTGACATCTCTATGCGCATTCCAAGACGGCTAATATGGAACGTTTTTATCTCTTCACAGACAGACTGCATTGGCAAACTATGTGAAACCTTGAAGACTCCCACTTTCAAATAAATTCATCCTTAAATCCAATAGGCATACAAACATCATCAAAATTACTTTTAAAACACAACAGTTAAAAATATATTATAACAAAATGCAACATTTGTGTGCTGATTCACAAAAATGAGAAACAAAACATATACACATAATAGAACAAAGCTGATGGAAACCCAGTGAGATGACTATCACTGTCTATCAGTCCGTGTCATTCGGGTTCTAGGTTTGACGTTTCAGAGTTGCTAAATCAATGTTTATCTTGAATAAATTAAATATCTAATAATACTCGCTATAAGAAGAAAAACAACAGAAACTAGATCATTATTATTTCTGCATTTATTAAGCACCACTATCTAACTACTAAGAATCAGTCAATGGCACTGTCACAGAAGAACTTGCTCAAGGTCCCTGGACAGTAACCATCTCAGGTGAGGCTCAAACCATCCTCTCTGTGTTACAGGCCATACTATCTAACCAACTGGCTATCATGCCCAAGAGTAGCAAATAAAGTGCAATATAAACACCAATCCAGATACTAACATAGGGCATCTCATTAACTGCTACAACACTGGTGGGTTTATGTTTCAGGTACAAGCATCTAACAATACAGTGTTGGTTACTATTTCTACACAAAGTAAATGAACCAAATTTTTCACCAGCAACATAGTGGCAAACACACGTCAAATGGAGAATTTGCTCCTCTTTGTCTCTCTGAAGTAATCCCATATACAACTTTCTTTTATAATCTAATATATTCCTAAAAGATTTTAATTCTACTCTTTATTTTATTCAGCATACGGAGATTGTAATTCTCCTTCAAGCCTAAACCTGGCCACTTTCTGATAGATATGATTTATTTTTGTTTTAGTCCAAGGTTGTAAATGATACAAGAAATAATTTTAAATTTTATTAGGTTCTCATTATCAAAAAAATCCCCATGAAGTGCAAGCAATTCATCTTATTTTCAACAGACAGTTAATAATATTTCAAATACTGAGGAATGCTTTCAGAATCTCCAGTGAAGCACCCTGCAGAAGTGTTTAAACAAGTGTTTAATTTCCGTGGCTTTAATTTCAGTCAGTAGAAGTGTCTGAATAATGCTCTTCAATTTCTTTAGCATTAATTCATTCAGCTACACGTGCATATTACTCAATACAAATAAACAGAGACAAGTATCTTATTAGCAAAACGTACTTATCGCTAAACATTACTAACAAAACCTACTTATCGCTAGCTTGCACTGCCTATGACTGCAACCTGCATGTATAACTTAGATATAATTTTAACACCTTTTGAAAAAGCAAAGCCACAACAATTCAGAATGTTTACAGTTTCTCTACGTGTTTATGAGTAGACCTCAATTTCAACGATTTGCGACTTGTGCGCACTACGTTCATGTCTACTCAGCTCTCCGCCACGTGCAAAGCTCTTGTTGCATAGCTGGCAAGTGTATGGGCGTTCATCCTTGTGCAATCGTCGATGGTAACGCAGACCACTGGAATAGGCAAAGCATTTGCCACAGATGCCACACGTGTAGCGCCTCTGGCCTGTGTGCGCACTGTTCATATGCTCCTTCATGTTGTGCTGGCGTGTAAATTCCTTGCCACAGATTTTGCAGATGTTCTCACCCGCATGCATCCTTCGATGGTCGGCATTCTCTCCACACCGACTGAATGTCTTTCCACACACATTGCACTGGTAAGGACGTTCGCCCGTGTGGAAGCGTCGGTGTTTGACCAGCTCCCCTGATGTTGCAAAACGCTTGTCACAAATCTCACAGAGAAATGGTCGCTCACCAGTATGAAGGCGTCTGTGCTCAATCATCGTACGACGACGTCCAAACGACTTCCCACATAAGTCGCACATGTATGGCTTCTCTCCTGTATGACTGCGTCTGTGTTCAGTATACTCCTTGCTACGCATGAATGTCTTACCACACAGGTCACAGAATAGGATTACACGCTGCTTTGTTCCACGACCATGACCAAATCCTTTCCGTCCTCGGCCAAACTTCAACACTGGCTTTATTTTTCCAATGCCAACCAGGTTCTGTTGTACAGAAGGCATTGATGTTGACGCTGATTCCGTATCATTGCTTCCATTGTCTGCATCACTTTTAGCTTCAAGTCCTTCTACACTGACAGATTTCAGTTCCTCTTCTCTCTTCACTCTTGATGACTGCAGCTTTTCATCGTGAAATATAATCGACAGCATCTTCAGTTCATCACTATTAACATGTGCTACTGTGTCCAGACCTGGCACAAGAGCATCGTGGACAGCAACATTATCAATGTAGCACTCCTCCTCAGACTTTGTATATGACTCGCTAACCTGAAGAGTACTTGGATCATCTGTATCCAAATGATCTGGGACCATGGTAACTGTATCAATCCCTCCCATATCCACATCACCTGCTGGCTCTGGTTCATTCGGTTCACTTGGCAACTGAACCTCTCCACTTGACCCAACGCCTGTTGCTCCACATGAAGCCTCTGGGTACTGTGTGTATGAATGATCAGGAATGTGGCCAGCCAGCTTCTGGGTAGCGCTGGCTACTTTTGATGTCAGTTTGATCACCTCAAGTGGAACAGCAGTTGCAGGGGAAGCATCTGTAGTCAGAATGACAAACATCATAGTTTGATCATTTTTACACTAATTAGATGAAACACAAGATAATTATTAATCTCTAATGGTAGTCAGCATTAAAACACAACTATATATATATATATATATATATATATATATATATATATATATATATATCTACATTTATCACTATCTGTAACGATGTCCCTTTAGGGCCTTTACCACCCAAGCCCTTTATCTATATATATATATATATTAGGGTGTTCAACTGGTACATGGGGAAAAAATAATTTCACATTTTCACCTTGCATACCCTCTGGATTTGTGACATTTGGTGTTATAAGCAACACAGTGAAATCTTATGGCTCTGGGATCATGTTAAGTGACAGCTCAAAGCTGATGAAGTTTGCAAAAAGTGCAATTTTTCTTAAAAATTGACAAAATCAGTGAATTAATGTATTGTATCAGTCACTGTTACAAAATACAGAATACAGTATTACAAACTACATATGTTACAGTACTGTTAAATGAATAATCTATTATGACTGTTACTATACAACAATACAACAGTAGTGGTTGTGTTTCTGGTATTAAAACAATGTCTATTGTCCAACTGTCACTGAAGAGTGAAGATCTTCTTGGGTGGAGCAGTAGGCATCTGCTTTCTGCGGTGTTCGGCTGCTCATTATGTCTGAGTGCCGAGTTGAAGTCAGTTGCCAACTTTACCGCACGCTCAGCACAGTCATTAATAACAGAAAGTGCAGCTACAGTGTCTTTGGCATGTCGGTATTCTTCTCGGCTATTCCACGTTTCAGGATCAGAAGAGAGAACCGCGTTTGAGATAGTAAATAGATGCATCGAACGCTGTGTCACGAACTCAGATAAAGTTTTCTCCTGAAATGTCTTGATGGTTTTTGGATCAACACCCCTTAAATCTATTTTGTTCTGTGGCATGCGTAATGCGGAAACCATTCATTCCTTATTGTGGGCAAAGACCTTGTCAGAAAGAAGTGACAATCCTGCCAAATCTTCACTGATATATCAGAGGCATTGCTTTTTTTCAGCCGGAGCGGTCCGGAACGGCGTTCCCGCACCTTTTTCATCCATTCAAAATAATTTAGTAAATAAAATTGTTAATAAAAATTTATTTAAACTTTACTGAGGTACTTTAACTTAATTTCAGTGCTTTCAGTGTTTATTGATATCGATTTATATGAAATAGAAATATTAGCATAAAATATTCCCTTATAATTGTTTTGTTTTGTTTGAGTTCCGGAACCTTTTCTGTTAGAAAAAAGCACTGACCAGAGATGCCCTTTCATTTTATGAAAGGCTACTTCTGCGACTTGGCTATCAATGCTGTGAATGCTTTTATGCTCTGTAGCATGCACAGGTCATTGTAAAGACTCTAAGGAGCATCACAACATGTGATGGGTGGAATGAACCATGCCTTTACATACAGGGTAATGGTAAACAGGCAGATCCTTCTCATAGCATGCAGTTCCTTGGCATTCATCTAGGACTGCTGTCTGAAAAGAAATATCTTTCAAAAGAAGTATCAAGCATATTTGTCCTTCGCCATCGACCTGACATGGTGATATGCACCGAGTGGACTGAAGTGGATGCTGTCACCATCACCAATACGATTGGCCTCATCAAATGCAACAAGACAGCTTTAGGAAATCTAAGTAGTCTTGTCGTGGCTGGTTGTCTGTACTCTGCTGCGCCCACAGAAACTGAACTACAACTTGTTTCTGCTCTAGCAACATCTTCTCACTTTCAGTCAAGGAACAGCCTCTTGTATCCTTACTACATGGGACAAAGTTGCTTTGGTTTACGAGAGCCTGAGAGGCCACTGATTATTTACCCTGGCAAAAAGTGCCTTTTGTGGCCCAGAGGAGATAAAGAATAAACCAAACATTGATGCTGCAATTTATTATTTCAGACATAAGATATCTACAAGCCACATCGTAGGCGTTTGTCAAAGGCCTCTTGAATAACGGTTATTGCACCATTGTGGACACCTGTGTTAGCACTAGTTGTGTCAAAGCACAACCCAGGCAGCCATTCTGACACACCTTCCTACTCTCTGAGGATTTCAACAACCTTATTCCCATACGGCCACCAGTTCCAGAGCCAGGCAGTTTTGGAATGGCTAGAAGCTTTTCAATTCCTATGCCAGACGCAACAACTTCCATGCGATCAGCATTGATACCCTCATCGTCTGGCAGTAACTTACCATGAAAACGAACTCCAAGGGGTGTCTTACGGCAGAATTCATCTCCAATGCCTTGTTCGATAGAGGAACAGGTCTTCTTACGAGCCTCATACACTGAAGTTGTGCACAGAGTCAGATCATCAACATTGATACCTACTGCCTTTAATGCCGGTGCAACTACCTGCATTGTCTGACGTGGCGTGCTATTTGTTCTGTCCAAGTTGGCCACAAATAGTGGGTCATCAATCAGACAACGTCTGTTCATCTTTGTTATATTATTAGATGGAAGAGTATTAACAGGAATATGGATTGGAAACACTGAAAAATAGTAAATAACTATTTTTTAACAAATAACTACATTCGTCACGAGTATCACTTATTATTCACTCTATTTCAAGAATTTACACATCCTTGAGAGGTCACTTGCCATTGAGATATTGATGTAGGAATTTTCTAGGTATGTTGTGTATATAAATGTCACATATTAAGCCCCTATGCATGTTATTTTTCAAAAATAATTTTTTTCTGAACACACTAATATATATATATATATATATATATATATATATATCTCTTCACTCTTGATGACTGCAGCTTTTCATCGTGAAATATAATCGACAGCATCTTCAGTTCATCACTATTAACATGTGCTACTGTGTCCAGACCTGGCACAAGAGCATCGTATATATATATATATATATATATATATATATATATATATATATACCCTATATATATATATATATATAGATAAAGGGCTTGGGTGGTAAAGGCCCTAAAGGGACATCGTTACAGATAGTGATAAATGTAGAAACACACAGAAAGAGGGATGAACAAAGATAGTAGCTTCACTGAGAAAGAAATAACGAAATGCTTAACCAAACATGTATGAGCTGACTGCTTCTGCATATAAACTTCTGATCTTAAACGTGTTCAAGTTAGCTTCTACTACATAACATGTACCTACATGCGCTCCTCTTCAATGCTTCACTCATTCATTTATATAAAACATTTATATAACACCCCTTCAAGAAAACTACTCAGAGGCAAAAAGAACAGTCTTACGGTGAGAAAAGAACATAGGAGAGAAGGTCCTGGGAAAGATGTAAAGCTCCAGAGGGAGGCCATTCCAGGTCATGGGCCCACCCCCGAGAAGGCACTGTCCTGCCTAGTACGGGCAAAAGGATCTAGGAGACCCTGTTCAGATGAGCGAAGGGATAACGAGCTCCTAGCGCTAAGGACAGAGCAGCAGAGCTCGCGAAGATAGGCAGGAGCAAGGCCTAGCAAGCAGCGCCACACTAGGGCAGCTCTCCTATACGCAATCAGCAGTCAGAGGGGAGTCAATGGAGAACGTCGTGCAAGTAACTAGAGAAATGGTCAAATGTGGGTATAAGGCCGAAAAGGTGGGCAGCAGAAAACCAGATCTGATTCAAGCACCCCAGTCAACCTGCAGGGAGGCCAGCGTAGAGTGAGCAACAATAGTCAAATCTAGTTGTGATGAAGGCATGGATAAGGGTGGAGGTAGCAGAAGCGGTGAGTGAGCAGGCAACATTGCAGAACTTGCACAATTGGCAAAAGCAGTCACGGCTAAGAAGGTTGATATGGGAAGTAAAGGCGAGCTCTCGGTGATGCCAATGTCTCGCACAACAAAGGAGAAGGTGAAATGGAGGAAGGCAGCAGCGAGGGCAACCATGTCTAATCTAGCAGTTGTTGGTAGATGCCCAGCCAGATGAACTGGGTTTTAGTGGAGTTAAGCCGCAGACGGTTAGACGACATCCAGTCCTCCACATATAATGTCGTCTTAGACACATAAATACATATACAAAATAAATACAAACATACATAAATACACACTGGAAACAAAAAACCATAAATAACAAGTATTAGACAAAACATTATCAAATTGCTTGAAGCCTCTGACTATGGGAAGCAAACAGAGGCAAACAAATTTCAGACCTTTATCAATAACTTCCAGGTAGATGTCATCATCAGTTATCACAAATGGTGGAAAGGATGGAATATAACTACAACAACAAAAAGTTTCATAAATAGTTCTATAGATTAAGAAAGGCATTACTATTATTAATATGATTAGTATTTTTACCCTATATCGATATATTTATAAATAATAATAATAGACTAGATAGTTGATGATAGAATGAACACTACATTAAACAACATTACATAATTGAAAGAACTGAATTATATAGGGTTACTATAGTAAAATGTTGAAAAAAAATTATATAATAAGGCATTGAACAATAAGATTTTGTATATCTGTAATTTACAAACTTGTGCAAAATTTTGTATATCAATTGTAGTTTACCACACAGAAATTAATCTAAGATTTATTTCTAAAGGTCATTTTGCCGTTGCTACTGAAAAAATGTATTAAAATTTCTTACCTAAAATGTGCATGCTCAAGGGGTGACATTTACACAGAAATTGATCAAGTCAAGAAGTGACGAGTAAAATAGATGGATCCCGCACAGAATGGACTCCAGCACAAAGGCCATAAGTTGCTCAAATTTGGACATTCCAGTCTTATTTGATGCAAATTTTGAAGTTCACATAATTTTTCCTGTATGACTTCTAACTGGACCGACTGAATTCAACACCTTTCCTAAAGCTTTTGGTCTGAGTTAGTGATTTTTCTATGAACAGATATCTTATGCATCAATCAATTGATGGTCAGATGAAGCAGTGGTGCTATAGGAGTCAATGACAGATACAATCAGATCATTACCTCAGATCAGCATACGATACTAATACAGCCAGAAAAAGTCCAAGCTTTGTGGGATCAAGACCAAGCTTCTGTCCAGTTAAAAGAAACTTGTTGATGTCCTCCAGCTCATAGATTCCAAGCACTGACACAGTACCAGTATAGACAAACTGCATCACGGCCTCAACAGTTATAAAACTGCAATCAGACAAATTCAGCCTGAAAGAACAAGCAAGTTTATGACAAAGATTAATGAGGAGTTTCATAGAACTGTTACCTTACAAGCACTCATTTATGGTCACACGAGCACACAAGTTATTGAAAAATTCTAGCCTTTAACCCATTTACAGTGCCCCTGTAAAAACATCTAAAACAGACCCTACTTATAAATGCAGAGTGGGTTTATATGTATCTAAAACAGACCCCTCTTTAGACAAAATATAGATGCCATTCTCTCAATAAACTTGTAAAGACTTACAAGTTGATGCCAAACACTTGAACTCTTCAGCAACTGGAACATGAAGCGTAAACAGCTGCGTAGAGGTCTCCATGGACCTCAGCTTAGCAGGTATTAGAAGCATAAGTAGCTGGTTGTCTAAAGCACAGATTCATCATTTACTATTTGAAAGTAGCAGCCGCTCTTCATGATGTTAATATCAATTGCTATTCTGATTGTGATTCGTTATAAAATCATGAAAAGTAACAAAACTGTGTGCGCTCTAGGCCATGTACATGGTCTGAAAACATAAACCAGAACACTTAATTACCACTTGGTGCAGCGAATACCTGCACTTTAGTCAGATTATAAGTGTGAATTTTCAAAATGTATCTGGCAAATGCTTAACAAAACAGGTTAATTTACCTGAACAGTGAGTTGCGTTTTGCTCCTCCGAAATGTTCAAAAGCCACACGCAGTTTAGAGCTAACAGCAGCGAGCATGATGCTATGTGCATAGACTTCCTGTATGCCTTCTGTTACAATAACCAGATCACAGAGAAGCTTACTCTTGCTACAGCCGAACAATGTTGTTCCTATTTCTTTCAGGTATTCAAACTGCTCACCCATTCTCCTGTGGAAAGAAAACTATTACGGTTACACATGAAATCAAACAATACTCAGAAAGCATTTATTTATTCAGTAAAACTGCAGACAGTTCAGAGGTCTCTACTAGTGTTGTTTTAGTTTTGCCTTGAGTTTTAGTTTTAGTTATTATTAGTTTTAGTTATTTCACCGAATCTGGTAATATTTTTCCCGCATACAGCTTTTGCACCAAAAAGGATTCACTCGACACACTCTGTTTCAAATCGATACTTAAAATAGTCACATACTCCACTAGTTTTAGGGCTACCACCTAAGTTTAGTTCGGACATCTTATAAAATTCCAAAGATCGGAAGATTACCGAACGAAGTGCTGATTATAAAACGCGTATATCCAAAAACTTTGAATATCCTAAGACGCTAGGTTTTCGTTATGTGTTTTCATTATGTGTTTTCGTTATTATTAGTTTTGGACTGGTTTAGTTTTAGTTTTTATTTCGTTATCGTTTTTCCTCTAGTTTTCGTTTTAGTTTTAGTTAACTAAAACCTTTTGTTTTCGTTTACGAAGGTTTTCGTTTTAGTTTTCGTTAACGAAAACAACACTAGTCTCTACAAAGTGTCAAGTAAATGTTCTATTACTATAATTTAATCCTTTAACAACAAAAAGTATTAGTTTCACAGTAGCTTTTAGTGATTCCTCATCTGTAAAGGGCAAAGAAGGCCTGCTCTAGTTTCAGAGTTCCAAGTATCGATGGCTGTTGGTACCCATCTTCTGCACTTATGAGGATCTGCTTCATTCTGCTGTAACGCTTGCAATTAAAATCCATATACACACTTTTGCAATCAGTACTTATTCATTCAGAGCATTTATGTGGCACTTCTCCAAGATAACACTCAGAGGCACTCCCAGTCCTGACCCAGCAGAAGAGAACAGTTTCAAATGTTTTTGTAATTGTAATTTATAAAGAGCCACTCAGAAAGATCAGTGGCATTCCCAACGTGGGCCACTGTCATCACTGGCAAACAGGAAAGTTTTCAGGCACTTGTAGAACAGTGGTAGGAGAGAGAACAAGGAGCTCTAACTGCACGTCCTAAGGGAGACGATTCCAGCTGGATGGACCAAAAAGCAAAAACTCATGGTCTGGGCCACAGGGAAGCACCAGGAGCTTACCAAAGGGAAGCCTGGCCATGCAGAGAGTAGATAAGAATGTAAAAAGTTGTAAAATAAGACGGCGCAGAGCCAACAAAACATTTGCACACGAAGGTAAGAATCTTAAACTGGATGCGCTGATTGATGGACAGGCAGCCAGTGACAGAGATGTAGTACTCGATTCTGGCCAAGGACTCGAGACCGATTTTCTGCGGACTCAGACTCAGACAGTCACGACTCAGACTTGGACTCGAAGCCCCTGGACTCGAATTTCACTCGCTTAATCAGTTGCTGAGTCATGATTTCTGAACACAACAGGCAACTGTATATTGCCACAACTGCACTTAGTGGTAGTTACAGTTTTAACTGTTCCTACCTATCTGCTGTGTTTAGCAGTGGAAGAATTTTTATGCGTCCTCATCGAGCCAGATTACCAAACAAAACTTTATCTAATGAAGTGTTTTTAAAATGTAATTTGGATAAATCATAGTAACAATTCTTTCTGCATAAATAGTGCTATTATTTTTTTTTCCATGCCACTGAATTGCATGTTTCAGTGTATTTTGATGACAAAGGACTCGGACTTGACTCGATATTTAGTGACTCAGACTCAAACACTCTGGACTTGGACTCGGCTTAGGTGGACTTGGCTAGGGAAGGGCCGAATGTTTATCCGGAAATCAGTTCAGGCCGGATTTGGCACTAATCGGTATTAATCAGAATCGGTGCATCTCAGGACTACTGATCCATATACCAAAAAACGAATATTTTTGGCCAAAAACAATTTCTTCTTTCATTAATACAAAAATAGTAACCTGTTTTGGCGACCTCCTGCGGTAATCTTTAACCTTTATCAGTGAAAGTCCGCGTAAAATAATGAAATAGTTCAGTGAATAAACTCTCGTTTGAATTACATCTCTTGGTTTAGCTGTAATCATTATATCCTTGCTTTGAATGAAAATAAATATTGCTGATTATTCGCCCAAAAAAGCAGGCCAAATACCCGGTTACTATCTGGAATCGGAAACAGCAAAAACGCCAATAATAGGCCATTTATTCCCTAGAATCGACTACATAACCTAATCGACAGACCAGCGCCACAGAAGTCTCTCGATAATTCAGTAAAGGACAGCAGTTAACGACAGCAGTCTGTCACTGGAGGCAAAACATACCAAGTGCGCTCTCAGTTTTCTCTTGTGCATTTTATCCGATTCAAAACTTATGTAAGAATTCTGGAATGGTGGCTGTACTCTTAAAACCTGTTTCGTCCACTGTCTATTCGACACCTACCCAGCTGCAGCAGTGATCGGTTTAAATGAGCAGCGTTTGCGTTGATCGTACGACTTCTTGCTCCTCTCTCGAAATCCAGATCATCGCCTCAAGATGGCCGCCGCCGTCTCACAGATTCCATACACACCAATGTATGACATAACGCGCTTCATTCATTTGGCGCTATCACACAATCGTAAACAAGGTTTCTCTAGGTATTCGTAAAATACTTACAAGAAGAAATAAAGTATGTGGCCAGTCGAAAGCAGCATAACTGTCACAGAATAAGACTTAATCTCGTTACTTTAATATTGTTCTTTTAAGTAAAAGCTATTAGGTTATTATGGCTCCTGTTGCGCTGTACATGCTAATTTATGATTGTAACCGTAATACTTGTTTTGTGCAATAAACAAATTAAAAATCAAAATTATTCTAGATTCCGTATATGTTAATGTAGGCTACATGTAATTCATTTTTATATACGTTGGACAATAATTCATTTTATATAGGCCTACTCTGGACAATTCAAGGCATCTTTATATAGTCTGTCTTTCCTCTATCAGCATGCTCACATGGAGCCCATATAGGATCCATATTCCCATATGTGATCCGTATAGAGTCCACATGGGGTCCATCTGATGCCCATGACAATGCTTGTAGGAAATCTGTCTTTCTGTCTGTCCTTCTGTCTGTGTGTCTGCTTTTTCAGTTTACATTTCAATAAAAAGTATCAGAATTGAATTATTGAATGATGCCTCAAAGTTTGAGTAAAAGCAAGCAGACAGGCAGGTAGGAAGGCCAGCATAATACTTGCTTCTAAAATTAACAGCTTTAAACTTTTAAATCAGTCTATGGAATGACATGCCGCAGTTTCACTGCAGTTAGAAGTTTTGTGATTGATTTGAAAATGTGTTGGCTATGAATTGGTCTAGACTTCTAAATGAAGACCAGTTTCCCGCTTGCCAATAGTAATAATAGTAATAATAATAATAGTAACAATAATAATAATAATCATTATTATTAATAATTAAATTTGTAACGCACGCATGATCCCACTGAAATGTGAATCTGAGGCGCAGATAGTCAGCCGCCAGGAGAAGATGCAGTTAGATATCCAAGTGCTTGAAAGCCAAAAAGAAGTACATGTAATAAGCTTTGAACCGCTTTTTGAAGGAAGTTAACCAGAACACAACAGTAATTAGTTTTACTTTAAAAATATTATTTGTGTTATTTTAATTCTGTTAATTAACTCAATTTTAGTTTAATTGATTTTAAATAACTGTAGTGCTATCAAGTACTCACCACACGAATATCGAAATGGCACCCACTGAATCGAATTGAGATTCAATTCGAATTTGAACTTTTACCCCAATTCGATCCATTTAAAATGTCATTAACTTTTAAACTATGAAATTTTTACATCCATTATATTCATGAACCCTTTGAGTGCTTTTGCAATATGAGCACACAAGTAAATAAACTGTAAAAAATTAATGTGTTACCATTGTCACAGAATTTCTCAAGTGTAATACTAATGGCCAGATGAATTAGTGCTCGTCTAAGAAATACTGTAGGTAAAATCATTTTTAACAAATTAAGTGAACTAAAAGACAACTCATTCTCAAAAATATTGTATTGTATACATTTGTTTTCAAAATTAGTCACAACAATTGCAAGACAGAATAAAAAAAACAAACATGTCAACTTTCCTAATCAAGTTTCAAACAAATGTTTAAAAAAGTCATTACACCACACTACCATTAAATTATTAAAGCAAATATTGCCTGAAACAAAAATAGTAGGATTAGCATTAATAATAATAAAAATAATAACGATGGCAATAATTATAATAATATTCAGAGACAGTTATAAAACATAAGTTTAGAACTGTAGAAGCTATTAAATGAAAATTTTACAGAACAAAACATCACTAATGTAAACACATGCTAAAGAAGAACAGACGCATACAAGTAAAATCTATGTGGTGTCTCTGTAGAACTATTTTGAGGCACACTGTAGCAGTGCACTTACATATTCATATTGTTTATGTTTTGTGCAATTGTACCCACAGTTACAAGGCATTTAATAAATTAATGATTCTTAATTTGAAAAAAGAAACCAAAAATATGAGATAAAGACAACAAAAAAGAGTACAGACAAATACAACAGTTGTGATTCTGTCAAATGCTATCGAATCAAACAGCACAGGCATTGCCAACAATTTCCAGTATTGTTATGGTTATTTCCAACACATTTTCACAATTGTTAACAACTCGGGCAAAAGAGCATGCCAAAGCACTAACAAGTCTGCATTTCCAAAAGGACAGCACGAAAATTAGCATGTAAAAGCAGTCAGAGCTTTTCCAAAGGTCATAATAATGCCCCAAGACAACAAATATCAGCAACTATGCTTCATATAAAAATTACAAGCTAAACTAACCATTACAGCTTTGACTGCATTAATTAATTAACAGTAGCAGGCTTCACCAGTTAATAAGCTTAAAAGCTAAGGAAGAGCACAAACAAAAAAATGTAAAAAAATGCTAACAAGTTGCAAAATTGAGGGGGATTCACCTGAGGTAGAGAAACTGCAAGGATGTCATGATGAGAAATCTAACCGACCGCTTCAAATAAACATCTGCAAACACTGATCCTTTGATCAAACTTCTCTATTAAAAGAACATTTGGCAAGTCCTATCAAGAGTCCCCACTCTGCTCAATCAGGCAGTGGCAATGTTAACTAAAATTTCAGATCAACATCACTGATCATTCAAATCAGATGTTAGTCACTACTTCTGACCATTTACACATTACCTAAACCATTAACAGAAATTATTCACATTTTCTGAATTAAATTTAGAGAAGCCTCCGAATCTTCTAATATTTAACTTCTTCCCCTGCAAAATTTAAATGATTCTCTCTTATCCTACAGAACAGATTAAATGATCATCTGGTTAAACTAAAAAAAGAACCAAGCAACAAATAAAATCATATTTGTGACCATGTCTGAGAATCCTGAGAAGTCAGAAAAGTTAACTTATGATGCCTTGTAGCAATAATTAATATAACATGTTCCCTTGGTGCCATAATTTCAAGTTGTATGCACCATGTAAATATCCTTTTTAGCCAGTTTTAAATGGAGATTTCATTGGTGTCAGCCTCCGAGACACATGAATATACTCCATTTAGCTACACACACACACAATCATGACTCCAGGTACACTGAATTAGGTTGTGTCATAGTCAGTGCTTTTTTTCAGCCGGAACGGCGTTCCGGTACCTTTTTTCAGCTATTAAATATTTCAGCTTTTAAATATTTAAAATTACTTTTAAATATTTAAAATTACTTTTAAATATTTAAAATTACTTAGATACTTTAATTTAATTTTAGTGCTTTCAGTTTTTATTGATGTTGATATAGAAATATTAGCATAAAATATGCCCCTATAATTATTCTGAATTTGTTGAGTTCCGGAACCTTTTTTTCTAGAAAAAAAGCACTGGTCATAGTTATCGTAAATTTTAATTTTGTGATTCTCAAAAGTAGCCAAGAAGAGATATACATCTTGAAGTATTGTAACTGTGTCCTATTTATGATAGACAGATGCAGTTTTCACCTAATTATTCCACATTCTCAGTCAAATTCAATTCAGTATCAGGTTTATTAGTTTTAATTTTTTCATGACTTTTTCAGAGTCTCTCAGACACGGTCACATCTGTCTTCAAGCTACTTTTATGCAATTTTTGAGTTAAATATTACTCTACTGTCAGTTTTAGCACAGAATATAAATTTGGCCAAGTTAACCCTTTAACGACGAGCATACATACTGAAATTGACTGGGAAACCAGTGCAGCTCGTCGTCAAAGGATTAAACACACATCACTGATAAACTCAAATTATACAATGATATACACTTTTGAGCAAAATTGACCATGAAAATTACTTGTGGCACAGCCAGAAATACTCTCAAACCAGACCAAAGCCACATATGAGAAAATAAATCAAATGGTTTTTTTAACAGGCATGATAAGCACTTGTTTCACTTCTCAAAAATGAACACCTTGTAAAATCATGTAGCAACCACAGCATATGATGATTTAGTAGTGTTCCACTCACAAACTACTAATGGCTGCTCAGAAATACTAGGAGTTGCTCAATATAATTTGAGTTTCTCCATGGTCAAGACCTAGTCTTGAAACTTTAGCATTCATGAGTGATACTCTTTCAGTAATGAAACCATCTTTCCAGATGGTTTCGGTGAATATTAAGTTAGCCATCCCAAATTAGAGCACTCCAGAACCATCAACATAAAACCAATATAAACATCAAATACACAAGGCATAGCACTGAGCCATGAAATATACAAGTGCCATTATACTTACCAATGAAAACAAAAGTATGATTCTGCACATGAGACATCAGATATGAGAACAACCGCTGCTGATCACAATTCTGTGACAACAGCAGTGCTACTGCAGTGATAATCATGATATCATAATTTATTGACAATACAATGCCAGATTTTCATCCCACTCCTTTGTGGCTCTACTGTAAATTTGTCATTTTCATGCAACTTGTCCATTGCCATCACAGACCATCTTCAAAACTAATTATGTCTTTTCCTTGGTTTGTATTTGCTTCACTCTTAGCAATGAACAGCAATGCCAGATTATACAAGATGCACCAGGAACATTCACTTTGGACAGATCAAAAATAAATATCATCAAAGTTTATAAAATTCAGAGCAAACACAAGCTAAACATAAAGCAGTAGTGCAAAAATCACTGATTTTCAGTGCTATTAATATACAATCTGACGCAAATCTCACATAGGGCTCCTTTAAGAAGCTTTAAAACTTAGTCTAATTTGACGAGCTCAATGTCTGTGCACATTTTGAGACAATAGACAGACGATACTTTAAGAATCAGATGAACCAAATTAAATCATACCACCTACATTGTATAGAAGGGAATAAAGCTGTCTACACAAACTGCTCAGAATCGGATGGTCAAAGCTGGTTGAAAATCAACATATCATGCTCTAACACTGACCCAGAAAAAAGGCATGCCACACACTTAATATATATATATATATATATATATATATATATATATATATATATATATATATATTCATTTATTGAAACCTGAGTGACACACCGCATTCAGTGATCCTAAAACGTGCCGAACGGTTTAACTTTGCAACAGCTAAGAACAATATACCTGCATGTTCACATTACATTACAGTCTTCTGCCAAACAGCTCACCAAAAAAATTTCATTAGCAAGTGCCCTAGTTCAACCAATATAAGTCTATTATTGTGACTTAACAGCTTTTTTACATGGAATATGCCATTTGGTGCCAGGACAAAAAAAAACAAAAAGCAAGTGAACAATTCTTTTGCTATTAAGGGCAAGAGTAAAGATGTTACAATCATAAAACTGATGAAACCAAAGTACAAAAAATATCTTATCTATAATAAGTATAAATACAGAATTCAAGGCATTAAAACAATTGGGGGACAACTTAATTTATGTGAGCAAAACTACTTCACAGACAAACACAAATGCAAATAAAACAACTGAAACTTGAAACATCTTAAAGCAGACTAAAGGCAACCTCTGCTGAAAATGTAGCCTACTAAAATATTAATCAAAAGATCACTTAAATCAAGGCACATTTTGTGTATTGTAAACAATAAGGCAGAATTGTTCCACATCTTGCTGCATATGCATCATAAATATATCCAAACAAACAAACAAACAAATCTTTAAACTTTGGGGAAATACTCCACAAAATATACACCAGTTTTGGTTAGGCAGTTACACAGCATTGTAACAAATTACTTTTGTCAAGCTGTTGCATACAATAAAATGCACTGTTACTTATGTTATCATAGTATCTGCTCAATGTAGCTGAGATCTGAGACAATGGAGCTTTAAACCTTACTTACTATAGATTCCTATGCTGCCTAGTATGAAAGATATAAGCTCCTTCCACATGTACACTTGTAGAAAAATCACAATCAATAAGTTCAGTGAAACATAAGAATGGCTTACACAATGGTAAAGTCATGCAATCAATGACCGAAATCAAACTGGATATAGAAATATGGATTCTGAATGGTAGTCAGGGGTAAGCAAAGACTTTGCCACAAAAGAGCAGTAATTCGGAAGGTACATAAGACACTTGGAACATCAGACGTGGAGAATAGTTTTGTTCTAAATCTGTAATATAAGATCTGCAAGAAGGCAGCACTCTTAAGTTAGTAACATAAGATGAAAATACTTGCATAATTGCCAAAGAATATGAAGAATAAGAATAGGATGAAAACACTTGCATAATTGCCAAAGAATATGATTCAAGGACAGATATAATTGCAAATGACAGTTACAGTAGTATTAATAATGAGAGAAGGCTCTATTATGTTTAATACAGAGTGAAAATGTAAAATGCGCATAAAGACATGGTTTCTGCCACAAAGATGAAATCAGAGACAAGAAAGCATCTCATTTACACGTTACTAGTGGTCAGTGGATCTGTTAGTGTTTGCTCCGAAAGTCATATTGAAAAATCAAGACTGACAGAAAACAGAACAACCTTCACACTAGAAAATATCATTCTGATTACTACCCCAATCAGTCATTCAGTTAAATAATAGTATTACTCATTATGCTACAATCGAGTTCATTAAACTATGTACAGACAATGAAATAATTTATTTGGTTTCTCAAATTTACTCGCTTTGGTTCAAATGGAACCTTAGGTATAACCTGCATATTCAGATTCTCGGAGTTCCTTGAGACGTGTAACAACACAGTTAACAGCTTCAACAATGTTGTTCAGCACTGGCACCCCATCTCGGTTGGCAAGATCTGCCAGGTAAGTTCGAGCACGATTATAATCATCAACTGCATTTTCCGTTAGCTGAAACCAAAACAAACAACGTGTAGGATCAACATCACTGCTCACAAGTCCTCAAGAAACCAGTCAGTGTCTAGTGGAATTTCCACTGGAAAACTGTGCTGTTTCAGAGGTTTGTCGTAAATGAGTTTTCTTAAAATACTGCTGCAGCATTTATCTTTGATTATGTCACATTTTAAGCATTAAGATATATATGAAAGGGGTTAAATTATCATACTCCACATTCTGAGTAGATATCTCAAACTGATGATATATTGGACTCTGAGCAATATATTGAAAAGCTACAATTATTAAGTTACAGTTCACTGATTGGAACTGTAATCACAATAGCACCTAAGTATACCTCAGATCAGTTTACATGATCCACGATATATATATATATATATATATATATATATATATATATATATATATATACACACATACACACGTAAATGTATATATATATATATATATATATTAGGGTGGTCCAAAAAAATTAAGATTGATATATTTCAGAGGCATGTTGTTTATTTTGTACATCTGGTACAAGAAACCCACAGTGCAAAATATTAAAAAGATTGGACTACATTTACAGGTCGCTCAATGCTGTCAAAGTTTTAATATACTTTACCTTGTTACCTTGTGCTGTCAGTTCGTTGAACCCTGGCGACCGTCATGATCAAGTTCCTCCATTTTCTTCTGTCCGCCGTCGCATCTCTCAGTTCTGTTAAATTCATTCTAGTTATTTCATGTATCTCGTCCATCCACTTTATCCTTGGTCGTCCTTGTTTTCTCCTTCCCTCTCCATATGCTAACATCATTTCCTTTTCCAGTCCGTCTGACCGCATGATATGTCCAAAGAACCTCAACTTTGCTCTTAGCACTGTTTGTTGAAGTGTCTCTTCTTTCTCAATTCCTATATCCCTGCGCACCCATTCGTTAGTCTTTTTCTCCGTCCATGAAATTCTCTGCATTTTCCTCCATATCCACATTTCGCATGCGTTAATCTTTTTTCTCGTTTTCTTAGTCAATGTCCATGTCTCACTATACATTTTAATATACTTACTGCAGTGTAAATATTGCGATTTGGCTGGCCGAGGCGGCCTGTCAACGAGCAATGAGCCTGCAATCTATCACTTTGCAACTTTATTGTTAGGCATCTGAAATTAGTGTTTAAATGACTGTCCACAGTGTCCAGTGCTCAATGCCCATTTTTTTTTTATCAAAGCCGCTTGCTTAGTGCCTTCATCGCTCGTCAATGAGTCGTTGAAGGTGCTGATCAAGGCAACTCCTCTTTCTGCCCCATCATTCACGACTTGAAGTTCTTCAGGTTTCCTCCTATTCTCTTGAAAGCCTACGTCTTGTTCCAATTGCTCAGGAGGAAGATCCAAGAGCATCTCCTTGATACGAACGCGAAGAGACTTCAGAAACCTTGGAGATGCGAAAGAAGCAAGATCGCTCAGGCTCATTGTTATTTCCTCTCAACATTTTTCTTTAGGAACCCATCTCTTGCGATCCAGCTTCTTCTCCTTCTTCATTTGTGTTATGAGCTCTCTTTTCTCATCCGTTGACAGTTTCTCGAAGAAAAGTGAGAAGCCGACAAAGTCACTTCCTAAATACCAGAGATGAAAGTAATAAATGCCGCCTTGACTTTCTCATTAACAGCATTGTAGCGGATTAGGCCATCCAGGAGAGCCCGGTCATCACAGCAATATCTCAAGCTCGTGGAGCTTCCACCCAGGTTCTGAAGTAGATCAGGACAATAAAAACAGCTACTTCCCTCAATTTATTTGCTCACGAAACATCAGGAGTTTGAGTACGAAGATGGCCTTGGCCATCCATCGTGCATGGTGGAACGTTTCAGGCTTTATGATCGGAGCGTGTAGATCCCCGTTACAAAATACAGTCACAGTTCTGCATAATCGTCAAGTGGACTCTCTTTCTCCAGGCTAGTCTTCATGGCCACGATGGTAGCATATCGCCTCTCCTTGTAGTAATTTATTCTTAGATCCTGGAATGCACGGAAGCCGTCTCTTAGAATGAAGGACAACTGTTCACAAAAACGTTAGAATAGCTGGATATCTAGTCCAGAAGATGCAACCATTTCACAGCTTTGAAGACTGTAGCCAATATAAGCATCCTTCTCTTTGACTTCGCAGCCCTCTTGACCCTCAGACGGGTCAAGAGGGCTGGCTTCCTACCTCAGGATGCCCCGACCACGACCCAAATGGCAGAAGCCGCTGACGCAGCCCTCTTCGCTGCTATCATCCAAGATAACAACCATGTCCTCCGCAAGCTCTTTCCTACTCGGCAGTTAGTAACTATAACCTACGCCCCAGGCCTCACCCCTTCGAACTTACAACTAAGAACTACAAGATCTTTGTTCCACGCATGCTTTTCAAAAACGTCTACTAGATGAAAAACCGCCTGTCTCAATAACTCATGTATTCTGTTGCGTTTTGTCGACAGTTTTGTGTTAAATAAACGAATATGATGAGATGAAGGAATCCCTCATATTGACTGTGGAGTGTAAAATCTCTATTTCGGTCGGCCATTTTGGAGAATGGCTGCCACTGAGGCCAGGAGCAAAACTGCGATGGCCCTATAGCTCGAATCTTCCCTTAGGACACGTTCATGCTATGTACCAAATTTCAAGCTTCTATCATTTAATGAACAATTGTTCCGTATTTTGCACCGGCCTGCCTTCCTTCTCCCCATTTAACGTTCCTGGCTGCAAATCTCGTGTAGATAAGTGTTTAAAATTAGTTCTATTGGAATCTTTGCCCCTAAATCTGTATGTTTAGACATCAAGATCACAATTGTAAGTGAACTAGAAGCTGAGATATTGAAAAATCTCTATTTCGGTTGGCCATTTTGAAAAATGGCCGCCATTTTGATAAAAATAATAATTAAGCATGGCCCAATATCTAGATCTCGTACTAATAGTATGTATAATGTCTGTACCAAATTTTATGCTTGTATCGCAAAATGCACAATCACTTCAAATTTCGGAGCTATGCCGCTACACTATAGTTTTGACCATTCTCATGTAAAATTTAGATAGTCGTGAGCGACCCCTAAATATTAAATGTTTCACGAAAAATTTCACACAGGTCCTTTTTGGATCAATATGAAGCAATTTATCAACATGCCTCATGAATTTAAAAAGAAATTTTTTTTACATGTCATTTTGGACCACACTAATATATATATATATATATATACACATACACACGTATATATATATATATATATATATATATATATTATATATACATGGTGACATTATCACCTCTGTGATTACTTCAACTATAAATACCATCTATAAAAGATGAAACCGAATCATTAACAATTATTCAGTAGTTGAGATTTATGCAAGTATACTTACTGCCTCGTTTTCTATATTAATGCCATACTTCATATCTTGTATACAGAGAACTATGTTGCATCCCTGACCAATGAAAAACCCTGCCTGAAACACAGAACAGTAGGACATCATTCCCAGTAATCATTGTTACTCTCCAGATCAAACTTACAGCAAAGAACACAAAGGTAACTGAATCATGAACAACATAGCAGGATAAAATTGAGCAAGCAATGATGCATGACATAACATTTGCTCAACTAAATCATATAAAAATTCAAAATATAATTGTTCTATTTATTGCAGTTGGTCAAACAATTTATGTACTCCACTGCATGACATTCTGATGCATGACATAACATTTGCTCAACTAAATCATATAAAAATTCAAAATATAATTGTTCTATTTCAGGGCCGTAAATCTGTTTTGAAAAGTGGGGAGGGAAAAATTCCCCTTCGGAAGAGCGCGCCTATGTAGGCTACAAAACAACCAAAAAATTGAGCCGAATGATAAACTTAAGTCTGATTGTGCGCAGTATACACTATAGGCCTACAGGTCTCCCTCTGTCTCTGCCTCTGTCTCTCTTTCTCACACACACAGGCACGCACACACACGCTCTCTATCTGTTTGTCTTGTCTGTCTGTCTGTCTGTCTGTCTGTCTGTCTCGCTCTCAAATGGCCCGTAAAGTGTTTAAAAGTTGTGTCAGCCAACCTCAACCAAGTACAGACCGCAGGCGGATAAAATTATACATTAATTCCGATATAGGCCTAATGTAGAACAATATTTTTGTCATTTTGTACCACCACTGGTGGATTTTGATCCTCTGCCTATTGATGTTGTTAATGTATTTTATTTTGACTGAGCGCCTGTGAATAAGCTGGTTCCCGTGACGTAGCTTTATTGGTCGCTAAAGAAATCTATAAATTAGGATTACATTTGCGATTACAAGTATAGACTGCGTCCAAAATGATTTTTTTGCGTAGAAGAAAATAAATGTACAGGAACTTAGGCATCTATAGATATAATGCTGTTTATAAATTTTCTGATGCACATACCGTGGTGTTTAGGTTATGGCAAATTGCTTAATTTGTTTATAAATATGAAATGCAGTCTCCGAAGTGAGAGTAGTGTGAACTTGTACTTACCATCACACTTTGCAGCCGGTGACTTAAAAACGACAGCTTTATTTATCAATTTTATTTAGATCTATCTAAACTTTCCTTATAGGCCTAATCCTGAGATCTGTAATACTCTCGAATGGGGTCTCCAGATTAACTGAAAACTCTGAAAAGCCCACACACACGGAATACTATGCATTTACGTAAATCTATCTACATGTACATATAATTATATATTATATACATACATATTTATACACACACTCTCTCTGTCGCTATTTCTGTCTGTTTGTCTGTCTCACTCTCTCTCTCTCTCTCTCTCTCTCTCTCTCTCTCTCTCTCTCTCTCTCTCTCTCTCTCTCTCTCTCTCTCACACACACACACACACACACACACACACATAATATGATCACAGCTGTAGGCCCCTATTAGGAATTTGCTGCCCGTCTCTAATTTCTATATCGGACGACGCTCCGCAAGATAATATATTGCTAATGTCACTTCAAAATTCCTCGCCCTTTGAATTTACCGTGGACCATAATCTATCTTTCGACACCCAACTTTACATGTGGTAGCTTTCACTCAGGCATGATTCCTCCCACCCTGAAAGTTCACACTCTAAATATATATATATATATATATATATATTGATGTATATATATATATATATACATATATATATATACATATACATATATCACAGCTGTCTTCATAATTTGTCGTCTGTCTCCGAACACACTCTGCTCTGTACGTCTTGTAGGGTGATGCGTTGGGCTTGAATGCTTGTCACAACATAAGTTCTGCCAGCTCTGAATTAAGAAGGAAATCTATCTTCAGCAGCCACACGATTCACACCTGTTATAGCTTTCAAGCCGAAAGAGTAAGGTTTCCTGTATTATCTATGTTCCCGAAGTAAATTATCCTACTAGACGTGCACTGTTGGCAGTCGTCGATCTTGGTTGGTGACCCTAATATAAATTTATGGCACAGCTTAGACGAATTTGTGGGGAGGGAATTCCTTCACGTTCCCTCCCCAGGCTTAAAAGTGGGGAGGGAATTCCCTCCTTTCCCTCCCCGGGATTTACGGCCCTGTTCTATTTATTGCAGTTGGTCAAACAATTTATGTACTCCACTGCATGACATTCTGATGCATGACATAACATTTGCTCAACTAAATCATATAAAAATTCAAAATATAATTGTTCTATTTATTGCAGTTGGTCAAACAATTTATGTACTCCACTGCATGACATTCTGTTGCATGACATAACATTTGCTCAACTAAATCATATAAAAATTCAAAATATAATTGTTCTATTTATTGCAGTTGGTCAAACAATTTATGTACTCCACTGCATGACATTCTGATGCATGACATAACATTTGCTCAACTAAATCATATAAAAATTCAAAATATAATTGTTCTATTTATTGCAGTTGGTCAAACAATTTATGTACTCCACTGCATGACATTCTGATGCATGACATAACATTTGCTCAACTAAATCATATAAAAATTCAAAATATAATTGTTCTATTTATTGCAGTTGGTCAAACAATTTATGTACTCCACTGCCTAGTATTTCAAAAAGTAACTGCTCAGTATTGCTCAGATAACATTCCAAAGATTTTTCTAGTTTTAACCACAAAACTGACTATAGCATTCAGTGACAGCTCATTCCTAAACATTGGTGCAGAGTTACACTTTGGTTCCTAATGTCTTCTGTGATTCAACACATCTTCCGGTAAACAGATGTCTCAGTCTCTTAATCCAGAAAATTATTCAAGCATCCCTAAAACTGAAATTAAAGGGTATGCCACAAGGATTTGTCACAGGGTAATAGGTATAGTCTTCCTATAGCTTAAAATCACAACTCAAAAGCAGTCCAAGCCAATGCTGGTGGCCAAATGGTCAGAAAATAACACACCAGAAGCCACATGCATATATGATGGTTGTAGTTACTGTTTAACAACACTGTGTCATAACAAAGTTGATTAGCATTGCCCTCCTCCTTTATCCAGGCTTGGGACTGGCACCATCTGAAAATGGCTGTGGCAAAGTTTATGAAGATGAAAAAAGCTGTTCAGCTACAAATAACCATAATGATTCTAATAGCATGTGTCTGTCAGAGAATACCGCATCATCTCAGTATATACCTCAATCATGCTTGTCATGGCTCGTGTGTCCTCAGTAATAACAAAGAGCAGCAGCTGGCAGCCATCTTTGATGGCAGCTTCAAGTGGTATGCAGTACGTATTCCAGCAATCCAACTGGGGATTATAGTATGAAATCCCATGCTTCCTGTTAACACAATATAAGTTTAAGACAGTGAAAGAAAGACCCAGTGCTCCACAACTCATCTCCTGATTTGGTACAAGTATGAATAGCTAAGAATATGAATGAAATGAGAATACGATATAATACAAATGAACTTAATAATGCCTAAACAATTGTTAAGAGGTGTTTTGGGAGGCCAGATACAGGAAACAGCATGGGAAGATTGACAGCAATATGACGAGGTTTGGGCTTCTAACCAGTTTTGTGTGGAAGTAACTGCATTTGTCACCTAAGGTAATAAGGATAAACACAATGAATTTAAGTTCTTAATGCTTGTGTAAAACTGTCTTGCAGACCAGGGGCGTCCATCCTATGGGGGAATGAAGCAGAAATCTTCATAGCCTTTTCAGGGGGAAGAAATTTTTTAGTACATTAAACGTCTCCTCGGTTATTCCATATGAGAAATTAATCAATTTGTTTTTTGATTTTATGTGGCTCTACTGATACGTCAGTACAGTCAGACACTGAAACTTATTAGAGAAGATGAACATTCATGGTAGTCTAGTTGCAGAAGCACAACGATTGCAATGGTCCAAATGTTTATGTAAACTTTCCGGTTCATCGAGCAAGACCATCAGACCATCACCCAGGCAACATGACGAGAAAACTGACAACAGGACAGGATAGGGCCTAAATGTGGCGCTCCGTAGCACAGACCATTATCGTTTTGGTGTTTAGGCTAGCCCACGCCCAGCTTATAAAAAATCCTGGTCTCCCTTACGGTGACCAGCTGCTCAGCTGAGCGAGTAATGAGTCGCATCCGCATTGTGGAAAATCGACTAGATCAACCACGGATGATGACTGGTTTGCACCACTGACAGTATTAGCTTAGCCTGCGAACGAGAAACTATACTCTATCACAGTGGTTCTTAACCTTTTCAAGGGAGCCGAACCCCAAGAGAAATCCATGACCACTCACCGAACCCCTCAAGTTTCAATAATAATATTTTAACAAACGGGAACAAAAGGAAATAAAAAATTGTACCAAAATGTGATACAATATTAATACATTCAATACATGAACCACTAACAGTTAACTATTTTATTTAAAAAGTCGAAAAATAAAAATAAAATAGCAAATGATTTTCACTCACACTCACTGACCCTGAATATGTATATATTTCAGAGGACCTCTGCCGAACCTCTGGCACTGGCTCACCGAACCCCAGGGGTTCGGTCGAGCAATGGTTAAGAAACACTGCTCTATCACAAAAACTGGACGAAATTGTTGATCGCTTGGCTACGCACTCTGCTGCTCTGAAGAAGCACCTCTTGTAATTTTAGTACTTATGTTAGTACTGTCTGGTCGCTCTGGCAGTATGCCTCTGTCTGTGTACAAGCCTTCATATTTTATAATACATGATTTGGTTTGATTAGTGAACTAAAAGTTGAAGAATCTAACAGTAAAATTGTGATTCAACTTTCGATAATCGAGATTTTTCTCTTGTGTCGACAGTCGACCAATCGTCTGTCTGGGGCCGACGTCGTGGGGGGATCTGACGACATGAGGGGGGAATGCTTCATAGGCATAAGGGGGATGGACGCCCCTGTTGCAGATAGGGCTGCCAACTTTTGATTTGGCCATTCTGGGACGCCGCATTCGGTCGATATGCCATATCAAGTTCACCCTGTCCACACCACTCTTTGTAATGTAACGAACGTTGCGTCGGGCTAATGCCGGATCTACAGTCTGCTTAAAATAGTGGTTAATAATTGCAGGCAAATCATCAAAAGGCAAATGGCCTATATTAAAAATTAGAATTAAAAAATATTCAAGAAGAAAATGTTTATTAAATTCCAATAACCTGCCAGAGTAACTAGGCTGTAGGGAACAACCGGGTAGACATTTTCTACCGGGTAGCAAATCCGAGTATTTGGATGTACTATTTGCCGGATCCGGGTACGAACCGAGTACCGTTTTTTACATGTAATAAAAAAAAGATCAGCATAAACATTACTTTTTTTACCTGTAATAATGAACCAATTAGATATATATATATATTTTTATTTCTTAAACTGTTAATAAGAATACAAGATTAAAATTGTTAATTTGTTTTGAAAAACCGGAAACGAAAGATATCTATGACTATGAGTCTGCTGAGACTATGACGTCATGTGCAAATTAAAGAAGTTATAGTACGAAGAGCTAGAACAATGACAACCAATCTCAGCGCTAAATAGCGATTTTCGGTTAAATACTTAAATTGTTGCAGAAATTTAGTTCAGTTGTATAATTTATTTGTAAATTGTAACTATAATCTTGAGATTGATTGAATTCCAAAAATTGTAGGTATTTGCGTGGGTATTATTTGCCGAGGCGAATAGTTCCGAAAAACCCGATATCCGGCCGGGGCAAATGGCCGAAGCGATTTCCGGTTGTTCCCTACTAGGCTGATGAACCCAGCACGAGCGAAGTTCGTATAATTATTATTATAGGCCTACATGCATGAAGATTGCAGATGTCATTTATTGGGTCTGCGACGAGTCAGCAGAACTTCGCTTAAACTTACCAGCGTAGGCCTAGTCGATGCTGTTTTAAGCAGTTCGGTTCCAGATCATTGCGTACAAAGTCGTAGAACTCGGCACAAGTCATGTCAAAGTTATTTTTTGTCAACAGTCCCGCTTTAATAAGGTCGGTGCTCAGGCAACAGCGATTGTCAGACTACATGCTAAACACTGTCCCGCAAAATGCGCTTGAAACGTGAACTGACAGTCTGCAGGATTTGCAACTAAACGATAAAAACGTCTAGAATGTCAGTGTTTTGTAAATTTTTGAAGACTTCAACGCAGCGTGTCGATTCGATGTTGACCCAACAACGTCAGGTCTGGTAGAGCTTAGAACGCACAACTTCTCGAGTTTAGTGTGCGAAAACAAGAACAGCATTAATTTTGGTGAATTGGATGTCTACACCAAATTCCGGGACAATTGGGGATCAATCCGGGACACGGGACGCACAAGGCCGATTCCGGGACTGTCCCGGCGAATCCGGGACGGTTGGCAGCCCTAGTTGCAGACTGTGCTTTATTTCATTCCTGGAGGCAGATTTCTCTGCTCTGCCGCACAAGTTGATCTAGTTGTTCCGCTGGCCTGAACTACCGTTGTTTGTCTTTCTGGGATATCAACTTGTCTTTCCTAGCAAGTTGTGACATGAACCCTTCACCTTTTTTGCCTCTTTTATGCAAGCATCGAAAATCATTCTATATTATCATGGTTTTGTGTTGTCACGTCAGAAGCGCCTCTGATGAGTTTGTCTTGAAGTGGCACTACATAAATTTGTGACTCAAAAATAAAACTAAAATAAAGTCAAAAACTTACATAAGAATTGGAATGGCAATTTCATCTCTCCATTTGGAGTTACCACAGCTTCCACCAAGAAACACATCCCTTCGTCGTGGTTCCCTTTCGGACCTTCGCCTTTCTAGCTGACCATGGTACCAGTCTGTCAAATTCAAATGTCTCTAGTTATTTATTTAACACTTTAATGACAAGAGTGTACCAAGAGTGACTGGGAAACCAACGGACCTCATCATTAGAGTTGTCATTTGTCTTTTTCCTTCTTATTCATTCTGCAGCATTAGTGAATTTAAAACAAGGGTTAAGCAGAACAGCTCATTGCTATTCTTCAAATGATTTTTATAAAGGATAGACAATTCTCAAGCTGTTGAAAAGTAATAAATCAATTAAATATAATCCAATTTATGCTAGTTTATTGGTCCTGAACTCACAAATTTATCTATAAACGACAAGGACAAATTTAAAAAGTGACAGATTATTTAAAACCCACAATTAAGCATTCATAAATAAAATTATATTTTGTCTTTCATACATCACATATACACACATGCACAAATATACATGTATGCAGGTATGTTACCTCTAAACCTATCAGAGCTGTACCAAATAGCATGTTTACTATTCAGTCAAATAAGAATAGTACCACATGAAATTATTACCTTGTAAAATATTTCCACACTGGTCTTTGCAGAATGCACATATTTCAGAACACTTACTACACTGTAAATGTTGAATATAATGAAAATCGAACAAGTTTAAAACTGGTTCACTGATTAAAATCTTTGGATTTACCTCACATGCATAAAACCAGAAGCTAAAAAGACAGTTTAGATCACAACAGACAGTTTAGATCACAACAGAAACTACACAGTGAAGTGTTAATTTTATATAAGTACATTTTTAGATATACGCTAAAGTTTATGTAGCACTTTTACTATTCGTATTTGGTTGAAAAAATCGGCTGAATACAAATACACTATTAGGAGCACTATTCACGCCGAAACGAATCGAATATGAATATTCGGTACAGCTCTTATATATAACCCTATGAAAATTAAGTCACCAGTTTTAAAGTTTGCAAATTAAAAGAGTAAACTCACTTAAAATCCTGTTTGGCAACCGTACAAAACCCGACCAAAAACGTTTCAACATGCCTTTTCTCTAAATATGGAAATATAAGAAGCAAATAACATATAAAATTGGTTCATCTTTATGCAGAGTGTTGAATGGTGATAGTATATGTCCAGTTTATATAAAAATACTAGAAAACAACACTGCTTTTACCAAGCAAGCATTGGCACTTAATCTAGATTTTTAATGTGTGGCTTAAAGATAATGTCTTCAACCTACTCTCTGTCCCTCCCTTCTCAGCAACAAGCAATTTCCTCAACCATGGAGAAATGTAACAATCACTTCTAGACATAAGTAACTGAAACAAGTGCAACTTTACCAGTTAATTACCATCTTGTCTCATTCTCTCATGCTAGTTAACTGGTTTTGGCTTTACAACAGCACATAAGTCTAAAAATTCCACTTGCCCCTTTATCGGAAAAAACAATTTAAAATTTTTTCGATGTCATGTCCAGATAGTTGCTTGCTTCACTATGTATTTCTATGTCTTACTTATTTTTTAGACTCAGAGGTGTTCCTGACAAGACAGTCCTGCCTAAGAAATAGGCAATTAAGGCAGTGTAAGGTAATTATATATATCACATGCTTCTATCAAGATCAGTCTTCGGAGATGTGGTCCTGGGCTCGAAAGATATCTTGGCTGAAGCATCCAAATAACCGAGACAATTTTCCTTTCCCTCTGGATTACATGGCTTAGCACAATCACATGACTGGCGAGGATATCAAATTTAAGACACAAAGATGAAAGGCACATGTATGCATCTCACAACCTGCAACATGACCATGCCAGATTTATGACATTGATTTGTAACACTCCAGTCTCCTATAGATACCTGGTGATTTTGTTATTGCAATGCATCATATGATAAACCCTGTATAATCAGGAAATTGATCTGGTTTATCATGAAGCCAATCCTAGCAGCAAAGAAAAAGAAGTTATTTGGAATCAGATTTCTGGCATAGACAGATGTTTTGTTTGAACCTCTCTTACTTGGCCATCAATATCTGTGTTGTTATATCTGGATGTTGCTTTGAACATGTTCATTTTTGCAAATTAGTTTCAGACTTCTACTACCACCAAATTCACAATTTGTTATTATATTTCATTTCCGGGAAGGATTCAGAGTGTTTTTGGATGTATTTGCTCGCATGCATCCAAAAACATGATCGTCAATTCAAACTGGTCCACCTGTAAAGGTTGGATATCTTCACTTCAGCAGTGTCAAGCTACAGATCTGTGTATGCTGTATGCAGTAGGACAATCTTGGATTTGGTGAAGGAAGGGTAACAACAGTCTGAATTAGTATCGACTATAAGTCATAAGCAGGTTCACAAATAATTGGCTGGCTGTCAACAAAAGCCTGTCATGCAGAGTCCTCTCATGAAATCAAGATATTGAGATGTTGCACCTTCCTTCCATCTAGGAGGGACTGCTGCATGGTGAGGTCATTGTGCGTTGAGGACTCTCATGCCTCTCATTGTCCTTCATCCTCAAGGCAAGGTTGCTAAGTACGCAGCAGGAACTCTACATAAGATGTCATACGTCAACTCTGGATGGGAATCTGTATCTGCAGAAGCCTATCAGTTTCAGCTTTTCCAATAATCTGAGCATTGCTTGCTTACCAAAATGAACTTTCTGTTCTAAATGAAGCTAACATCGTAACAGATAGTGTAGAGAAGACCTCGATTGGTTTCTATTGAAAAGATGCTATAGCACTTTATGATTACAATCACAATTAACCGAAGCTTCAATCTTGTAAAAGATAAAAACTAACACGATAGCGATGTTCGCTGAGGAAGCAGCAGAAATCCTCAAATGTAAACATCTGATCAGACGTAACATACAGTGGTAAATCCTCATTGGTTACACTCTTGAAGGCCAACTGAATCTAGAAAAGCAAAACATGACCTTTATAGAACCAACAGCCAATGAAAACTTTTTAACAACCTCTTGCTCTTAACTTATCTAAAGAGTTTCACTCTCAAGAACTGACACTAAGAAGGTTCTGCAATCAGTACTTCTCCAAATATGCACTGGTTCTCACAGACTCACTTTGTCTGCAAAATCTGTGACAAAGTTTTAGGGTGACTTATTTCATAAATTAAATGGATATACCTTCACAGCCAATGAGAATACCATTTCTATTAAGTAAGAAATGTATGTCACTTCTACTACTTAACAGATTGCATAGTTTTACTATTCATAAAGGAACCACTGGTAAACTAATCTGTCACTGATTTTGCACATTAATAAAAAACAATAATTTTAATACACAGATAAGTAAAACATCATGAAAGTACTCTGCAATTCCTATCATGCAAATAAACAGTTCCAGTTATATAATAAAATTAGATTGTAGCATAGGTTTATTTGTCAATCATTACCAATGGCCTGTGACATCTGCATACACCTGTCCACTACCAGTAAGCAAGAAAAAATTCCAGTATGCAACAAGATGTTTCAGTAAACAATACAATGCACAGCACTTACATCCTGAGATGAAAGCTTTCCAATCCTAGTCGTGTCTATAGTGTTAAAAACATCTTTCGCTTTACTGCAAAAGAAACAGAAGAGAAATACACTATAGTAAAGTAACCCCAGTTTATAGACACAGTGTCGCTTTCATTATCGCTTGAAAATTTCTATAAGAATCATTGGTGTGAATGCTACTGTTGGTCTCGCTACACATCAATGCTTGAAATACTTCAAAATTAACTCTTCATCTGACTGTATCAACAAAATCACACGGTCAAATTTCATCTTTTTCACTATTGTGACTGCAAAATGCGATTGTTAAATGCAGGTCTACTATTTCAACAACTATCCCACGTGTGCAACTGTGCATGAATAACCAACGTGTCACAGTCCCGTGCTTACGCCTGTGCGAAAAGTTCTGCTATGTAACAAGTCTGCTGCTGTGGCAGGCAATGGGTTAAACAACTGCACACCACATCGGATATTCAGCTGTAAAATGCCAACCAAACAGTTAACAAACAATCTTAGACAAACCACTTACTACAGTTCGCTGGCGATTCTGGCATGTGGGAATCTAACAGGAAGTGCACCATCCTCAACAGACAGATCGGAAACCTTGATATTCTAAGAAAACAGCAAAACAACCAATCTGAGAAAAGTTACATTAAAGTACATCCACCACAAATCTTTCAAAGTGATGAAGTGTTGCATATCTCCCACAGAAACCAACTATTGTGCAGAAAAATATCAACAGTACTAAACAAATCATACAGTTTATTTAATTTCAGCTTAAGTGGTTCACCTGTTGAACAGATTTTCCTGTACAATTCAACGCTGTATCTATGTCGTTGAAGACAGGAATTGACATTCGCTCTATCAAATCTGTGAGGTAAACATGACTCCTCTCTAGGTCTTCGATTTCACTGAAATAATTAAAAGAATTTTTGTAACAACAATCATTCACCAGAACTGAAGCACAGTAAGTGAGCGCTCCTCAAATGTAAAAAGTAGCAAATTACTTTTGACAATTGCAGAATGGTACAATGGTAAAATATTCCACACCAACAGAAGTTTGCTTCTCCTCCACAACTTCGCGATCTCGCGGAGTGCAGCTGGTTCTGTTTCAAGGATTGTGATTTGCTTGCAAACATCTGTTGATCTTTCGTGCAATACAGTAATGCTCCAGAAATTTCCAGATTAGATTAGAACATTTGTTTGTGGCAATCTAGACATGGGACACGGTAGCCGATTGGTTAGAGCACCCACCCTGTTACAGGGATAGTATGGGTTCAAGATCCACCAAGACAGTTACTGTGCAGAGATCTTGCCATGTTTTTAAACCCCTGATCTCATTAACTACAAACACTGCATTTAAGAAGTTCGAAAAATCATTACACAGTAATCATTAACCCATAGCCAACTGTTATACCATTTCCTTCATGAATTTATTTTGGGCTTTCTATTTCTAAGGAACCAAAAATGCTCATCATGTTAATAATTTTAAAAGATTTATTGTAGGCTATGGACATTCAGACACTTACCTTTCTAAGAGTATTTCATCATAGATAGAGATTGGCATTTGAAATCTCTTGATCACAAGAATGAGCTGTCTTCCACACCCTACACAAAACAGGCTAACAACATTAGCTGAACAAAGCCAACTTTGCTCATTGCTTGCTTAGAGTTGTCTGTACTACCACGTATACCAGTAATTGTAATCTGACATTCACAAAGTGCCACTTCAAGAATAAACTCATCGGTGGCATTCCTCACCCGAACCAGTGATGTCAAATAATGCATACTTCAGGCGCTTTCAAAACTGAAGCAGGGACAAACTGAGGAGCCTGAGCCACAGCTAAAGGTAATGTATATATGATGTATATCCAGTTCTAGAAAATATTCGTTCTAACACAACCTCATAATAAGGCAGCTCTTGAAGTGAATCCCAATGACAACATTATAATGAATTTCCACTGTACATGTAGTATGTATGCATGTGTGTATATGTATATATATATATATATATATATATATGTATATATATATATATATATATATATATATATATATATATATATATAAAAGATATATATATAGGATATATATATATATATATATATATCTAAGAGGAGGAAATCAGTCTTAGGAGGATTTAGGAGTAGTTTGCAACTGGCCATCTAAGACTGAACAAATGCTATACCTCCGATGTAGGCTGCTTCAACCATGGATGCAGTGGATCGTGTCTGATTGTCAACAACGAAGAACAACAGCTCTGCTGTCTGCAAGAATTACCAAAAATTTCATGTAATATCAGATAATTTATTTAGTACTTCTACAAGATCTCTTGGCAAATGAACACGACCCAGTCCTGGATTTAGACATCAGAGTTCAGATGTTGAACAACCCACGAAAGCAGTGCATGCTACCAGAGGGCCACACCACGTCAATGTCCACACCATGGTCATAGCAATTTATTTTCACTCTAGGTAATAGTTCTAAAGGAAGAAAAAGACTCTATCAGAACTCTACATGAGCTTTTACAAATATAACGTTAAAAAAGATGACAATAAAGTTTTAGTGTGGCAATCAATGCTATGCACAGAGATGGCAAGTGTAGGCAATTGAGATGGTCACAAGGCTGCTAGAGAATAACACAGCAGTAAATTGTAGTAGAAGTAACAAAGTTTCAGAATTTCATTACGATGTTCAAAACTGAGATTAGTGTCCTTCAATGAAAAACAACAAGGTGCATCTCTCAGATAATTTTTTATTTCTTAATTTGAAGAACATACTTAATGCTCATAGTAGCAATAAGGCAAAGACTGATTCAATCTGTACAATTTGGAATCAAGAATCCTGCTAATCAGGAAATACAAAATCATCTAAGAGATATGCAGAAGAACTTTGCAAGAACTTTTAAAGAACTCCACAACTTACCCTAAATTAAAACAAATTCAAACAACAAGGCACTGCTAGAGCTGAGACTATTAAGGAAGCCATTATATGGATAAAGTCAGTTAGTGCCTTCTGTCACTGACTACATGAACATAGTCACATATTCTTCATATATTGATATTGAGAAATAAATTCCTAAACAATAGATCAATAAACAAGCCGTCTTAAATCAAATAATAATTGTTCGTGAATTCTGCAGTTGAAAGTCAATCGGCTTCAACCACTGACTCATCCAATTTGTAATGTAGCATTGATTCAAGTAAAGATACTAGTCTTAATTTCAGATAGTTAACAAACAATTAATAGTCCAATGACAACAGTACTTTAGATTTCTGCATAAAATTCGCTATACACATGAAATCAATGATATTTATAAACCACACTTTGAACTTGCTGGGGCACAGTAGCCAACTGTTTAGAGCGCTCGGTTTGTAATGTGGAGTGCATAGGCACAATCCTAACCTGAGACCATCACTGCTTTTGGACCTGGAGCAATCACTGTGTTGGGACCTGGAGCAAGTCCTTCACTTGCAATTGCTTTGTGCCTCAGATTCCTTGATCCTGCACACGTATTAGATGCAATATAATAATAATCATAATAATCATAATCATCATAATAATAATAATAATAACTGAGCACACAACAGACTACCTGCACCACCCTTTACTCTCCACAATGCACATAGATATGCCTTTTATAGGCTCTCTTCAGCCAAAAACAGCAGATCCCGTCAGACTGGCATAAACCAGTCCCAGGAGACCATATTACACTGACCCAAACCGAACTATGACAGATCACAACATGAGCGCTACATGATAGATAGCACACCAGCCAACCTCACACCACCCCAGCATGCACTCAATGCACAGCTTCCAGACAAATCCATTAAGCCATTGCATGTGATCACCACTACTACGCACATTGTGTGACTGAGAGCAAGTGATCAACATGTGAAAATAGTACACACCTGATGACTCTGCTGTGACATCACAGAATCTTCTAAAACAAATGGAAGCTTACATACAACCTGTTGACTAATCGGAGCAATATTAGTCAAACTGATGATCACGATGGCAAAGAAAACGCGTTCTGAATTACCTGTTTTGCTTGATCTTCCATCTCCATCAATTCAGGTCTCCAGTTGCTCACTTGCTACAATAGAAAAGCCAACATCAAGCATTAATAAGGCATATGTTCAAACACGCCTTCCAGTCACACAATGAAATCACTCAAATATCCCTGCCATGGTAGAGAAAGCAAAACTTACATAGCCTATAAAGTTATAATTCTGAAGAAATATCTGTCCTCATACAAAACAATTAAAGTATGGAAAATATCTGTACAAAATGTTGATTAAAGTGTTCAATATGATGTAGTGGTGATCTAAGTGATGTTCCATGTGATGTAAAATAGCCTTACCGGGTTGTAGAACGTGATACCATGCTTTTTAAGAAATGGTATAGCAATGTCATGTCTCCATGTAGTAGGATTACAAGACCCACCAAGAAATACTGAGAAGAAAATAACAGAACCATTAAAACAACATTACATGGTATAATTATAAAGGGGTCGTCCATTAATTATGTCAACAAAATAGGGGGGGAGGGGGTTTGGAAAAGTTTGACAGTTGTTGACAAGGGGGAGGGGGTTCGGTACAATTTGACACCAACAAGTTCTTTTCCAATGAATCAACACAGACCCTTCAAAATGGTAGCGTAAACATTAAGTAATGCTAAAAATGTATAAAGTGCATAATGTTTAATACTACTAAAAAGCTGGTAATAAACTAAACTCATATATTTTTAAATTCGAGATTGCATTTTTCAGTGTAAACAAATTTAAAAAATGATTCTACATGTATTGAGCCATTGTGTTTCTTTTTTGTAGGGGAGTTCTGGGATTGTTGACATAATTTTTTAGGGGGTCCGTCAATGTTTGACAGTTGTTGACAGGGGGGTCAAAAACTGCCTAAAATTTGTTGACATAATTAATGGATGACCCCAAAGGGCATTGCATCACAAAACTAAAATACAACAACCAGCAAAACAGAATTTGAAAGTGGACTAAAGAAGTTCTAACGAAGAAGTTGCTTTATTGTTTTCCAGAGAACTGTCAGGTAGATGAACAGGACTGAACTACCGTAGTAGAGTATAATCTCAGCAGTATTTGGAGAATGATGGCATTATGTGACAGTGTGACCCAAAATTTTCATTTGTGTCACATTGTCAGATTAAAAGGTGTAACCTGTAGTCTGGAAAATGTGGTACTCTTGTTGTAATAGCTGATTTAGTAAGTATTTAAATAACATGTAAGATAGGTTTACCTTGAAATCCAGATGCATGACCTACAAGCGCCAAAAATACATAACATTAAGAAACACCTAACAACACTTAGCTCAATGGACCCAAACTGCCAGTGTATCCTTATCATATACTCAGTTTTGCAGTCATTTATTGCCACCTGGTGAGTTGCCAAAAATGCAGTAAACAGCGCTACTCTTCTGGCCTAGACCACAACAGAGTACTGGCACACTGAATAAAAACAAATGGCAAAATATTATTAGTCCAATGGCAAAATATTATTAATCCCTTTCAGTCAATCACAGTTTTTCAACTTTCAATTAATAAAAACACAAACGCAGACCTTCAGACAAAATCCTTTCAGCTGTGTTTCTGGTAACTGAAAGTTTATGAAACATACCATAAATGCATTACTTTATCTTTTCTTATATATGTGATTGCAGGGTTTATTTGCATTCTGAGTTTGAGTCAATTTCTGTGTGCTTTTAAACAACTCATTCAAATCTTGACATTTCAACTGTCGGAGATCATTTGAATTTATACAAAGCATCTGAGTCCATCAGGAGAAAACTGCAGCTTCAATCCATGCAAAATAGAACTTTTTCTGCATTCTGAATAAGTAGATGAGTTCAAAAACAGCTCCAGACCAAGCTATAGCAGTTGATGAACTTTACAACTGTAAGTATTTATTTCAGTCATAAATCTGACAAATTTCGGCAACGATAACATAAAGAACTTGGCTATGAGGAGTATAGGATCAACACAACCCAGATAGAACAGGAAAAAGGCAAGAATGCAGCAGATGGCATAAGACTGTCAGGCTGGATCTCAATTACATGGACAACACAAGATACTATTGAGCCCAGTTTTGCTGTGGCCTTGACTTCCACCTACTCACCGCTGAAGCGTCTCTGTAAACGTCTCTCTTCCAGTGCCAGTACAGCCTTCTGCTTCAATTGAGAGCGTGGAAGACTTCCAGGGATGCTAAAAAACATGCCCAGTTATGAATAGCCAACAGTCACATACAGCTAATTAATTACCAGCATTAAAAAGACACGTATGTTCAATCCATATTTCTAGAAAGCATACATACTTACAACAATGTGCAGTCAAACCTAGAATATCACAAAATACTCCTCCTCATCATCATCATAAGTCCAAATCAACTTCAGTAAACTGTTCAACTTTAAATTTTGTTTGCATTTTCAATCTGATTTAGATGGAACACCCCATGCCATTTTTCCACTCAATAATGTGTAAAATTTAAAAAGCAACTAAAAATTCTGAAGATTTCACTTGTAAACTCAAACATAGCCTACATGAATACTTTCAGCATATCTAACTGTTTTTACCTCAAAGTTTATAAAAAAATCTGATGCCCTTCAGCAAGCCAGCTCAATTTCTTGAACAGTGCATAATTAATTAAATATTTGGCTAAATCAAAAATGGTACCCTAATTCTATTACATGTTGCAATTTGAGAAATTATTACAATCACTAACTTTAAGTCAAGAGACTTACTTTAGTCGATAATGTTCCCTTAATTCGACGACAAAGAAGCAGAATTCACCAAATGTTATGTGGTCCACAGGAACTCTTCCAGATTGTTCACATGCAACATGAACAAGCTCATGAACTACAAGAAACACAGTCCCTTAATCTTCAGAAAGCAACAGAAAAGCCATACTAGATCACACAGCAGCAGCAAAGGAAATTAACCAGACAAAGCTGGACAACCAACAAGTTAATTCACTTAATAAAGCTTAACAATAACAAAAAAAATCAGTTACAGTGTCAATTGTCAAATACATTCTGGTGCAACGGCTTTGCATGAATTTATCCCAAGTTAACAAGAATGTGTACTTACTCTGCGAGTGAGTTGGAAAAAGGCCGATGCTGTTGAGAACAGAGCGAATCTTTCCATGCAGAAGGACTTTATTCTCACTCATGTGACTTTTAAAAACTTCCCACAGTTGCCTAAGTAGGAAAACAAAAGAATATACCCATAAATACATAAGATACATAAGATACATAAATACATAAGATTCATGTTTTGTGAACTGAACTAAATAAAAACTTCTTACATCTTGTAGCATATGGCATGCAGGGGTAGGCTGATTATATCGAGTATTTGAGTACTATATTTAAATTGTATGTTGTCTGTGCATTTGGCAGGAGAAGTCGATCCTCTGAAAGGTGTTGTGTTTATTTATGTTCAGACTGGATTTTGTTGCTGGTCCTGTGAGATCGTGTTCCCAGTCTCTCGACTGGTCATTGTTATCTTCCTGTATGAATAACTTCTGGTGGATGTATCATGTATGGATGACTTTTACGAACTATTTTTTCATCAACAGTTGTTGGTGCACTTCTGTTGCCCATCCTGAGTTTCCATTTGTTTTTTCGACACTTGAGGCAGATGTCTTCTTGTTCACATAATTATGCGAGTCATGTCAAACTTGTAATTAGCTTAAGAAGTAACATAAAGTCATTTAAAACATTGGCCAAATGTAGAAAGACAATGTGATGAGATACATATGCCACACCATCACATTTTGCCTGTCACATATAAAAAATTAAAGTGCTCACACAGAAAAAGTTCTGTGACATAGGCTTGTTCAAAATTCATTTTGTCAAACACTTAAACTTGATCTTCAGTGGTTCATGAGATAAAACGTTTTTACCCTTAAAGGGCGAAATGGACCAACACCACTAATAAATAATGGGCCAAGGCCAAAATTTGGACTAAAATATCTGTGATTCAAAGGGTTAACATGAAGTTGTGGTAACTTTGCATCCCAGTGACCACACATAAATGGGTCTGCACTGTATTAGGATGACTACTGTAGGTCCATCCATGCGGCCATTTCTTGCGGCAGATCAGGCAGCTAGAAACTGTGTTGCAAGAAGCTGAAAGGATTGTTGCTGATTTTTTTCTAAACTTAGTCATGTTTCTGAATATACGTTTGATGTGTTTCTTTGGCTTCCCATCCCAGCTACTTGCTTACAGAACTTTTCCCCCCAACCTTGAAGGGGTACTATATAAATTTTGACTTTATGATTGACTGAACTCGGGTTTGGCAGGTCACAGATCCCTTTGTTCCAAGACTCAGGTACACTGCCTTTTCTTTTTGCAAAACTTCAACATTGCAGTGTTGTGCCTTCTCAGCGGCTCAACATTTTCTACCTGAAATAGTCTTCCTATACATTTGCACCTTCTCCTTTGTTAGAAACAAAACACGCACTCTTTATTTGCGTTTGATAACTTGTTTTGCTTGGCTGGGAGCTCTTCTGATAAGATATCTTTAAGAGTCCTTCTTAAAAGTTACCCCGATAAACTGATTACGGTACAGACACATTCACGGCTCGTCAACGGGAGACAAAGTCACCCATGACTGCATGTTGCAGTGCATATTTTAACGGATTTTTACTACTGGGACCAGTGGGTGGCATAAGTAGCATAGGGTTCATGCTTTGTACCATGCCACACACCAGGCAAGTGCGCCCAACATCCTCGGAAAGTTGACAACCGGGGGGGGGTAGCGGTCCAGCATACTCGAAAAGTTGACGGGGGGGGTAGCCGCCTCATACCTATATAGTTTTTCCATCAATTTTTCCAGGGAGCTGGTAATTACAGTTCTTGCTTGAAGAATTTTTCGAGGGGGCGGTAGTAACGAGTGTTTTCCACCAAACATTTTTCCCCTCCCCCTCAAACTCACTAGTGGGACAAAATCTCCTACTGTAATTCCAATGTTATGAAATTAGAGTATTACCTAGGACAAATCACCAAAACTACTGGGACATATCCTAAAACTGCTGGGACATATCCTAAAACTACTGGGACATTTGTCCCAGTAGTTAAACAGTTAAAATATGCACTGGCATGTTGACAGACCGTGGGTTGAGGGACACACTGAAATACAGTAGTGTATAATCAACAGAAGTCTCAATGTGGCTAGAAAGCTCAAACAAATAGATTGTCTGATGTGACAGCACTTGCACTGTAGCCTGCAATCAGACGATTTTGTACAAATACTCTGAAAGACCACATTGCTATCTGGTTATGGGCAAAGTTATATTTATGTTTCTGGCCACTTCAGTATTTTTTCCAGACAGCATTTCAAAGTATGAAAATGTCTGGATGGAACTGTCAAGCATATGGCTACACCTTGGTTGAGATATTAGTTATGCTCCCAGTGTGATGTAGCTTGGCAGTGGCAGGGAAGGGTGCACATACCATAATTTATCTTTGTAATAGCTGCTACCAGGTTTGGATAGTGTTCACCTGTTCTGGAACAGTACTGCCCTCTGCAGGGTTTAAATCCAGCAGCAGTTAAACTTTTGTCTGCTATTCAGGAGGCTGTGCACAGCTGATACAGACTGCTACACAGTCAGTTCCTGTATAGTGTGTTAAGTAGAACTTTTAACATATTTCGCATGTTAAACTGGTATCATCGGAAGCCATGATATAACCATCCATTAAGTGGTTTCAGGTGTAAATGGCTGCATTTAATGGGTCTCCACTCTATTTTAAATTAGTTCTACCATGCCATGGGCATGACAAGTGCAACCTCAATAACCAACAACAATCCACAACTCTGTTTTCACATGCTTAAAAGCATAATAAGAATTTGCACCTTCTGAACCCTGCCTGGTTCATAGATATGTAATGACCATTTACACAGTTTAGGACCATCATCCTGAATGTAAATATGCATGACATACCTAGCACAGTCTCTTCAATAACATATCCAATTTCAAGAGCAACACCTGCAGCCACAGCCGGAACCTCCTCTCAGAAAAGCATGACTTACTAATGAAGAACTTTGAGTAAATGGTCGATTCCTTTGAATCTCTTGAGACATTCATGAGTTAAACCATTTCTGGCAGATGATGGAGATGATGTAATTATTGCTGTTTGTTGCTATTGCCATCCGTGTTGTCATATATGATTTTTTTTCTGTATCTGCATAGATATTGTTGTTGTTGTTGTTAATGTTGCCTTCTACAGTTTATTGGCCCAGTTAAAGATCCTGTTCTGTATAGGTTGGTGTGCCTGAGTAGGTTGCCATGATGGGTGGGTACCAAACTGGTATCTAACAGGCTAAGCAGAAACATAATTCATCAAGGGTACTGCATACGACAGGTAGGAGGTGGCCAGATGGACTGTTACAGTCTGGCAAAAAAAGGCAGAACCTCGTCGCACAGATCCTGTTTGAAAAATTGCCCAAGTTGCTAAATGCTTTTTACCTGCCTTGACCCTGTAATTATCATAAATGTTTTGGCTCCCTCAGTTAACTGCTCCCATTGCTTGTCTCTGGAGCCCTGACTAAACCCGGCTCTCATTGTCTCCTTCACCTTTGGTTACAAGTACAAATGATTAAAATTTCTCATCTCCTGAGTAAGACCTAAAGAACCTTCTACATGAAAGCCAAGAACAGAAAGGAGTCCGTGCAGACTCAGTGCAGTGTCGGATCCAATAGCCAAGGCATAGGGACAACTACAGCTTTCCATCTCATGAAGTGGTAGCAATGGGAAATCCATGAAAATTATTAACCGTATAAATGTATATGTATAACTTCCAGACACAAACAAGGCATGCCTTTTATTACGTGGAAATATGGTATAACAGGAGCCTTTCATCATGGGAAATGATGCCTCAATGTTTCATGTCAAAACGTGATATTTACTGGTGAGCCACATAAGAGAAAGGCTGCTGAACTAATTGCTAGACCACGGATGGCCAACCAGCGGGCTGCATTTGGCCCACGTGCTGTTGATTTGCGGCCTGCATGACCCTTTTGTAAATATTTTTTGTCTTATTTTACGCCTACTTAGCCCTATACTGGGCCTATTACTACAATACTGCATGATGATGTCTAAAACACACAAAAATTAGCGTTGTAAGCTCTACAGTGACCGAGTGTAGTCATACCTGTTTTTATATTTCTTTTAAAAATATGGAATACACATTTGCATCTCTTTCGAGGTTGTGAGGACACCTGCGGCCCGCCTCGTGCTTACCAACAATTATAGTGGCCCGTAGGCTAAAAAAGGTTGGCCACCCCGTGATAGACCATCTGATCTTCAGCTAAAAGACCTGATGGCTTCTGGTAGGAAAATCATAGCTGATGAGTGTCATACTAAACAGACCATTATTTTACATTTAAAATTCTTTACATCAACTCTGTAAAATATCATCATCTACTACAGAAGAAATCCTCACCCGCTGCCAGGTGTAAGATGGTAATTGTTCACATCTTTTTTCAACGTTATGCACTCATACCATTTACAATACTCTCTGACAAACTGGTCTGCTTTCATTCTTGTCAAACTTTTAAACTTTGCTTTAAAAACCAATTTTAATCATATATGTTGTTGTTTATGTACAACGATTTTGAGTAATTTCATTCCCCTGGCCAATGCTAAACTGATAGACATAATTTTCCATTTATTAACCCTTCTATCATATATATTTAAAACCTGTGTTCTGACCTTGGCCAGATATCCTTGGGGTTTTCATCCATTTAGCCCATTAAGGGTAAATATTTTGCATCTTATCAAACACTGAAGATAGAGCTAAAGTTCAAACATAAAATTGTTTTAAACTGAGTTCTGTACAAACACAATACATCTATTTGCTTACAAATATGAGCTTTTTCAAATGCAGCAGTTGAAATAGGCATTATAGTAATGCCTGTAACATGTAATGTACCATACACTTGGCTATTAGGCAGCGCCGTGCTTTCTCGGTTGTTGGCCCTTCCATTTGGAATGACCTACCATTTAAGCTCCGTTTTTACTTGTAAGCCATCTGACAGGGTTCTACAAGTCCCTCAAGTCTTTTTTCTTTAGTCGTGGCTGGGCCGGGAGCACTCCTGAGTAGTTGCTTGAAGGGGCGCTATATAAATGCTCTGAATGAATGAATGAATGAATGAATTTTGGTGCATCAAGAAAGCCCAAACGTCTTACAGTTTATCATAAAAGACTCAAATCAAGTTTATACCTTTACAGAGTGTTCAAGTTTAGACAGAAATACATAACCAAACAAGTGCTTCTCAAATAGGAGTAGCTCAAGTTCAATTGACTTAGGCACTTAGTGTACTTATTATTTTTGGTTCTCTGCAGTACACTTTGCCTTGTAATCCATCAACTTGTGGTAGTGTTCAAATCAAATAAGTTGACTAGCATCTGAAGACCTGAACTCCTTTGTTTCCTTTTACCTCTATTCTGTGAGCACTTAAAAACTATTTGTTCTATTCTGATTTTCCAACGTTAGGTCGGTCGGTCGGGCCTCTGATGAATCTCTCTTAAATTTACCATCACAACATTACTATTACTATTATTACTACTGGTACCTGTACTAAAACTTTCACTGGCCATAAAAGTACTTTTCATATTGGAGCCCTCAACGTCTTCATCTGAGTCTCATTCTCTGAGATTAATCTCATGTGCAACATTGCTTTTGCAGGCCATGGTGATCAATAACTAGCGAGTAATCATGAGAAAATCACCGACCTTCAGGTCTCTAGTATCTTCAAAACCACCACATGTGTATAAAATCACCATTTATATTCATTGCCTATTCTACAGTGTGTTTGTTTATACAGAAGACAGCTGGTTCCCTAATGTCAACTGCTTTCCTAATGTCACAATTTCTGTGCCTGTGGCTTGCAGGCAAAGGTTTCCCATGTTGCAATATTTTGCAGTCACACACAGAGGGTTAACAAGATCAGTGATGGGCACTACTGTAATTACTAACAACAAGTTATAACTATTTTCAAGTACCCTGGTAGTTAACGAGTAACAATAACTACATTTAGTAATAAGTAGCTACAAAGTACTTGAACTAGTTGTGCAATACTTCTAACTACAGTAGTTAACTGCTTCTCATAACTACTTTCAGATTAAAATATTGCAACATTTTAGGAGGTTCAGATGTCAGACACCTTGTTCGACAAGACAGTATTTCTAAGATCTAGCTATAGATAGGAAATAGTGAACATGTTTGGCTAAATTTTGCACATTAACAAGCGATTATTTGTTTTAGTCCATATGAACAGTGCTATAAATAATGTACATTACAGGCTGCAATACTCTGTCATTTTATATAAATAACTTAGTTGAATATGTTTGCCTTGCATAACATTGTTGTTCACGGTTATGTAGTTGAGAAAGTAGTTACTAAATTACTGGTAGTTACAGAAGTAGCTGTAACTATCTATCCACTTAGGTCAAACTTGAATAGTGCCTCTCTACAGTGCATGCATGGTTCTACTTCAATGGTCTTACCATAAAGGCACATAAACCTGAAGCAATCATGTTTGGCTCATGCCAATGCCTGCAATTTTCCCTTCTCATTCCAGCACTGACCTTGCTGGCACTGTGGTTCCACTATAAAAAACCTGTCAAAACACTTGGGTGACTGTAGAAAGTAATCTCACTTTTGACCCCACATAACAAACTCTAACAAACCTTTGAAATCTTGTTTCTATCATATCAGGGTCATACGTCACATAAGGTCTGCTATTACCAAAAACATGGATGGCACAGACCATAGCCTGCTTTCTTGACTGCAGCCGCCTTGATTATGTCAAGTTCGAGATCTCCGATCTTGAAGTCAACAGAGGCTGCAATGGTGCTGTGTGTTAATGTACTCATACAGGCCCCTTAATCTCTAGCCTATCGTTTTAAGTGTAGATGGTTGAGAAGAAACATGGCAAGATTGTATGATTGCATCGACATGGTTGACATGTTATCTGGAGACAAATTCATTATTGATACCCAAACAACAGTCTGGTTTCAGGAGGTTTCATTCCACCGAGTCTGTGCTAACTCGGATTATTTCTGATTTCTCTGGCGCCGTTAATGGGGGTCAGATAACCTTGTTTGCTCTCTTTGATGTGAGTGCGGTCTTTCATACTGTTTACCATGACATTCTTTTACAGCGCCTTGAAAAGTCATCAATGGTATTGTGGATTGTCCTCTTCAGCGGTTGTGCTCATTTCTGTCTGACCAAAGCCCCTCCACCTGTGGCGTTTGGTTGTACCTGCTCAACCTGATTGCCGGTTTCATTTGGTGGCCACAGGATTCCATCCTAGGTCCTCTGTTTTATATCCTTCACACTGCAGACTTAAGCCATGTTGTTTTCAACCTGGGAGTTGTTACTAACCAGTATCCTGATTCCTGATGGCACTCAGGCATATATATTCAAGGCAAAGGTTCAACCATTCGATAAGGGGGAGCGACAGCACATGCGAGTCCAGCGTCAGCCGGCGAGTACTGGCCACATCGCTACCATTCTGACACAATACGCAGTACGCACTCTTAATCATTCGATAGGGGCGACAGCGCGAATCTGGTATTAGTCAGTGAGTACTGGCCACTTTGCTTACATACTTTCTTATACATGCTTAACCATTTGACATGGGGCGACAACGCAAGTCTGACGTTAGCTGGCCACTTCACTAACATTCTTTTTTACGCACTCCTAACCATTCGATAGGGGGTGACAATGCAAACGAGTCCAGTGTTAGCCAGCGAGCACTGGGGCGACAAAAAATGTCACTCAATGCATGCGTAGCCAAAGTACATCATCCGAAGGTGGGGCTAACTAAGCATATCAAGCGGGAACGATATATTTCAGGTATAGATAACCCATTCAAACCCAGGTACAACATCTACACTTTTTTTAACTAATAGCCCATTTTTAAATTGCATTGTGTAACTCAAACTGAAAATATTAAAGATGCATTAATTATGAAAGTCATTGATTTGTGAATTGGGAATTTCTTTGTCATTTTTCTTGCACCTTTTACAATCTTCACATTAATCACAAGATTGTGACTGAATCAATCGACTGATGGTTGGATGGACTAACAAATTCAGGACTTTTAACCTTCTTAGAATGGACAAACATCTAATTAAAAAAATTTAATAATAAAAATGTATAAAATTATCTTCTTCTTCTTCTTATCTCTCCTCCATCAGGCATGCGCCAACGATGAGTCCTTAACATGACATTTTGTGCCCTCAGATCCTCCATTATATTGTCCATCCAGATCTTTCTTTGTCTTCCTCGGCTTCGTGTTCCCTCCACATGTCAAAATTATAATTGATATGAAATCTGGTCCATGTATGTGTCTAGACCAGAGGTTGGCAAATTTTTTGACTAAGGGACGTATTTCAATAAAAAATTAGCTTGACTGACCGCCCAAACAAGAGGACATTCGTACTAAAATTTAATTACTGTAATAAGCTCATGTCAATGTATTTACGAAAAGCATCATTACATACACTGCTGTGTTCAATATTAATGAGATTATTGTGAATAGTTCTGAAGAAGTTGAGGCATTCTATTAGTTTCATGGACCGCAACTGTAGGAGACCGCAACACAGAGATTCTCAACCGCTCTTAGACGGTATATTTTGACATGTTACGTGGAATGTACCAGAGTTGTATTGTCTCGAGACACTGTCTCGGTCTCGAGACGTCTCGAGACAGGTTTTTGATGTCTCGGTCTCGGACCCCACTGTCTCGGTCTCAGTCTCGATATAATTTCTTGACTTTTTGGAAACTGTCTCGAAGCGAAAGTCTTGTCTTGTTGGAAACTGTCTCGAAGCGAAAGTCTTGTTCTCTTGTAGAAGCAGTCTCGAAAGTTCTCGTACAAACTGTATTTTTTTCGGAACTTCGTACAGTATTGCGTTATAAAATTGTCTTGCACCGAACGGATAACTAGTTAATCGGAAGTGCCAAACAGACAGAAAGTTTTAAAAAGCGGTGTTTCTGGTATTAAGATTTAAGAGTATTGAAAAAGCAGTCTTAAGTTTGCACTTACTGTCCAAAATTTCCAAATATCTTAATATGTCTCATAAGGAACCTGAAATCGTGAAATTTGCATTCACGCAGTTTGAAATCAATGAAAAACAAAATAAATGGCATGCCGTTCGTCGTTTGTGTAAAGCCAACATAAGCGAAACGCTTGGAACAACATCTAGTTTCTCAAGGTGAGTGATGTGACTTATGTCGCTAAATCGCTAATAGGCCTAGGGCCTATATGGAATTTTGTTGGTTTAAATTTTAGAATCATTTAGAAGATTTCAGAATAGCTGAAATATTTAATTTTTTATAGTTTATACAATTCAGGTGATCGGCTGATTTCAGTGACTTGACCCTTGAATTAGACTTCAAAAGTTGAGAAAAATTGCTTCGGGACTTGGGTCCAATGTGCATTTCACTCATTTTGAACTGTCTCGAACTGTCTCGGACCTGGTGTCTCGTCTCGGTGTCGGTCTCGGACCCACTGTCTCGGTCTCGGACCCCACTGTCACGGTCTCGGTCTCGAGTTTTATGTCTCGTATAGGCCTACAAGTCTGGAATGTACCATATTTACCATGTTTTCTAATGACGACACTAACCCTAACCCTGACCCTGACCGACCCTCACGACGCCTAACCTGACCCTAACCGACCATCACGACGCTCACCGGGATCGAACGCCATGCGGTCCATAAAACTAATAGAATGCCGAAGTTGCTCGTAATCTGATGCCAGTAAACTAGCTGAAATATGCGCAATACACAGAGTGCAAGTTTTTGTCAGTTAATCCACGGGTATGAGTTACGTGCTTCGCGCCGTTAGCTCGTACTTTTAACGAGCGTGGACAGGAAATCGTGAATATGAGAAAAGCGTAAACTCTGTTATAAAGCTACGCAACAACAGTACAAGTAAAATCCTTTAAAGCGTAAAACTTCCCGAGTCATCTTACCCCGTGACCTCTCCAAAAACGGTCGAAGGTGGCGGCCGAGGTGTCGTATCCTCTTCGGACATTTTATTTTCTCGCTTTCTTTGGTGATCAGCTGCTTCTTAACTGGCCTATTATCACAGATCGTGAGTCGACTGTCGTTTTGTCATGGTGCCCAATCGGTCACGCAAAAGCCGTTCGATCATGAATAACCACTCTGAATAATTGCCAGTAACTGTCAGGCCTACAGATCATCCGTGCAAGCGAAACCAACCAACACAGTCATCAAAATCCGGTTTGCTTTAAGCATTCATAATGCTCGATCATCTTATTATCGCTCAGCTGAAACTGGGACGGAAGCAGGGATCAGCCGACGCCTCTTCGGGGCGGGCTTATCAATCGCACTGACTACACGGTGACGGGGCTATTCGTGCTCTGCATTGATTCGTCTGTGAGCAAGACTGTGCCTAGCCTGTCTAATAAACCCGTCTCTTTGGGAACGTCACAGACGCCCAAGCAGTTCATATTGCGGCACTATGAGTCAATGTCCAAGGCCTTTCTTTCATTTGAGAGGCTGGCCCCCGTGGGTTGACGCAGAAAACGCTGATAGCCGCTGCATTTTAAAGGTTGATATGCGCACAGGTAGCCTAGCTACGTCTAATTGAATCCACCTGCAAGCTGTTCGTTCAATGCCGCTGCTGAGTGTTTAGAGATGCCGTTGCTATTTATAGTCTCTAGCGAGTCAGTTAAGCAAGACATCGTGGCGCCCACTTAGGTTCATTGCCCAAGAAAATCCATTTCTTATCCTAATAATAACAACAACCATAAGCATGTCTTCAGCTTGTTCCAATGATTACTGATTGATTACAAAGAAATCAGCTTCCCAAGGGGGACCCAAGCTCTAGTCCAGGCCTTGGTATTTTGAAGCACAGCTTGCATAATATTAATAATACTAATAATAATAATACACTAATTAATAATAACAGAGCAGAGCGCCGTAATTCGTAGGCAGTCGATGACTCAAAGCAACGATTCAGAAGCACTTGGTGCTTATTAATCATCTAATAATATTGTGATGTCATTCTTAATGGAGTTCAAATGGAGTTTTATAGGATTTAAGGTACATGTAGTATAGTAGATAGCATACAAACATATATATATAGTCTTTTCAAATGGAGTTTTATAGGATTTAAGGTACATGTAGCATACAAACATATATATATAGTCTATATATATATAGACAGCATATATATATATAATTATATATATATATATATATATATATATATATATATATATATATGCTGTCTACTATACTACATGTACCTTCAATCCTATAAAACTCCATTTGAACTCCATATATATATTATCTTCTTCTTCTTCTTGTTTATAACTTCATAGTTCTAGATACTGAGAATACTGTAGGCCCTACTAAAAATTGTTCATATTATTATTATGTATATGTCATGTTTGAAACATGAAATAAAACAACTATGTGTTGTACAGTTATATACTATGATGGAGTGCAAATTTATTACAATCATGCAATGATGCAGACAATCTTGCATGAATTTAAAGTGTGCATTGTATCACATAGTGCAATTAGCAAAATGAAGCCCATACTATGTACATTTTCAAGTTCAGATTCAGATTTCAAATTATTGTATTGATCACCAGTGGAGAAGGAAGAGAAGAGCAGCCCTTTAGGCTAACTCCAAAATGCAGCCATGGATAGGAGTATTTGATTTCGGTTTTCTTCACATCTGTATAGGAGGAAGCAAACTGTGCCCAGTTTGCTTCCTCATCGCCTAATATTTGGGCCAACAGTTTAACGTCAATGTCCTCATTTTATAGCACAGTTCACCGAGTGACACAAGTGGAACAGAAGTTTCTAAATGTCCCTTTCTGCCATGGCAGGCATTTGAACCCTGACATCATGGTTGACAGTCAGTTCAGCAATTTTTGGCCACTATACCAGGTTGACATACTAGATCTGGCTGACTTGAATATCAGACTTTATGGAAATTAGATTATCAATATGTTAACAAAATGTGTGGAAATTATTGAAAACCAAGTACAGTATGCATAGTTCCAATAACTACGAAGATGCAGGTTATTCATAAACAGTCGAGTCTGAAGAATGTTGTGCATTTCCAAACACTTTTTTACCAGGCCAATTCATAGTACCATGAATTACTTGTAAACCATTGTAGCCAGCCTGTAATATCAGTTCTAATATCAGCTAATTTCTCACGGCTATCACTAGTCAACAAAGTCATCTGATTGCCTTTCTTTAGTCATACCTGAGACAAAACTGCTTGTGATGAACGAAATTTTTCAGTTACTTGATCTAGATTTTGGATTCCCTCCCTAAATCTGTTTGTGCTGCAAAGTCATGTGTGATTTCGTACATTACTTAAGTTAAGACTTATCTTTTTCAAACTGCTTATTCATCATGAAGTTATTAAATCCACATAGTGTATGAAGGATCACCTCGGCGTATCAGCTTGAATTTTCAAGATACTGTTTACACATTAAAACTCAAGATATGATTGACTATAATTCATAATTTTAAGTAATGGAACTCAGTAAATGATAGCCAAACTTTACTGATATACAGAACAGTTTGTAACAAACTAGAATGCAAAAGGATGTATAATGAAGACCAACTGCGATGAAAACACCATAGCTTGTTGGATGGCAATCAACTGTATGTTGGAGATGCTAACATTGCATTTTTTGTCTGTTGGTCAATGAAGCAGGTGAACAGATGCACTACGATAGTGCAGCTATTGAATCTGTAGGATTCATTAAAAAAAATTGGTTGAAACAGCAGCTACTAATTTAATTAAGACCTGAATGAAGCCATATGAAAGATTAACATCCTAACATATGATAGCAACGTAGTAACTTAAAGACTGGAAGCTCTGAAAAATAACTTGAAATTCGATACCTTAATGAGAAAAATTCGTGGTTGAAATTTTTCAAGTGGTCAGACCTGAGAACCACACGATACATCTGTGGCCACGTGCAATTGAGTTTTTTAAATGTGTGACGAAAAGCTACGCCTCAAAATCACCCAAGAAGATGTTGTTTGCTCATCGAATTCATTCCAGGAAACAAAAAAACAAGGCCCAATATAAATTGTAAAATTGACTTCAGACCAAGTTCTAAATGAATTCTGCCAAGCATATCATTCCCTGAGACAGTCCATCTCTTCTCAACCATCTCAACCAATCTATATAAATGAATACCGGTACTTGACAAAGAAAGCAACTAGCACTTCCTATTATGCCAGAAAACAGTTTAAAGCTTAGCACATCACTTCAACGTGGATGAGCAATGGGCAAGCTTTCATCAAACGTACTTCTTCCCCACAAGAAAACCGAGAACAGTGGACACAGTCGAAGATTTACCGAAAGATGGTTGATTTTTGGCACTTAAATTGTACTTTAAAAAAAACCAAGGCTGACTAGCTATTTGTGTGTTAACAATATTTATGCTTTTATCAACTTTTTTAGGTGATATTGATTTCTAGAAATGTTTTAATCTCTGACCTAATCAAAATTGTGTACTTCAGTCATTTCAAATTTTTATTCAACTCATCACATAATGCCTTTGCCTAACATTAATACAGACATGACAATAACTACCATTTCGCTTTGCATTTCCTCCTCAGCACAGAACATGGTTTCATGACAGCTTTGTCTACCCATTGCCCAAGACAAACATTGTGATATAGTTATGCACACAAAATGTAATTATAATGACAGTAAAACAAAAGCTGATCTTGATAACCTACTTCTGCAAGCAAATGATCAGTACTAGGAAGGTTTGCATTGTTAAATGATCCTGGTACCGATCCCTATTTTAATTATGCAATCAAGCATTAGCAACTATATGTAAATGACTATAGATGAAGCTGCTCATGCACTGCTGCTTCAAATGCAGCACCAGCCATTTTCAACCATGTACATAAATTGCAGAAGTTGTTTTTACTAACTATCTGTCATAAAACTACTTCTTATGCATCCAACGGTCACTGAAACATGGCCGAGTTCAGAATGGCTTCACCTATCTCACTACCTGGATAATGTGGATATGCTTTTGCATTTAACTTTAGAAATGAAGATAGAGGTATCGGAGTTTGTATTTTCATTAGACAATATATTGTATTTGAAATCATTGAGACAAACACAAGTATGAGAGTATAATAATAATAATAACAATAATAATATTCGTTTATTCAATTCAAACTGGCAAACCACAATATGATTACATGAAATAGTAGGAATGCATGATAACAAGTTAAACAAGACTCAATTTTATAATTGTATGGCAATGTTTTGGCGCCGATTCGTCCTACTGCTACTCATTTACCATCGTCCCTAGGGAGTGGAAGGCTGAGTCAACCTTATAGGGCTAGCATGTATCGAACCTGCATCCTTCTGTTCTTCGTGCCTGTGTATTACCATACAACCATCATCTCGTTATAGACACACAACACTGGACCATAGGAAAACGGAATCCTCTATGCAACACTACCCAAGCTCTCCCACCATTCACTCTGGTTTATGCTTGCATTAACTTGTTTGGTGAGAAAATATCAAACATTGGGTTGAAATTATTCCACATTCAAATGGCTTTTCAACCCCTGATTGCCCCAGCAACTCTTTTATTCCTTTGCTCTGATAAAGTACAATATTGGTAAAGTAACTGCATGTGCTCTTGACACGTCTGCTGCCTTCAATACTGTCAACCATGCTATTCCTTCTATCTGCTGCAACGGGAGGGGGGGGGTCTGGACTTGTCAGAAAAAAAACATCACTTCACTCTCCACAGATTCCCAAGTTAAAAAGAATTAAGTGTGTGTGTGTGTGTGTGTGTGTGTTATTCGAGCATGTCTCTATGAGCATTACCATTTCTGATTATATGAATAAACCAAGAAAATCACCCTATGTCCCTGTACCCTACAATTCAGGCAGTGGTGCAGTACATAGATTGAACGATCTTGCATCTTAAGGTTAATTGAAAAAACAACAGACAGCCGGCATATACATTATATGAAACGTGAGTCCCATCTGTGGGTAAAATGGGTTTTCCTGGTTACATTAGACATGCTGTTTTGTTGCACTGCAAAACACCACAGGTTTGTGTGTGTGTGTGTGCATAGGTGTTTGTGTGTGTGTTTGTGTGTCAGTCTCACAAATCACATTGCTCAGAACTAGAACCAACAGTTTGGTTCCTGCATATGTAATCAGTTTGTGTCAAAAAGAATTACTCTACAACAGTTGCATATGGTTCATTGTGACTGCAGTAGAGAGACAGTTTCATAATACCCTCCTTCAAGGCTCACTGACCTTGAAATTTGAAACCTTCATTTGTAAAGTCTGCTTAAAGTATTATTGTCTAGCAAACAACTCCACCACAAGTAAACAAACAACCATTGATACAGTTTTCACCATTTCTTGCACCAAGTTATTCATATAATAAATTGAATAAAGTCAAATAAATTGACTAACTGACATAAAATTGGTCATTATCAACAAGAAAATGACCCAATATTACCACAACAGGATCTAACAAGGCTCACTGACTGGAAAAAATATTCAAACTCAAGCCTGTCAACTCTGTTGTTAACATTTTCCAATCTTTTAACCAATGTAGATTAAAAAATTTCTATCCTGAGAAAACTTCCAGTATTTTATCTTACCCTATCTTTGACATAGTCCTCTTGGAACAACAGTTCATTTGAAGAAACACAATTTCAATTAGATTAGCATTTAGGATGTTCTAGCAAGTACAGAGCACAATATCAAGTGAAGTCTTTCTGGGACAAACCCACTGTGTGACCTAGCAGCAAAATTTAACGAGACATTTATGACCATCAGCTGACAGATAATTCATCTGAATCGAGCCAGCAGCTGAATGAAGCTGCTGACAGAAGAACCGAAAATCCAGTTAGTACAGCTTAAACTGTAAGCTTAGACTGCTTGAACTTTGAAACAGAAGGATAAATTTAAGAACAGGAGGATCTTTCGACCCAATACAGGACATAAAGTATTATGATCTCTTAATATGTCCATTTCACATCTTAACTGTGTCAAATGAACAACACTAGTGATGACATATGAGGATGTTAAACAATTCCTAAATGTGATATTTAACACCTGATTGGTGACAGAATTCCTAATAGATTACTGATAAACAACAGAGTGTCAGCGCACAGTTGTCACATCCTGCTTTCAGTCACTCTGATGACTCAGATGATGATCCAAAATATCGGAACAGAAACACCGCCAAGATTGCGAGGCCAACTGGAAAAAGCCACGACAACCAGGAACTGCAAAGAACAAAACTGCACTATCAACAATCAAAGAACAAAACATAAGTACAATCATTAGCATTAAAACACATTCAACCAATAGACATGTACATATTGTAATTGTAACCGAACATTTACATAGCGCCGCTCGGAAATCAGCAGCGCTCTCGTTGAATAAACTTAACTGTGCAATATTAATTCCATACATGTGCAGGCTTCATTTGCTGCTGTCAAGTCTGATGATGCAGCCATAGCACGGTTCTGACTGCTATACTGCATTTGTAACTGTTGTCAAATATGAAATTCAGTTGAGATAACATTTTACACTAGTACTCTGTCCCTTGTCTTAATCGATTTGCACTGTACATTATTTGTTTACAATTGTGACCATAATGATTAGCTCATATGAAAGTAAAAAATATTAGAAATACAGACATGTCATATATAATATATTTTGTTCATCTTTTCTTCCTCAACAATATTCTGTCATGAAAAGTTGATCAGTTCAAGTGTATACCTCAAAGTTTATAAAAATATAAAATACTTTTTAAAATTAACAAGGAGGTAAGCGATACAAATTGATTAACTTAGTCCAAAAATGAGCTTCTAATTATTTGAATCTATGATGACAGCTGCTCCTACATCATTCATCACTGTCACTATCATCAAATTCTGAAACCTCAGCATCATCAAAAGTATATGTTTTGAAATATATTTGTTTGTCCTGGTTGATGAATAAAAACCATTTGACTACAGAGTAGCACCTGACAGCCAGGACTATTTCAATTTTAAATGGTTGGACATAAATGGATCCCACATAGATCATCTAAAATTTGCACTCAAAACTACGAAACAATTGGAAATCCAGTAATAAGACTGTAAAATAATTTTGGTCAATCTTTGTGGGATCCACTTACTCAATGTTTGTCATACTATTCAGTACATTTTACTTATAATTCACAAGCGTCATACTACTTGAAGCAAGGCACTTGATATATGGGTAATCCACTGTTTGTAATGTCTGAGTCTGATGCCACTTTATACTTATATCGTAACTGATTACACACAGTCTGGACATGAGCTCTGTCATCTGAGATAGTGCTGCTGACATTTGTCAAGAATGTCTATCTATCAGTTGACTTGGTGGTCGCTGGGATGGCCTGCAACCAACTCTCATAGTATTAGCAAACAACTCTCATGCAACATCCACATCCCAAAGGAAGGATCTTTGTGTGATCAACTTTTGACCTGTGCATAGTTGAAGAAATAACCATGCAGGGCCTCCAGAAGATACACAGAGCTTCTTCCACAACTTCTGCTGTCACTGTCAGCGCAAACTGTGTTTAAAGACTGAAAAGCTATGTAGCAGTCTGCATGTCACCTACACTGTAGGGGTGAGGGAACATCAAGCGGGGTAGTGGGATTCGATACCCGCTACCCCCGTAAAGGTCAACTCAGCCTTCAACTCGCTAGGTGGCAATTGTAAAATGAGTAGGACAAATGGGTGCCTTGCATGGCTGCCATACAGTTAAATTCGACTCCTGTTAAACTTGTTATCATCTGTTACTACTATATAAAAAATATAATCATTGTCAGTTGGCATTAATGAGCACGAATATTGTTATTATTATTATAATTCCTAATTCAGTTTTTATTCAGGCCTTGTGGAAAGAATTTTTCTGTACATGGAATCTTGGCTGATGGACGAAGAAATCACATGGAAAATCTCTGGAAATGAGTGTGTTCTTGAGATTGAATAAAGACATCTTATAGTAATGCCAAAATACTTTTACATCACTGAAATTAAAAATTATTTGGAAAACTACAAAAAGAACTAAACTTAGTTGAGAACTAAAATAGCACTGATAAGTAAAATTATTTATGAAGTAAAATTAGAATTAGAAGCAAAATTTAAGAACACAGAACTGAATAAAAACTGAATTAGGAATTATTTTCATTAGTAAAATATCACTGTTTCAGGAGAGATATATGAGGCGCACTATGTTTTCCAACATTTTCCACATACCCATTGCCAACGGGGGTATATGATAGTGCAATGGTTAGTGCGCTGGACGATCGAGAGCTCGTGGGTTCAAATCCCCACCAGGACAGAAAATTTGGTTCAAGATTTCTGTTCCACCAGCACCCCATAGGAATCTCAGCTATAATGAGTACACTGACCGTACACTGTCAATGGGAAGATGAGATGGTGAGGGAGAGGATTGGCCACCTGCCCTCATATTCCGAGGTTAAGAAAATGAAGTCGCTAACACTTCACACACATGTCTGCCTCATGGAGTGCTCAAGAGACTGCTCTTCTTCTTCAATGCCACAAAGCCATAACTTAAGAATCACTTTTCAGGATGGTCTTGGGTCAGGCCTGATCTTCTGGGGTCATCCATTAATTATGTCAACAAAATAGAGGGGGGAAGGGGTTTGGAAAAGTTTGACAGTTGTTGACAAAGGGGGAGAGGGGGTTCGGTACAATTTGACGTCAACAAATTTTTTCAAATGAATCAACACAGACCCTTCAAAATGGTACCGAAAACATTAAGTAATGCTAAAAATGTATGATGATGATGATGATGAATATGACAATTTCTACAGCGCCGTAACACGGCACATGCCGTTACAAGGGCGCTTTGACACGATAACGGACTCAATCAGGATACGCTAACATGAAGTAATGTGTCTTGAGTCTGGACTTAAATGACTCCAAGGATGTTGCTGAACGGATTGAAGGTGGAAGATTGTTCCAACACCTAGGTCCAGCAACAGAAAATGCGCGGTCTCCGAAGCAGGTTTTGGATTTTCGGACCTTCAGATCACCGCGCGCCTCAGATCGCAAAGAGGGTCCTGACCTAGATGACGATACGCCGATGCAGTATGCTCTTAGGTACTCCGGTGCCATGCCATGTAGGGACTTGTACACCAGTAGCGCGAGTTTATGATCTATACGATACTGCACCGGGAGCCAGTGCAGCACATCACGAAGCAGCGGCGTGACGTGATCGTACTTTCTTCGGTTGCACACTAGTCTCGCTGCTGAATTCAAGACGGATTGCAGTCTGTCGAGCAGTATAAAGTGCTTAATGTTTAATACTACTAAAAAGCTGGTAATAAACTAAACTCATATATTTTGGAATTCAAGATTGCATTTTTTAGTGTAAATTTAAAAAAAGATTCTACATGTATTGAGCCATTGTGTTTCTTTTTTTGTAGAGGGGGTTCTGGGATTGTTGACATCATTTTTAGGGGGTCCGTCAATGTTTGACAGTTGCTGACAAGGGGGAGGGGGTCCAAATCTGACTAAAATTTTTTGTCATAATTAATGGACGTCCCTCTATAAATAACATTTCTACCCCATAATAAAAGTTTTCATTTAAAAAACCTTTGGTAAAAAATAATCAAAATCATCAACCGCAAACAAACCACAAGCATGGAATTTTAAAACACGATTCCTCACAAAATTAACAAGTGCAAAATGAAATTTCATTTCAAAAGCAGATGAGTACTTACCTTCCAGTTTCTTCTTGTGAACTGTCAGATTTTGATCCCTGAAAATCACAACAGTTCAAGCAGCTATGTATAAAAAAACAAATATTTACAGTAATGTTTGTCAGAAAGAAAAATACAACTCCTTATATAAGTTGTTTAACACTTTGAGCGCGAGCTACGAGTTAACTCGTATGCTATTTGGTGGGCCAAGAATTGCCATACAAGATAACTCGTACCTCAGTCTATTAGGGCTGTCAACGGGCCCCCGTTCGAAGGGCCCGGCCCGGGACCTTAAATCAAGGCCCGAAAACCCGTCCGAATCAGCATATTATTTTAAGTAAATTTTAAAAGCTTAAATACAGACTTTCTGTGGCCTAAAACGCTGTGGATTTGAAGATGTGTTGGCCAGCTACAGTGGTGTATTAGTCATCGGCGCGGGGGTAGTTGGCAACTTGGCACCCGTACCTGTTTACTTGTCGGCTGGCTATACTAAGACCAGCCAAGCGTTGCAGCGCGTTGAGGTATTACTGCTATTACCAGACCTGTGCATCATGTGCTGCTAGAGCCTTGTGCCCCTCTTCAAATCTGCCGCCTTCGCAGTATACCCTGTATCGGCGACAGACCGCCGGCGAGTTTAAGCGTGAGAAAAAGACGAAGACCGTGCTATTTGTAGCTTTTGGACGACGGATGTAATCGAAGCTCGACAATTTCTATCCGACGCTTTCCGGTCGATCAGTGATACGAGGCGACGAACTAAGTGGACCGTGATCGAAGCATTAGTACCGAAAATCGCCGTTAGACACACGCCACAGGTCTTTCAATGTAATTAATTAAATCAAATTTTGTAACTTCGTTATACTGTGACTCAACTATTTTTGGCTTTCCTCAAGCGTTTTACCAATGACGGGCCTTCGGGCCCCTGTTGAAAATGAGCTCGGGTACCCGGGCCACGTTTTTCTAACATTTTGACAGCCCTACAGTCTATACATTAGTACACAACGACTATAGGTGCAGCCTGCGTGCTGGCAATACATGCTGCCACGTCTCCGTTACTACTTTGGTGAGTGCTGCCATATGATAAAGCTTACTTAGTCCTAAGTCCTTCCCGTGCAGTAGGTCTGCACATCGGGCAACACATCTCCTCCACTCGTCTCTGTTCATCGCCAGCTGCTCTGTCTCCTCCCATGACATCTCCAGGAAAATCAAGTCGTTGCTGATGGTTCCTGGCCAGTTCTTTCGTCGTCTTCATCTCTTCCTTCTCCTATACATATTGTTGTTTCTCTATCACAGCTGCTGTCCGCTGTTATGTCCGCTGTTATTAGCTACCAAGGTACCAGAAGGCAACTACAGATTCCACCTCCCTGTCTTCAATCACAATCTTGTCATCTTCATTCCATTTACCAACCTTCATGATCTTTGTTTTTTCTGGATTAATATGGTAAATAGCGATGCAAATTGTTATTGTAACTGCAGCCATAGCTTGCGTTACACAGTGAATATATGCGCTGTATGACATTAGCATTCTAGTAGATCATATGGAATCGTGAAAAAGATATACTGCTGCTGAGGTTTTGAAATAACTAGATTTGTCAGATGATGAATATTTTGATGAAAATGACAGTGATTGAGATAGTTACAATCAGCTAGATGGCATAGAACCTGTTAGTGATGCGGATAGTGACAATTTAGCAAATCTGGCAGATATATAACCTAACCAGTGCTCACTATTTGCGGATTCTGGTAATGACAGCTCTGACCCCGAATTCGAGTCTGGCCTCATCATCCATAGCAGTATTTACACCTAAATGTGTTGTGTGCAACAAGCGTGGACAGCGCAAAGAAACATCTTATGTTTGCAGCACATGTGCTTCTAAGCCAGCACTCTGCGTGGTGCCATGCTTCTGAGGATTAACATTCAAATGCAGACTTCTAGTCAGGTTACTGTAGAGTAGAGTAGAGCTGTACCGATATCGCTTTTTGCCGATTATGCCGATACCGCGTATAGCCGATTATTAAATTGCCGATACCGATACCGCGTATAGCCGATTATTAAGCTGCCAATACCCATTATGAGACCGAATATTTTCATTATTTGTCAAGTGAAAATGTTCGGTTCCGAAACATAAACCAGTAATCTATCGTCACAACTATAAGGGTGGATGTTTAAATTAAGCTGGGAAGTTGTTAAAGATATGTTTTAATGCATAAACAATAAGGGACGTAAAACGATAGACGAAAATCGATTTTAAAAAACTTGGAATATGCAATAATTCAAGTGAAATTATTAAATTATAACACAATTTTGATATCGGCACCGATTAATCGATTATTTCTGCCGATACCCGATTATCCCGATAATCGGCCCGATTACACGTATGGCCGTTTAATCGGTACAGCTCTAGAGTAGAGTAAGTAACAGTTTCTTTGTATTTTCATTCATTTTCTTTACATTTTCAGAGTCACTGTCAATAATAAGCATAATGGCCGTTGCTTTCCAATTTCTTCACATTTCCAATAAATTTTTATAGGGATGCCGCAAGCCCGCAAGCTGGTAATAAATGGTCCTGCAGTCAAAGTGTTAAGCTTCAATTCTGACATCACTCAGCAAAAAATACTAGCATCAGTAGGGGCATCCCACCATAAAAATTTCTTCCAATAACTTACTATACATTAAAAATTGAATATAAGATCTGCTTTGAGAATATCATTCATCTAATGATGTAAGATATTCTTATACATCTTATCATAGATCAAGTATATACTTATCTACTATATACTTATATGTCTTATCATAGATCATAATTGGCAAAGCTGAAAATATTAACCATCCCAGCAGTTTGCTAAAACCTTTTAGCAAACTGCTAAAAGGTTTTAGCAAACTGTCCATATTCGATGTGTCTACCCAAGTTTCATGCATGCACATGTGTCACATGAACAACTTTAATGTCATGTGCACAGTTTATGGAAACACATTGGTAAAGTTATCTCTTCATTAACAAAAAAGTTTCCCTAAGGCAATTCAAGGGCTTTGTTCAAATGCAAATCATGAATAGTACACATAAAAAAATCAAGCCAAGTTGGAGATGTGCAAAAACGGATTCCATGTTTCACTATTGTTTTTGCAACTTTAAGTCTGCTAATCTGGAACATTATATAGCACCATTATTTTAACATAAAAGGCATAATTTGTGGTCAATTAGGTTATATGACTACTACAGAAACACAGACATACATATTGTTTAAATACCGTTACACAGTAGAAAGATTTCACTCTCACTGCATATACATGTAGTATTAGGTCCATTATTATTATTAGCAGAGACAATGACCTCATTTAAAACGAAAAACTTAGTAATGGCCACAATTAAGCTTACTTTAATCTTTTTAACTTCTCTGTCACCCTGAAAATCAAACATACAGACATCAACAGCCACTCCACACGAATTCAATCAGTCAAAGACAATAAATGAGAGAAATGCTGGTTGCTGAGAAAACATTTAAATTAGTGCTCAAGGCATTTGTAAAGTGTCACCCAGGCAACTTAACTCATGACTGACAGTGCTCAGAGGCAGAAAAGGCAAACCTCTGATGGCTGCCCTTGTCAAAACGCAACTGAATACACTCTATTAGAAACCTGTCTTGAAATAAAAGCAAATCCAATCATCTATATTATAAGGCTTACTTTGTTTACGTTTTCCTTCCGTTTGTTTGTATGTTTGTTTGTCCGTTTTGAAAGGCTCCGAAACGGAACGCTTTAGCGATTTGAAAAATCGCACGAAACGTTATTACGCCACGTCTACATCAACGCGACTATTTTCAGCTCGCAATTTTATTTAAACGCTGACATATGGACATTTTAAACTTCAAAATTATGAGCCTACCTTAATACCAATAACGGAGGTCATTAATATGCATATTTTAACCTCGCTTGAGCGGCGTGACGTAAGAGAAATGTTGTATTACGTCACGCAGCGTAAATCAGGCGCAATCGAAATAAAACACGGGCTCCGTTCCGAAAAATTACGAGCTATAATTGCTATAATAATTACTATATAAATTTTCAACTCATTATTTACTTTAAATTCCGATATAGCCTACGGAAATGTCTAATTTCGACGCGTTCAATTATTCAAGCGCCTTAAAGTCTATGTGAAGCCCGTTTTCTCGCAACCATCTATAGGCACAGGTAATTAAATTCAAATACACGGGGGAAACTATTTTCACCTCTAAATATCGTTGCCATTCAGATACGTTGACATTTCAAATATTTGAAGCCCTTCAGCATATATAGTAAGAAAGTAAGTAGACTTTAGTTACAGCCGTTAAAAATTACGCATGGGGAAACCCGGGCAAAGCCGGGTAAAAAATGCTAGTTCCATATAAACCAGTTTCACATGCTGGTAACACAAGCGCATTAGGGCAATTTCATGTTACGACATATCTCTAGCAACAGTTGAAAGACCTTTCACTGGCTGAAATACACGCACGACAGTAGCAATGAAACAACTGGACATACCAATCACATGACTTTCATAATGCAAACAAGACTGATTATAGATATATAACTAAAATTATAACTAATTAGAGGTAATCAATTTTAAAAAAATTAGAAAACCGCTTAACAAAATCACAATCCAAAACTGACTTACATCAGCCAGAACTCCGATCTGATACTGCTTCATCATGTCCCTTGCATCTGACGAATGACCAACATCTTCAAATGCTGCAGTTCCATCTTTGCCTAATGCCAACAAATATTCAGCACATTTCAAACTCAAAACTATTTCGCACAGTAGATGAAGGGAGTTGTACCTGGCAAACCTTGTCACCAAATACGATACAACAGTCTTGTCATATTGTAGCCACCTAAGAAATCGTGGTCATTATAATTTCAGAACATAGCATCATTTAGGCCACTAAATATAATTTTAACCTGAAATATATCACAGGATCTCATCGAAATCACCGCAAAATATAAAAAATTGTGCAACTATAAACTGGCATTTAAACCAGCCAAGATAGCAAAGAAATTGACCGACATGTGGACAAATAGTCGTCTGCCGCTGAAAGTATTAATTCTTACGACAAAGAACATGTCAGTTGGAAAGTGGGCAAATTGTAATAAGAATTTTTTATAAAGTGCTTATTTATATAGAGTATCTTCAAGAAACTAATCAGATGTGCTCTTGAATTAATAGAGTATGTCAAAACAACTTTTCCAAATTTTACAAAAACTGTCCTCCCAAAACTCTTCAGTCCAATCTGCTTCTGCTATCAACCTGATTGAGCAAGGTCAGGCCTTCTCCAAGATGATCATCTGCAGTCAGTCCAGAAAGCTGTCATCCAAACACTTCTTCAATCTATGGAACTGCTTGTTTCTTACCAAATATGACCGATTTGAGTCACAGAAGAGAACACCTCCCAACACAAATTTTTGGTGTAGCAGGTCTTGGACATAAAAATGCACAAGTAGATGGCGTATATATTTTACACCACAAATTGAGTAGCTAATACACGATTAGTACTAATATATATATATATTATATATATATATATGTTACAAGTATATACATATATTTGTTACAAGTATACATATATATATATATATATATATATATATATATATATATTTATGACTGCTGTGTTATTGCCAAGTAGCAGATATCCTAAAATGTTATCAAAGTTGCAAGTCAAAGTCTAGTGTTCATACTGTCCAATAAACTATTTGCTCGCACAGATTTCAAAAGCAAACTTTTGGAATGAACACTGAACTTTGACTCGTAACAAGCTTTGTGTGTCTGAAAGACAATGGAATATTTTAAGTAGGACCATACCATGAGATTTCAGGCATAATATACTGTTGAAGACTGGCTAATTGTTTCTGTAACAAAAGTTCCTTATTCAGTTTAAAATATGCATGTAGAAAAGAACTAACTGTTTTGTCAAATGTAGCAACTGGCACTTATGCCATCTTGTACGTGTACCTAGTTTCCGTAACCTACAGTGCGAAACACTTCAGACGAAAACGGATAGGATGTTGTGGTCATAATCACTTTTACCCAGTGTTGTTAAAAGTATCGGGCAACTGTACTTAAGTAAAGATAAACAGGAGTTTTCTTACTTAAGTAAAAGTAAAAGTACTCGTCACAAATTATACTTTTGTAAAAGTAAAAAGTATTCTTTGAACTATTACTTTTAAAGTTAAAAGTAAAAAAGCTAAAAAGGCGTTTGACTGCTGCTGCTGCACTGGCAAGAAGTGGAATGTTCAATCTAATAAATAACTCCTTCAAATTAGGCCAGTCACCTGCTGAACATGCATTATTGCAATTTTTAGTAACGACCATTTTAACGAATATTACGCAAAGTGTAAACGAAGTAAAGTACTAAATAATGGGCTAAATTTTACTTTGTTAAAAGTTAAAGTATTTCCGTTTTGTGATACTTCGTTACAAGTAAAAGTACTTAAACTTTTACTTAAGTACAATAACGCGTTATTTTTACTTTGTTACTCTACAACACTGCTTTTATCAATGTATCATGGCTTATAATCTGCATCATTATTGGTATGAAGTGTCTATACATTAATTCATTAATTCATTCTGGAGATTTATATAGCACCCCTTCAAGAAATCTACTCAGAGGCGCTCCCAGTCCAGCCACGGCAAAAGAAAAAAGACTTGAGTGATTTATAAAAACCAGTTTGATCAGTCAAAGGCAGCAAACGCAGCTCCGATGGTAGGCCATTCCAGATGGAGGGGCCTACAACCGAGAAAGCTCGGCGCTGCCTAGCAGTCAAGCGAGCCCGTGGAATTAGAAGTTGGCCCATCGTCGCGGAGCGAAGCGCTTGACGCGCTACAATGTCGAACACTGGGCGGCAGAGATCGCGCAGGTAAGATGGAGCACACCCAAGGATGCAACGTGAAACCAACGCAGCAATCCGGTATGGGATCCGTTGGGCCACAGGTAACCAATGCAACACATCGCGCATGTAGGCAGAAACAGAGCCGAATTTGGGAATACATATTGGAGGAAAGGTGATTCTCTCATCTGCAGCAATTATTGACACATAGCTAACTGGTAACAGAGTAACGTTTAAGGGTCAAATTATTATAAGTATTGTAATTAGACAGTATATATACATTAAACTGGATGGACGGTGTAAACTTTGCTGTGATTGTAAAGAGGCTTTAAAAAGTATGCACTGTGGAATAATTGAAAAAAGAACAATGATGAAATTACAAAACGAATTCAAATTTGGCATGCAAAAGCAGCAGAAAGGCAGTCAGTTGATGGATATGCAGGTCCGTGTTGTCACACCGCAGGGTGTCTTGTAGCCAGTCGATCGTCCTCTGATGTGGACGTCCGCTAAGGGAAGGAAGCGAGCGTAAGGACAGATGCGGACAAGGCGGGAGGGCGGGGCGGAGTAGGTAATTTTTGGCTTTTATTTTAGTACCAATATTAACAGGTTTAAATGTTTATGTTGAATTTTGTGCAAACATTTCTATTTTTTAGAGGCAAAAGTAAAAATTGGAGTATAATTTATTTTAACCCATAATGAGTAGCTATGGGTACAAAAATAATCATATAGTTGTGTAAAAGTATACCTTTGGACATCATATGAGTAGCCAATGTGCATATTATATTAAAAATTGTGCGTAAACACTACCTTGTGGCACATACAGTACTGAGTAGCCAAAGTATTTTTCATGCTATGTAAAACACTATTTACTCACCAAAGACTATATCAAGACTGGAGTATGTTAGCATCAGGAAGTCTCAGTCAGGGCCGTAGCGAGGCATGTGCCAACGGTGCCATGGCACAGGGCGCAACTCAAGAGGGGGCGCAAATTTTGAGGCGGAATGATTTAATTATTAATTACCTGATCTTGAAATATGAAATATACATTATAAATGAAATCGCTCTAATAAAATTAAATAATAAATCTGGCATCGACCGAAATGGGCGCAACAGCAAAACAGAGCTAACTGCCGTGATTAGTGGCTATTTACGCGGGAAAAACGGCACTTGGGATACTGCGCTGTGATTGGTGGAAAAGCGAACGAAAGAACGCGGTTCTTTAGGCACGTAGATTAGCCTATAAAACGAGGCGAGGCACTGAGCAGAGGCTCTTAGATGATTTTGCAGATACCACGGTTTACCACCTCTGCTTACTGAAAAAATGCATTGCTATTTGCTATTGAATGGACGTTAGCTAATTCGATCCCGATGAAACTGTAATTTTAGAAAAGACAGCTAACTTGATCAAACGGACTGATAAATATAATTTTCGCGTAATTGGATGTGGAAACCGCTATCCGGTATCTCCCGTGAATTTCTTTTAATTAAACTATAGGCCCTAATCAGAACTAGCGAAATGGCGGATGTTGAGTTGTCAGTGCCAGCTAATGCAGAGCTAGTTGATTTAATCCAGAAAGTTAAACAGCGTCAAGAAGAACAGACAAAAGTGTTAAGTCAAGTATGTGCTAAGACCAGGATTGAACCCCAGACCGATAGTGAAAGTAACGTTGTAGGGACGAGGTGTCCTATCAGAGCGGACGCTTTTCTGTTGCCATCAAGGCCGGTCGTAGGTTCTAAGTTCGGCCTGGTGTTTGAAGAGCTGAAAGACATTGCGGCTAGTGGCGCTATAGAAGTCACTGTATAGGCCTGGGAAGGGGGGCTCGCCTGCTTCATAAACCCCGTGTTGATTACACGATGGGACAACCATGGCTTACGGTGGGAATCGAACCCGACGGAAGTCGAATCCCTTCCTTGTGGAACTTGCCCGAACCTCCCTGTCCTCAAAGTCCCTTCAACAGCGAAATAAATCTGAAGTGACTAAAATGAAACGTTAATAGAAGCACATAAACTTCGTTTCTATTTTCTTTAAAAGACATAGTCTTCTATTATATTCGAGATAACAAATTTGGTTGTTATTGGTTAAGTTGATCTTTGAGGGGTGGGGCGCTAGATTTACGTTTGGCACAGGGCACAATTATACCTTGCTACGGCCCTGGTCTCAGTGGTCACTATTTATGGCATTTTCATTCATTCATTCATTCATTCATTCAGAGCATTTATATAGCACCCTTCAAGAAGCTACTCAGAAGTGCTCAATTTACAAATGTATATTTTTCTCATTTGTGACCTTTTAAGCTTTGTGCTATGAAGCTAGCACGCATAGGGGACGAGATACAGGATGAGTAGCTAAGATGCAGAAAATAATGATGAGTAACCAATACCCCTTTCAGCGTTTTATATATATATATATATATAATACATATAAATAAAAAATTACCAGCTTGCTCTTGGAGAACTTCTTCACCACCAGGATGCTAAATAGCAACAACAAAACATATTAAACAATTAAATAATCATATTAAACAACTTGATAGGTACCAAATGCAATAAACTTCAAACAACAGTCTCAGAAAACAAAACTGTATGAGGCTAAACATATTTTTATTTTGTAAGACAGTAGTTCTTCACAGAACAAAGTAAAATTTAATTTTGCATCACCCGCAGCCAATCACCATATAAACAATGTGGCTGCCCTATATTCAAATAAAATGCTGCAACCTCCAAAAGCGCAAGTCCTCCAATTAAACAAACAATATGTAAAAACACATTTAAGAAATATACATTTGTAAAATAACTTTTATTTGGTGTAAACTGAATTAAGTGGCATACATACATACATACAAAGTTAACAAATAGTAGCAGAAGTTTCTAAAAAAAAGTCAACTAAAGCACCATGGCTTAGCTATACAGCATCCTAGCGAGGAAACCGCGCCTCGTGAGGGAATAAAATCTTGAAAGAACACGGTTATGTGAGAGTGAGTGCAGATAGTGACCATTGTATAGGACAGAGGGAAGTAGGTAATGAAGGATATGTCCAGGATTATTTAAGATGTTTCTAAAAAGGTCTTGGTCGGCTTTTTTTTACAGAGTTCCTATTTTACACGACGCGTGAAAACCGTATTTTGCTTGAAATATGAAACTGCTTACAAGTTGCTAGAACGGACCGACCGAAGAACCGACCGGTGACCACTGCATGGGCGCCAAGACTCATTTTAAAACGTGCGACAGCGTAAAACATTTACCTCGGCCGCAAATTTTGTTATGTCGTACACATTATCATAGATTGCGATCCATAGCGATTTTTCGTCTTTATGCTGCTTCAATTCTTCTAAGGTTATGACTTTTGTCTTATCAGCCATTTTATAGTTTTGCACAAAATAATTATCAATTATGACTCTCTTCCCAGCACTGCCAGCTCAGATTACTTATTTGTAGGATTTAAATGACCACTTTACGATTCATGAGCGTGTAGTGTCATCTAGCGTTTGATTAAATATGTAGAGGATAAACAGTAGTTCCTTATTCAGTACGACATTTTGCTTCTTTCTGACTCTTTTAGCGTGTATAAACATTTGTTGCGCATTATAAATATCAAAAATTTATTAAAATAAATAGGAATAAGCAACGCTTTCCGCAGCGCCGCCGCACGTTTATGTGCATGAAACCTCCTCCACGAATGCTCTCTCAAATATATAATCCGTGGTCTCAGTTTAAAGTTCATTAGTCGACTCAAACCCAGCCAATCACATTCGTGGCTGCACACATGCGATTTACTCGCGTGTCATTAAGTGGATCTAGGATGAGATGACTTCTACAACAACGTTATTGCAGCCAATGAGATAATGTCGTGATAAGTTCATGGACATAATTTTATTTAGGGGGTTTACGGTTGAAACCAAAGATTTTAACAGGGAGGAAGATGGCCTACTTAAAGATAATTGGCTTACGCAGTGCGATTGTAGGACGCGTGGTGCATTCTGGTCTTTCCAGAGGTAAAATCACGAAGGTTCCTATCTCTGCTATGTTAAAATCCATCAGTTAAAAGTCGTTTTACACCAAAAGTATCGTAATATCAAAATCATATAAAATATTTATTGGTAGTACTTTATTCCAACTTTAGATATTTTGCCAGAAATGGACATCAGACTAAGTCTCAAACTTGTAGCACGCCATACGGCATGGGTTATGGAAATTCCGCTTACCGTGAACGCCAGTGTATTTACAGTCGCTTTCGCCGCTATTGTGTCACAATTTGTGGTAAGATAGATGAAATGCATCGCACACAACAGTATGACATACATAGGCGAACACTAAGTTTGAAAAATGACTCGAAATTGGTCAATTAAATGTCGAATTTAATAACATACTTACTTACTTATTTATTTGTGGCGAAGACGCGTGCCGTACGCCTATCGAGTAGCTTCGCTTGGGAAGCGGAAAAAACGAATTTAATAATAATAATTCTTTGCGCTGGCATTACCACAGTTAAAAGCTGCACAGTGCGTCATGTTACCTAACTTTCTACTCGGCTAAAATGCATAATTTCTATCAAGGTCTTCGATTAAAACGACTTTTAACCGATGGATTTTATTTAACATTGCAGAGATAGGAACTCTGTGTTATTTTACCTCTGGTTTGACCAGAAGCCCTTGCGCGCCCTCTTTCGCAGTTTTGTCATTGGTGGTTCATCTTCCTCCCTGTTAAAATCTTTGGTTGAAACCACCCCGCCCCGAAATAAATGCATTAGGCCTACTGTCATTAAAAACTAAAAATGTTGAAAAATGCGACTCTTTTCAATGGAAACCCCACAAACTAATATTCCCTATAATTGTTTCATATGGCTACGCTAAGTTAGACATAATATCCTTATAAGCAGTATAATGTAGCCTACCTATATAGGCTATAGGCCTATATGGCCAACAAAATATATGTATAGCCTATATACTTACTAATAAACCATATAAACGGAAAAATTCTTTATAATTACACGAGTAGTCATATTTGGCACTATTATAGCATTATATAGTCCCAGGTAATATCTTATTATATAATCATTGTGAATAGTTGATCAATTATTTGTAGCCTTTACTTCTTCCTGGCCTGAAGCCCTGAGCACGGCTTGTTCTTTTCCAAGAGCTCTTTGCATATGTTGCTTCAGTCTCTTATAATTTTTAATAATTTAGGCGAATAGGCGAAAACTTTCCCTGGAATAATCTGTAGGCTATAGGCGGCATAGGCCTATATATATATATATATGTCGCGTCCTGCCCTCCTGATGAGGTGCAGTAGCGCTGCTGTTGAGGGACATCCGGTCTTGAGCTGACAAGATTCGAATCTGACACAGACCTGGGTTTAACCACTACATTTCTTGTCTTAGATATGGCGGGTAATGTGTAGGACTTTGGCGCCTTAGACATTAGTCTGGCACTTCTACGGGGCAGAGCAGCATCATCCAGTTTGGCGGGCGCGCCAACTACCAGATCTGAGCGGGAACCAGGTACCAGGCCGTGAATATCGTCCGCGCCTTCTTCTGAAGGCTTTGCCAAGGGAAACAACCCTGCTGGATTCGAACCCTCAACAGCAAGTATTTCATTAGCATTTAACTGCCGCTCAGACTGTAGGTAGTCGACTACTAGATTTAATTTGCTTGCCTGATCTGTTTGGCGCTCTATCATTTGCTGGAAAAGTGAGCAAAGCTCGGTAGGCTAACTTTCCGTTCTAGGTCAATGGAATCAGACATTGATAATTTCTTTATATGCTTTTATAAGATTCAAATTAAATGGTTAATTACATACGAAAATCTGTTCTCATATCAGTCACAGGCACTCGGTCCTTCAAACAAAGGTTAAGAGTTCGAAACCTAAGTACAGATAATCAACGATGAGTCTTTAGTTAACGACGGATACTAAAAACAGCAATCGCATGACTCATCACACGATAAAACACACAGTTTCGGTTAAACAATCACGTAGCACTAACCCTGCATAAAACACACGACGCACACAGCAGTCGAACACAAGCGAGGATCGAACCCAGGTCCTTCTTCCGTCGGAGCACACAGCTTCACCAGCAGTCGAGCAACCACGGCAATCGACACGACGACTCACCAGAGCGAACGACGAAGAATCAAGAAGAACGAAGAAGAACCCCGCGCATGACATGCGTCGGGTTTATATAGCCAACAATTAAGCGGGAGCATTAAGCGCCAATATTAACGAATCACAGCTCAGCGCGCGACTGCAAGGTCCAATTACAGCGCTGCAAACGGGTGATGATCACGGATCAAATAATGAGCGAGGAATCAACTAGAGTGCAGGCGAAAGCACGCCTAGCGAACCGCAAGGGATGGTTCGCAACACCCTCCTCAACCTTCCCGAAATTTCTGACTAAGGGAAGAAATTTAAGCACCCTATAGTAAACATGGCAAATTATGCTGAATCTTCTCAGACAAACAATCTGAATAAACAATCAGGGTATCAGTGGCACCCTTTGTCAACAACACAATGATTCGACATGAACAAACAAGGTTAACATATTCAGTGTGTGTCCACAAAATTATAACCAATTGACAGTAATTATTTTAACAAGACTACACATGATTTCACAGTGAAGTCATTACTCTGTGATTTCCCTACAAGTAAATGAGCATCAAGTCAGACTGGATTTACGTAACAATCAGGTTTCGGTCCAGACATCCCTAAACACTTACCACCTTACAGCAGCAAAGGCCAAAGCCAAGGCGCCTTCTTGATAGAGTACAAAGTGGCCACAATTATAGGTACCTTCCATCGGTGAAGCCCAGCTATCTCCTTTTCATCCTTGAGACTCTCCAGGAAGAGTGCTTCTGGCATGTCAACACCTTGGGATAGAAAGCTGGAAATCACCTCTTGGGCCACCACCCAGCAGTCGTAGGTCCAGTAATTGAAGCCCAGCCAGGGTGTGTAGCGGGGGTCTTCTCCTAAGCCTACAGCTGGTTCGGTTCCAGTCTGTTCCTGGTCCTTACCGGCCCATCCATCCAAAATTCGTCCTAACTGTGGTACACCAGCTAACGTTTGGACAGTAACCAGGACCAAAGGAATCGCTTCGTCAAGAGCTTTAACTATACTTGACGAGCGGGACAGGGCATCCATTTCGACGTCCGAGAGGTCCAAGGTCTGTATCTTATGCAACCATTGAAGTACGTTCCAAATCACCCCACCAAGACGAAGTCTAGTGGTGGTGGTCATCCGACCCACAAAGTACGGATCATTATCCGGCACCTCAAGCAATGGTACTGGTTCTCCCAACGTCTCAGCAGCTACAGCGCCTTCCAGGTCCACCAACTCTGAAGCCTCATTACTTTCGGCCACTCGTTTCAATCTTGTAGGAGGATCCGGACCTGTCTCAATCTCGATCTTCTTGCAAGCTAAGAAATGGGAGGATGGTACTCCCACGGAATCCTCAGAAGTGAATGAACTTTCGTAGCACCAAAGGTCACAATCCTGGTTGCTAGTCCCTGGTCTCTCTCCTTCCAACTCAGCTTCTCCTGGGGCTTCCCCTTTCGGTCGATCCATAGAGATACAATCCCCTTGTACTGTAATCAACATCAAATAATCACAATAAATAACCCATACATCCGCAAAAGGCAACTCTGGTGAAGTTATGCTATCCCCTAAAAGGAAATCAACATGCATGCACAATTCACGACCTAAAAACAAACGATTGGGGGTGAAGCCTGTGCTCTCGCTCTCACTCGCACGGTACGCCGCAAGGATATGGGGAAGGTGCACATCCCGGAGGCGCAGAGGTTGCGAAGACACTTTGCCGATCAAAGCGCGGAGAGGTCTATAGGCTTGTACCTCAGCGTCGTGTGTACTTGGCTCGAGAGGCTTGGCTTGTAGCGGGTCGATTGGCTGGCGAAGACACGGGTCGCGAAGTTCTCTGCTCGTTTCTGGCGTTACGTCTTTAGCGACGACGATCTTCCGGCAGCCAGTCGTTTCCGGTCGGCTGACGATCGGTAGTGAATGACCATGGATGGAGATACAACCTTGGTCGAAGTTCCACTGGGCTTGTTGCTGCTCTAGCCAAGCCAGGCCTAGAATTAGCTCGGAGATTTGTTCGGTCACCAAACAGTTAACGGTGAAGGCGAAGTTATCAGTCTCACACCGTAGGGAAGTCTCGCCAAGGACTCGGATTGCGGTACCATTAGCTGCACGTAACATCTGCGTAGACTTAGTGACGTCGGCCATCTTCACCAGTGACGCAGGCACCAAAGCTAGTTCACAACCAGTGTCAATTAGCGCGAAAGTGTTCTTTCCACCTACCCGTACAGCAAGATAAGCGTTACTGCTGCCAGGAATGTGATTCAGTCTAGCGTCAGCGGGTTGATCTGGTTCAAATGCAACCGTTGCTTCAGTCTGTTGTCGATCTGGGCAACCTCTTGCCAAGTGGCCAGGTTGTCCACAGTTGAAACATCGTCTCAGAGTTTGTCCATCACCAGCCCGAGTCTGGCGTTGACGGATCGTGTTCCCGTTTCTGTTTCTTCCAGCGTTGGGTCTCCACTGGAATTTCGTCTCTTGCGATGGCGGAGCCGATGGAATAGTGTCTGCTCGTGGTTGAGTTAGCCAGGAGTCCCACATCTTCTCTAACTTCTGGACAGATCGTCTGTGCGGTTCTAGTTCATCATGAATTAATTTACGGACATCGTCCAGCGAAGTATCGGATTCTCTGACGGCTTTGGCTCGGGCGTAGCGGCGGTCGGAAGAGTCTACGCCACTGCGGTCAGCTTTCTGGTAGCCCTCGAATTTCATGGCTAAGTTATAAGCCTTATCAAGAGAATCTGGCTCACGTTCACGCACTTTCATCGCGAGGTCTTTGTCTCGGATGGCATCTATGAAAGAGCGGATGGCGATTGTCTCACTGTGGATTGTCGTCGGTCCCGGAAAAGCGAGGATCATCAAGCGACGGACATCTTGCACGAGGACCCCGAGTTCTTCTCCATCTCTTTGTCGTCTGGTGCTAAGTTGGGTTTGGTATAGGGCCGTCTGGTCGGACCCACCGTACCTAGACCTTAATCGTTTGACCAGGTCTTCCCAAGAAGCAACAGTGGCAGAGTCAAACTCCCAGAGCAGCTGGTTAGCAGGCTCTGTGAGAGCGACCATCAGCTGGTTTAGTTTCTCGTCATCAGTCCATGCATTGTTTCTAGCGCACACTTCGAATTTTCTAATGAACGCTTCAACAGCTGTGCGTCCATTGTATGTACCCAATTTCAGCCATTGTCTATTAGCTCGAGCTCCGGTTCCATCAGCAGAGTAGGAGATAGTCTTACCAGAAGTTTTCTTTTCTTCGACTTCAGGTTCTCTCGGTGGATCTTTCTTTTCATCATCTGACCCGTTGTCCACGACCAAAGCCAGGTTGTTGACCAAGGTCGGCGGTTGAGCGGCGGATGACATCCGGGCAGGTTTCTGACCAGGTTTCTCATTGACGTCACGAACAGCTTTGTTGTTCGTATGCCTCTCTGGTGTTGTCTCATTGCGTTGTCTCTCAGTTCGCAGTGCATCGTAGCCAGAGGTCATCGTAGCGCGAGGAATTGCAGGTAGTTGTCGGCTCTGCTTTGGTCGAGACGACTTTTCACTTGAGGCACGCGTAGTCAGGATTCGAATCTGCTTCGGCTGGCGGCTGGTTCCGGTGTCTCTCTCTTGACGGTTGGTCGACAGAGGCTGAGCAGGCGGTGCTCGTTGCCAGATGTCGGGTTCGACCCGCCCATCTGGGTTGAGATGGTGAGCTGTGGCAGAGCTCACCGGTGACCGGAAGTAGTCGATCGTGCTAGGAATCGGTCGCGGACGACGTTGACCACCGGTTGACCATGACGACATGACGTAGGTCGGCGCAGAGACGAATGGCGCAGAGAAAGTCGACAAGCAGCGGCTTGACGAATTCGTGACGCGAAGATCAGAGACGCTCGACGAATGAGGGTTTATGTGACTGGGATGTGCACCTGGGTCGAAGGAACCGTAGCGAGTGGAGCGGAGCGAAGACCCGGATGTGGACGAGAAGAGGATGGGTTGACCCTCTCTCATCAGGTCTTGGTCCCGTTGTGCATCTGAAACTAGATACTCATCGTTAGACTCTGGTCGGTCAACAAGAAAATCTAAATACTTCCTACTTTGTTCCAACATATGAGGAGAATTATTTAAACTCCTTTCAATTGCACTAATACTTCTTATTGATCTATTTAACACATCATCCTCATCATCATCCTCATTGTGATTATCATCGTCATCATCTTCATCATTATGATTATTGTAACGTTAAACGGGGTTTCACGTCTCAGGATGCGAATGTAAGGCGCGTGTCGCTCAGGATGGGAGCGTTAGTCCGGCCTCCGTCGTCTATCGAAGGACTTCAGCATCTGCCAGTCGACGAGCTGTAGCGGTCAATGTCACCCACCGAAGGAATCAAACACCAGAGTTCAATAGACGATCTTTATTCACACCACTTCAGATCCACAACATACAAGCATCACAACTCTCTACAAAGACCTCTCTACCTCTCTTCTCTACCTCTCTCTCTTAACACCCTACTACACAAGAGCGCCCTCTATATATACCCAGCTGGGGCAGGGGTAGGACTCCAGAACCAAGGCTAGGTTGCCAAGCCTAGCAGGTTGCCAAGCCTAAGTCGCCAAGCCTAGGGAGTTGCCAAGCCTAGGTTGCCAAGCCTAGAAGTTGCCAAGCCTAGGGGTTGCCAAGCCTATGGTCGCCAAGCCTATCAGGAACCAAGCCCACGGGTTGCCAAGCCTAGGGGTTGCCAAGCCTAGAAGTTGCCAAGCCCACGGGTTGCCAAGCCTAGGGGTTGCCAAGCCTAGAGGTTGCCAAGCCCAGGAGTTGCCAAGCCTAAGGTCGCCAAGCCTATCAGGAACCAAGCCCACGGGTTGCCAAGCCTAGGAGTTGCCAAGCCTATCAGGAACCAAGCCTACGGGTTGCCAAGCCTAGGGGTTGCCAAGCCTATGGGTTGCCAAGCCTAGGAGTCGCCAAGCCTAGAAGTTGCCAAGCCTAGGGGTTGCCAAGCCTATGCCCCACGGCCAAACCGTCAGCAGCCCGAAGAGGGTGGTCCAAAACGGGGAGACCCAGAAAATCGAGGGTGGGTGGTGGACCCAAAAACCGGAGGGTGGTCCCTGGCAAAAACGCCACATCCTCCTCCCACCACGATAGATATGCCCCCATATCTACCGGGCACCCGCATGGCAATCATTGAACAACAGTGTGGCCAACGGGCCGAACAAAGTCCAAGGCTAACAAAAAGACCAAAGCTCGCATACTAAAGTCCTGCAACAAATAAACGGCTAAGTCCTAGCTCCTGTCCAGCGAACTAAGGGCGTTCTTCGCGACCGGTAAAGTCTCTACAATTAAAAAGTCCAATCGCAGTGGCCAACGGCCCAGAAAACTCGCAAGACAATTAAACAGCAGAGGCCAACGGGCCAACTATAATCAAAAACAAATCAAAAGCAATCAACAATTAAAGCCGTTTCTCGGCGACACAAAACAATTAAACAATTAAAAAGAAATGGCCATAGTCTCTCGACGTCAGGGACGGAGGGCCCAACGGACTCACAGACAAAAGGGTCTGGCGGAAAAAAGGGGGAAAAGCCATGGTCTCTCAACGTCAAGGACGGAGGGCTCAACGCATCCCCAGACAAAAGGCGTCTGGGGGAAGGAAGGGGACCGAGCCAGAGTCCGGGCCGACGAGGGGTGCCAGACAGCAGCACGCGGCGAAGGCGCATAACATCGTTCGTCGCTCGCGGACATCGGAAGCCTCTAGCGGTAGCGGGCCGGTAGGCGAACCGTCCGCTTCGGTCGTCGATCCAAGGCGTCAACCTCGGAGATGGGAGGCGTCGCGGCTCTCTGGCCAGGTGCGTCAGAGATCGGAGCGGCAGCCCCGCCCGTCTCGTCGAAGTTCTCATCAAAGCTGGGTCGCAGCTTGTCAACATGCGCGATGAACGGCTTCGAGTTCCGGGTCTTTCGGAGCGATAGTTCACCGGCCCAGTCTTCTCCATCACGTAGTAGGGTCCGTATACATGCGAGCCCATTTCGGACTCCGGCCCTGGTATCGTCGCGGCGTGTAATACCAGACGCGGTCGCCCGGGGCGAACGCGGCTGGTCGCACCCGGAGGTCGTATTTCTTCTTGCGCCGTTCGCAGACTCGCAAGTGTTCTCTCACCAAGCGGTAGGCGCTCTCCACCCGCTCGGCAAAGTCCTGGATGTAGCTGGAGTAGGTACCAGCTCGGTGGTCGTCATCCGGTGGCCTGCCATAGACCAAATCGATAGGAGCCCTGGTCTCCCGACCGAACATCAAATAATTCGGCGTAAAGCCGGTAGCCTCATCAGTGAAGCCCGGTAGGCGACGAGTAAAACAACCTCAACAAACACATTTTCATGGCTGCTGTTTACCCTCCCCACTAAGGTCCGTGGAAATTGCCCTATCGACCTATTCCCATGAGGGGGAAAGATAAATGCCCTCGACTTAATTACCTCTAAAAGTCGGAAAACTTTCCCACACTCAACAAGACCACCCATGATTATTAACACAAATAGGAACAACCTGTCAATCACTCGCCAATAGTTTAGGTCACCTTTTAATGGTCTGTCTTTCTTGCATGCTTTCCTTACGGCAGTTCCAATTACCTCTTCAGCCGTTTTATTATCCGACTGCACCTCGACTGTAACCCTATGCGGCGGCTGTCTCACTGGGCGCGCATCTCCCGTCTCAATTCTATGCGTACTTACCGACGTTCTGCCTATGTCCCTATCACTCGCGGAAAATACATCGTTATATTTCACCAGCAAAGCGCCTAATCGTTCCCGTATCTCAAGCGGCACTTCTACGGGCAAATCCGCTAACAATTTATCTGTAGCCGAAGCTTGGCCGACCGCGTCCTCGCGGTTGGTCTCACACAATTCTACCTCTACCGGGTGCAACTCTCCTAAGGGGCGATCCTTGGACAACCGGACTGGGTCTTCGCTCAAATTCACCACCCTTACCCGAGCATCTGCGTAGTCACCGACAACTACGCGGGCCAGATGGACCCCGGGTTGGATTTCCTTAGCCTCCGTCATCCAGGCTGGCGCTACGGTCGTTAAATTACCGTACATGGTCTTGACCGGGACATCCCTCTGGGACTTAGGGGAAACCAACACCTCCTCGGCGACGATCACGCGCCGGCACCAAATAGATCCATTACCCCTAACCAGGGAAATACGCCTGCGTCCCACAAATAAAGATCCCATACCAAAGCCTAAGCGGCAGCGATGTTCTCTCAGCCAGTCCATACCTAACATGGGCTCAGAAATTTGATCAGAAACCAGAAAGGAAGTATGAATATAAAACCCGTTCGTAATCTTAATGGGCACCCGCACCTCACCCAGGACATTTATATCGGACCCATTAGCAGCCATCAAAACGCGATTGCAAGAGCGAAGTTCTAACCCGTCGACAGTAGATGAAGGCACCAGGCTGACTTCCGATCCAGTGTCGATCAGGCATAGCTGCGGTCGTCCGTTGATCTCACCGCGGATGTAGACTGCGTTGTTCGTAGCACGGTCCGGCATTCTTGGGCGCGTCGTATGGTTCATGACCACCTGGTCCGGTGGCGTCGAAGCATCGGGCTCGGTCGTCGCGGTCTGGCGATTCTGGCGATTCTGGTATCGGCGATCTCGCCGGCAGTTACGGGCAATGTGACCGGCTCGTCCGCAGTTGAAGCAGGTCATTTCGCGTCGCTGATTCTCCGGAGGGCCTGGGCGGTCTCGCTCAGGTCGGATTTCATGACTCGGTTCGTCGGTCGTCGGAGGGCTTCGGCGAAGCACGCGGAATTGCTCGTCCATTCTTTTCTCCATTTCTTGCTGCCATTTCCGCTGCTCATCTCGCTGAGTATTCAGGAAGCGGTCCATCTGAGCCTGAAGCTGGGCGCTCAGATCGGTCTCTTGCGTCCCTCGCACTCGGTTCGGCGGTCTGCGGCGATCATCGGCATCGTTCGTCCGTTGATAGGCCTCCAGACGCAGTGCGGTCCGGTATGCCTCGTCCAGGTTCTTCGGTTCTCGCTCGCGTACTTTGAGCGAGAGCTCCCGGTCTCTCATCGCTTCCAGGAAGGCATCCTTCGCGATGATCTGCGTCGTCTCGTTGGAAGGCACCGGGTAGGCTAAGACAACCAGTCGTCGGATCTCATGCAGCAGGTCGCTGAGGTTCTCTTCCGGGCGTTGACGGCGGTAGTACAGCTGGGCGCGGAAGGTTTCTGCTTGGCCTTCCGTCCCGTATCTCTGCCGAAGGCGTTCGACCAAATCTTCGTAACTTGCGCTCGGTTGAGCGCCGAAGTCCCAGAGAAGCTGTGTAGCGGCCTTCTCCAGCGAACATCGCAAGTAGTCGACCCGGTCCGCGGCCGTCCACTTGTTGTGCCTTGCGCAGACCTCGAACTGCACTAGGAATGACTCCAACGAGCCCGTCCCATCGAACTTGCCTGGTTTCATCGGCGTCGGGCGGCTTCGCAGCAAGTCGCTGACATTTTCTAGCAGATTCGGCGTCGAAGTCCCCGGTGCGTCCGGTCTTTCAGTCTCTTCGCGGAAATTCGGTTTCAATTTCGTCTTTTCCGTCGTCGAATCGCCCATCTTTCCTCGGAAGCTCGTTCTCTCTGGTTTCACGGTCATCTCTTCTTCCCTGTCTTCTCGGAAGCTCGATCTCACCTGCCCTGGGTCATCGAAGCCGATACTTTCCAGCAAACGGCTCCCGTCCGGCGGCCCGTCCATCATCGCTCTCCTCGCGGCTGGCGTCGACGTCTCGGCAGGCGTGCGGATCAGACTTGGCATCGGGTAGGCTATCGTATCGTCGTCGTCTCCCGGAAACATCTTCGGTCGATTCAGCGTCGTCGGCGGCAGGAACTCTCCGTCAAAACCCCACTGGCTCTGGTACCAATGTAACGTTAAACGGGGTTTCACGTCTCAGGATGCGAATGTAAGGCGCGTGTCGCTCAGGATGGGAGCGTTAGTCCGGCCTCCGTCGTCTATCGAAGGACTTCAGCATCTGCCAGTCGACGAGCTGTAGCGGTCAATGTCACCCACCGAAGGAATCAAACACCAGAGTTCAATAGACGATCTTTATTCACACCACTTCAGATCCACAACATACAAGCATCACAACTCTCTACAAAGACCTCTCTACCTCTCTTCTCTACCTCTCCTCTTAACACACTTACTACACAAGAGCGCCCTCTATATATACCCAGCTGGGGCAGGGGTAGGACTCCAGAACCAAGGCTAGGTTGCCAAGCCTAGCAGGTTGCCAAGCCTAAGTCGCCAAGCCTAGGGAGTTGCCAAGCCTAGGTTGCCAAGCCTAGAAGTTGCCAAGCCTAGGGGTTGCCAAGCCTAAGGTCGCCAAGCCTATCAGGAACCAAGCCCACGGGTTGCCAAGCCTAGGGGTTGCCAAGCCTAGAAGTTGCCAAGCCTAGGGGTTGCCAAGCCTAGGGGTTGCCAAGCCTAAGGTTGCCAAGCCCAGGAGTTGCCAAGCCTAAGGTCGCCAAGCCTATCAGGAACCAAGCCCACGGGTTGCCAAGCCTAGGAGTTGCCAAGCCTATCAGGAACCAAGCCTACGGGTTGCCAAGCCTAGGGGTTGCCAAGCCTATGGGTTGCCAAGCCTAAGGTCGCCAAGCCTAGAAGTTGCCAAGCCTAGGGGTTGCCAAGCCTATGCCAATACCCCACGGCCAAACCGTCAGCAGCCCGAAGAGGGTGGTCCAAAACGGGGAGACCCAGAAAATCGAGGGTGGTCCCAAAAACCGTAGGGTGGACCCATCATCATCATTATGATTATCATCATCATCATCATTGTCATTATCATTATGATGCTTCAAATCAATCCTCTGATTATCAAGTTTCACCAATAAATCATCTTCAAAATCACACAACGATTCTAATTCTTTTTCTCCTAAATCCATAACATTATGCAATTCTAAACTCTTAGTAGCATCTTTGTTTGAATCAAAGAAATATTCATAATCTTCCCATCTATCTGTGTCAGAATTTTCAGGTTCATGTACCGGGAATCGAACCCCGATTCTGGTGCCACGTGTCGCGTCCTGCCCTCCTGATGAGGTGCAGTAGCGCTGCTGTTGAGGGACATCCGGTCTTGAGCTGACAAGATTCGAATCTGACACAGACCTGGGTTTAACCACTACATTTCTTGTCTTAGATATGGCGGGTAATGTGTAGGACTTTGGCGCTTTAGACATTAGTCTGGCACTTCTACGGGGCAGAGCAGCATCATCCAGTTTGGCGGGCGCGCCAACTACCAGATCTGAGCGGGAACCAGGTACCAGGCCGTGAATATCGTCCGCGCCTTCTTCTGAAGGCTTTGCCAAGGGAAACAACCCTGCTGGATTCGAACCCTCAACAGCAAGTATTTCATTAGCATTTAACTGCCGCTCAGACTGTAGGTAGTCGACTACTAGATTTAATTTGCTTGCCTGATCTGTTTGGCGCTCTATCATTTGCTGGAAAAGAGAGCAAAGCTCGGTAACTTTCCGTTCTAGGTCAATGGAATCAGACATTGATAATTTCTTTATATGCTTTTATAAGATTCAAATTAAATGGTTAATTACATACGAAAATCTGTTCTCATATCAGTCACAGGCACTCGGTCCTTCAAACAAAGGTTAAGAGTTCGAAACCTAAGTACAGATAATCAACGATGAGTCTTTAGTTAACGACGGATACTAAAATAGCAATCGCATGACTCATCACACGATAAAACACACAGTTTCGATTATACAATCACGTAGCACTAACCCTGCATAAAACACACGACGCACACAGCAGTCGAACACAAGCGAGGATCGAACCCAGGTCCTTCTTCCGTCGGAGCACACAGCTTCACCAGCAGTCGAGCAACCACGGCAATCGACACGACGACTCACACAGAGCGAACGACGAAGAATCAAGAAGAACGAAGAAGAACCCCGCGCATGACATGCGTCGGGTTTATATAGCCAACAATTAAGCGGGAGCATTAAGCGCCAATATTAACGAATCACAGCTCAGCGCGCGACTGCAAGGTCCAATTACAGCGCTGCAAACGGGTGATGATCACGGATCAAATAATGAGCGAGGAATCAACTAGAGTGCAGGCGAAAGCACGCCTAGCGAACCGCAAGTTCTCTGTGTAAAATTCCTTTGGAATTTTTAATATCTTCTTTACGTTTAAGACATCAACATCTGTGCAATATATCTAAACGACTTTTTAACGTTTAATATGTCAATAAAAGTCTGTAAACTGTAAAATTGTCATGCTTTAATAGGCCTATAAGTAAGCCTATTCTTTGCAGCCGTTGCTTGATGTGTCAAACTCAAACATTCATTTCATCGACCTGCTGAAATTGTAGCCTATAGCCTAGCTGACGCCTCCACTGATCAATATCGCTACGCTTTATCTATGAATTCTGTGTCAATATCAATCCACGTCTGATCAAGCTCTACACCTGTCCTTTTTCATTTGTTTGATAGCCTATCTCTTCCTCTAGAAATTACCATATTGGATTCTGCGTTAATTTGTTTATGGACAATTCTGTCACAGAATTGTCCTTAAATAATTAACGCAGAATCCAATATGATAATTTCACAGAATTTCTGTGTGAACCACAGGGTCGTGTGCGATATTTTATTAGTCGTTCGAAGAATTCCTTCATTCGATCGGTAATTTCTAGGCTATGCGAAATTGCTTAAAGACTCTAAGATCTTTAGGCCTAGAGATATTTTGACTGAAAGTCTGAAACTCTAGGCCTACAAGATTAATTTTGTGAATTTGCAATAGTCAACTTTTACGTTTACAAAATAACTAATTTTAATAAAACGCGCCACTATAGCCTAATAGGCCTATTGTTATTTTCGATAGGGCCTATACTGCAGTTATAGACTTAGGCCTATAGTATATACAGACTTACAGTATACTGTCATATAGGCCCTAATGGTAATATTTTTAGATAGCCTACAGCTAGATTTATGGTTAACGAAATTATTTTCTTTTTTACCGAACATTTTTTTACCGTTATCGCCAATCGCTAAAGAGAGTAAGTTAGTAAGTAAGTATAGCTTTTAATACTCCATTACTGCATGGGGCGCGGTGGTGTAGGCTAGGCCCGCTAGGGGTATGTTCGGTGCCTTAAATTGCAGCCGGAAGGTTGCGGGTTCGAATCCACCTCAAGCCGTCGCGTAGGGAGCCTGGGCAAGTCCTTCACTCGCAATTGCTCATGCGCTTCGGAGTGAAACTCCGATTCAATGTCCGCCAGTGACGAAAATCTATACATAACTTTGGGGGAGGGGGACAGATCATACGAAGGCCGACTTTTTTGGGGGCAGAATGGCTTAAGTCAAAACTCTGGGGACAGCCCCTTCAGTCCCCCATGATTTACGCCACTGATGTCCGCGCTGCAGTCTGGAGCGCCTCTAAGTAGCAAACTTGAAGGGCGCTATTATAGCAAGTGCTCATACATACGTAGGATATACATACATGCATAAATTAATTTGTAAACGCACAAATTCACAATGGGACATCAAAATTGAATATAAAATACAAACAGAAGTAATAATAATTACTTAAGGTATGGTAATAATAATAATGTAATGCTGCATAATAATAATGTTATGCTGCATGTGGCTACATGGTTTTCTCTCGACTCTTAAAGACGCACTTTTTCAGCTGTTTGATACGGAGCCCCTAAAGGGACATGCGGGGAAAATATCCTATGTCGTGCGCACGACTTAGTAACTCGTTCGAACGAGTTACTAAGTCGTTCCCACCACTTACTAAGTCGTTCCACCACTTAGTAAGTCGTGCGCACGACTTAGCAACTCGTTCCCACGACTTATTTAACTCGTTCCCACGACATAGTAACTCGTTCGAACGACTTACTAACTCGTGCGCACGACATAGTAACTCGTTCCCACGACATAGTAACTCGTTCCCACGACTTACTAAGTCGTGCGCACGACTTACGACTTACTAAGTCGTTCCCACGAGTTAGTAACTCGTTCCCACGACATAGTAACTCGTTCGAACGACTTACTAACTCGTGCGCACGACATAGTAACTCGTTCCCACGACATACTAACTCGTGCGCACGACATAGTAACTCATTCCCACGACTTAGTAACTCGTTCGCACGACATACTTTGAATTCAGAACTCGTCAATCTCGCTGTAGCCGGTATGTGGTGGGGTATGTCGTGGGGGTATGTGATGAGTTTATGCTTTGCTATTTATGGGGCGCGGTGGTGTAGTGGTATGTTCAGTGCCTTGCAGCCGGAGGGTTGTGGTGCCTTGCAGCCGGAGGGTTGCGGTGCCTTGCAGCCGGAGGGTTGCGAGTTCGAATCCACCTCAAAGTCGCCGCGTAGGGACCCTGGGCAAGTCCTTCACTCGCAATTGCTCATGCGCTTCGGCGTGAAACTCCGATTCAGTGTCCGCGCTGTATACGGCATCGCCTCTGAGTAGAATCTTAAGTGGCGCTTTAACAAATTCTCATACAGACATACATACATAGGCCTACATACATTTATGCGGGAACGCTTAGTTAGGCCAGAGAAACACAGAGTCTTAGATTAATTTTGAATCAGAAATGGAAATATAGGCCTAGCAAGCGTTTTCTCCCTGTGGTTCTGAATCTTTAAACATGCACCCGAAGACCTATGTGTGCTAGAAGCCTACTAGCATTTTGGGGGCCCGATAGCGCATTGGATAACAACTGGTGTAGAGAGCGAGAGGTACCAAGTTCGAGCCCCGTAGGGCGGATATGCTTTGTAGGCTGCTATTAGCGCCATGTATTGCAGGCTGTCTGCTCTGTTAGTAGTTAACTAGGCTAGTTAAGATGGATTCAATTGCATAACATGTAAATGTACAGCGCAGTGCGTTTGTCAGGCGCTCAATTAAAGAAAAGATATTATTATTGTTATTTATAAGCTGCGCCACGCAGCCTATCCACCATTCGTTCCGTAAATGCTGACCTACATTCCATAGACGCTGACCTAAATTCTCCGATTGACGGCGCTCTAATCCATCACCACATAGGCACATACCCGCTACAACCAGATTAACGAGTTCTGAATTCAAAGTATGTCGTTCCCACGACTTACTAACTCGTTCGAACGAGTTACTATGTCGTGCGCACGAGTTAGTAAGTCGTGCGCACGACATAGTAACTCGTTCGAACGAGTTAGGCTAATATGTCGTGCGCACGAGTTAGTAAGTCGTGGGAACGAGTTACTATGTCGTGCGAACGAGTTAGTAAGTCGTGGGAACGAGTTACTATGTCGTGCGCACGAGTTAGTAAGTGGTGGGAACGAGTTACTAAGTCGTGGGAACGAGTTACTAAGTCGTGGGAACGAGTTACTATGTCGTGCGCACGAGTTAGTAAGTGGTGGGAACGAGTTACTAAGTCGTGGGAACGAGTTAGTAAGTCGTGGGAACGAGTTACTATGTCGTGCGCACGAGTTAGTAAGTCGTGGGAGCGAGTTACTAAGTCGTGGGAACGAGTTAGTAAGTCGTGGGAACGAGTTACTATGTCGTGCGCACGAGTTAGTAATTCGTGGGAACGAGTTACTAAGTCGTGGGAACGAGTTACTAAGTGGTGGGAACGACTTACTAAGTCGTGGGAACGACTTAGTAAGTCGTGGGAACGAGTTACTAACTCGTGGGAACGACTTAGTAAGTCGTGCGCACGACTTAGTAAGTCGTGGGAACGACTTAGTAACTCGTTCGAACGAGTTACTATGTCGTGGGAACGAGTTACTAACTCGTGGGAACGACTTAGTAAGTCGTGCGCACGACTTAGTAAGTCGTGGGAACGAGTTACTATGTCGTGGGAACGAGTTACTATGTCGTGCGCACGAGTTAGTAAGTCGTTCGAACGAGTTACTATGTCGTGGGAACGAGTTAAATAAGTCGTGGGAACGAGTTGCTAAGTCGTGCGCACGACTTACTAAGTCGTGGGAACGACTTAGTAAGTGGTGGGAACGACTTAGTAACTCGTTCGAACGAGTTACTAAGTCGTGCGCACGACATAGGATATTTTCCCCGCATGTCCCTTTAGGGGCTCCGTAGTTTGATGGCCACGTGTTGAGCGCTTCTGTGAGACTCTTAAGTGGCGCTATATATGTCTTGTTACATTACAAAGAGTAACACTGCTCGAGCGTCTGCGAATAAGCTTTTTTGTACTTCGGCTTAACGACATTTTTTCATATCATTAATTCATTTCTTTCATTCATTCATTCATTCATTCCGGATATTTATATAGCGCCTCTTCAAGAAACCTACTCAGAGGCGAAGATGATTAGTTTCGGAGGCAGAAAGCAACTAGCAAAGATCGTACTCCACGTTTATATTGCGACCGAGCCACCGGCCCGCAGTAAAGATCCGAGAAATAATTATTAATCTCTGATAAACCGACCGACCAGCAATCGAACCCGCGGGCCGCCGGCGTGGCGAGCGGGCTACCAAGGATCCTGAGTGGCCGAGTGGGTTGGTAGCCTGCTCGTCACGCCGGCGCCCCGGGTTCGCTTCCCGGTCGGGTCGGTTTATTTCTCGGATCTTTACTGCGGGTGGCTCGGTCGCATTATAAACGTGGAGTACAATACAACACACAATACAACACATCACAATACAACTGGGGCGCGGTGGTTTAGGGGTATGTTCGGTGCCTAATTGCAGCTGGAGGGTTGCGGGTTCGAATCCACCTCAAAGTCGCCGCGTAGGGACCCTGGGCAAGTCCTTCACTCGCAATTGCTCATGCGCTTCGGCGTGAAACTCCGATTCTGCGTTCGCGCAGTAGTCGGGAGCGCCTCTGAATGGGAAATCTGGTAGGGGCGCTATAACAAGTGTTCAAATACAATACAAAAAATACAATACCAACCCACTCGGCCACTCAGGATCTCTGCGAATAAGCTGGCCCACGACTCCGCTTTATGGGCTCTGTAAAACTCTCGAGATTAAGATTACGAATGCCTCCAGAAGCTAAGGCGCTATATAACCATGCGCGTATGGCACAACTAGAATGGCGCACTTTTGATGCGATCGAAACTGAGGCAGCCAATCAGCGGCGTCGCTTGGTCCAAAATGGCGTCCTTTGTTGTGCTTAGGGCTGATTAAAATTAAGAATTTCGCGATTTAAAACGTTCAGATTTGCACGTATTTCATGATATTTAATAAGTAGTTGGATTATCACATGCGCCAGATAGCTTTAAAAGCATCTTGTTGAAAAGTTAAAGGTAAGGATGTACTCTTACGGCATGCGACGCGCGTAAGGTTCTTCGGTAAGTAAGATGATTTTAGTAAAGCCGCTTTGCAGTTAGTATAAATAGATCAGAAGTTTGTTTCCAATATAGCCAAGACATAGTATTCGTTTTTATTTTGTGCTAATATTGGTGATTGATTGTGGGCCATTCTACTTTTTCGATGTCCTTAATTAAGGAATTAAGTCATCCTTGCGCCATGTGTGTGTGATGCTTACCGAAAGATTGTCCGTCTGTTTTCTGTTGGTACCGGTTCCAGGATTTTGCATGCGATATTGCGAGTATCTGGCTTTGCCCATAAATTATGAACATTGCGACGCCTCAGATTTTGTGGACACGTTGAGAGATGGTGGATTATTACCTTGTTAGAATGGGCTGGATTGTAATACTGGGGGTCATCCAGATTCCCTGAAAGCGATTAAACTGCAAAATAAACCGATTTCTCGAAAGCAGTGTTCGACCAAGTGTTCTATATCACGAAAATTGGTGCGGACCCGAAAGTGAATGGAATGCAAAATAAACAGAATCCTAAAGGCAGTTTTCCACCAGGTGTTCGATATCCCGAAAACTAGTGTGGATCCGAAACCCAAATTGCTGAAATGGAATGCCAATTAAACTGAATCCCTGAAGGCAGTTTCAACCAAGCGTTTGATTACCACGAAAACTAGTGCGGACCCAAAACCCGAATCACTGAAAGTGAATAGAATGCAGGCTAGATAAGGGATATCCGCAAGAAAGTAGTAGTAGGTATTATTAAGTCACATAGGCCTCTGTATCAGAGAAATATCCTGAAACGATTCTTTTGTACATGGACGACGTATACACTCTTTCTGGTTACTTCTGTATGAAGGGCCTGTTATATACAGGACTGGAAAGTCCTTGTGCAAAGTTGTGTGACTAGTTTGAGTGCCTGTGGAGCACAGTGCACCTAATGGCAAGGGTGCACAACATCTTGTTTGCATAATAAATGCATTGCAGTTTCTGCGGGTTGTATAGTGTTTCTTCAGGTATTATTAAGTCACATTGAAATAATAGAGTCAGGCAGCTGTATTTGTCATTGCTGGTTTGGTATAAAAACTATTGATTTTAATGCACCATTGCAGCATCTTTCAACAATCGCTTCACATCACGTCATAACTTGCAATTGTCAATTGAAACAGATCACTGATGTTCAGATCTAATATGTGTGTGACTATCCCACTTATGTATAAATAACCAATGGGAAATTGTAGCTTATTTTGTCCCTCTAATTGTTCCGTAACTTCCAGCCGCTTTAGTAGGTTCCCCTAATATATTGCAAATTTGTGATTACGGCCTGGGCGACGTTTCTTTGGATGCAAAGGAGTAAATTTAGACTTGAATGGCATACAAGGAAGGACCCAATGGACAGAACTAGGCAGTAAAGAATGACATGGGAACAAAATTTGTCTTCATCAGACCCTTAGCCAGCCACCAGGACGTCCTATTTATTTCTGGCAAAGGACCTGGTCTCCATCCTCACCCCATTCCTGTGGGTCTGTCCACCTCCCTACCCAATACCCATCAGGGTTGTCATCATCCCACCCCAATATGTCTGCCCCTGTCCCCATTAGATGTGTTTCCATCTCCATTCCCATCCCAAAGAGGCAAAATAACAGATAAAAATGCTCCTGCACATTAAGCAGTTCTGTTAAAATTTTAAGTGTAAATACAGAATACTTTAATTGAAGTTGACAAATGCCGAATATTCAATGATTTCAATTATACAGCAGACTTTGTTAGACTATAACTATTGGACAAAGTTTTAGCCATTACTGCGGTAAATACTGTGTTTGTATTTCGATCCAATTACTGTGTCACTTTCTGCTAGACACTTCATTCCAATGTTTTGGACGGGGCACTGAGAATTTGAGATCCCAACAATGCCACTGGGGCAGAGTGATGGGACAATGGTAAAAACAAGTAAATATCAAGGAAAAATGACCATAGTTCAGAATCATCCAAATGAAACAACATTTGGTTGAGCTACGGCCACTTTTCCTTCTTTTTGACCTTGAAATGACCTTGGATTATGTTAGCTTTTTTGTAGTGTCTCCCTTATCAGCGCGAGCAAACTGGTAAAAGAATCATCCAAATAGATCAATATTTGGCTGTGTTAGGCCACTTCCTCTGATTTTTTCGCTTAAATTGACCTTTTTGATCTTAAATTAACCTTGTATTGTCTTAGATTTAGTTGCTTGTTTCTTATCGCAGGTAGCCCTTATCAGGACGTGAAACACAAGAGAAAATTAGCCGTTTTCAATAATTATTATTGGCCGAGATTGGCCATTTTTGCTGATTTAGTTTTTTCTGACTTTGAAATAGGGTTGTTAAAATCGTTTTTTTTGGCAATGTGATTTTCGGTTTTAGAAATCCGATTTAAAACCGATTTTCGTTTTTTATTAGCCTTCATAGAAAATTTAATATAGGCCCTATTATTATATAACGCAAGTTATTTTATATATTATGTACCGTAATGTACGTACATGCAACGCATTGTCAACACCGAATTGTTCATTTTCTACTTACAGATCTATTTAAAATGTAAATGAACATAATTTAAGCACTAGACACTAAAGAAATGCATGAATTAATTCTTTCTGGCATTTCTTGAAATTTTCACTACAAAAGTGATATTTTTAAATTCAATTTTCGTTTTGTAAATAATAAAAATCGATTTTCGTTTTCAGAACCGAAAATCAGATTTCGGATTTTCGTTTAACATCCCTGCTTTGAAATGACCTTGAATGACCCTAATTTGGGAGTCTATATTTTTCCCAGGTGTAGCTGTTGTTGATACAAACATAAAAACAAGTTAATCCAAATCGAACTTTTGGTTATAAATTCTTTGTGATGAAAAGAGTAAATTGACAATAAAACCAAGTTCCAAGACCCGAGCATGGGCGCCTTCAGTCCTGGGAATTTAAGTAGTGTATGTTCAAGGCTTTGAGTGACCTCAGGATAACATTTTAAAATTCTGTAAAAATATTTAAAGACAACATGTGAATCGAATAATGGGAAAAACTTTAGTATTGGTGGTTTCTGTGATGTGCCATTTTTCTGGACACCCCTAACATGATGGCTGTTAATTAATAAGGCAAGGGACATTTATATAGTTGATATTATTTACCTTATAGACTTGCACTGACTTGGGGCAAAGCAAATTGCCACAACACATTAAAAGATTTAATAGGGTTGTATATTCCTGTGTTTGTTCGGATTCTTTTAGATTCACTTAGCTTTGAAAGCATGGATTCAACTGATAATACAGCCTCAGATGTACCTGATACTAATGTTATGGCAGAACCAGAATTAAAACAGCAGAGTACAGAACAAGTTGAAGGAAATGAAGGTACCGGTATGTTAAAATACCATCTGTCTTAATCTAAGAACATTAAAATCTAGGAAATAATATTTCACAATTAGTGATTGGTTGAGTACATTGTCTAGGTTAATGCTTTCACCTTCAAGTACCTAGTAGTCTTGTCACATCCTTTAGGATCCTGGACAAAAGATGAGTTTTTAAGCGTTAGTGAAGAAGGCGAATATTGCATAAGCGGCCAGAAGAGTACAATACAGCTCTAGAGGAAGGCCATTCCAAGTCAATTGCCCAACAACTGAAAAGGCATGTTGTTGAATAGGAATAACTTTTTGGCCACCCAACTCTGAATCAGGGCAAACAGTTCTGTAAATAAGTAAATGCATTCTTTAGGAAATCTTGCTGCAGCATAATAAGTATAAATCATAGCTGACAATTAGGGCTGTCAACGGGTCCCCGTTCGAAGGGCCCGGCTTTAGTTTTGTTTTTGTTAATACTGTTTTACATATTCTCATCACTTATCATCTTAAGAGACTTTAATGAATCTCTCTTGAGTGAATATGTTTTAGTCTTAAATTATGAGCACTGTATTTTGAAATTTTTGAAACATGAATGGGGAATATTACTAGTACTATTCGCTGTAAAATAACAAAGTATGTGATGTGGAATATAAATATAAATCTTTAGATACAATACAACACAATAACCAATAGTATTAGGCCAAACCAAAATAATGGTGTGTTTCCGGTAACGCGACCGAGTCACTTTTTTGCCGCGACTCGGAAAATTTTGTAAAAAGTTTTTTTCAAAAAATTTTAAAAAAAAAATTTTCTGAAATTTTTTTCTGAAATTTTTTTCTGAAATTTTTTCCTACTTCACATACATTAAGCCTTTGCATGCCGGTGGTGCAGAATTGCGACATTATAGATGCATTCACTGAAGCAGAGACGTTCGGAAACTAGCGGTCTTTCAATGGAAATAATGGTGCCGTAAATTACAGCAATAAAAGGGCTAAAGTGTGGAGTTTGGGAGAGGGAGGTAATAAACCCGAAAGTGGTGGATTTTCTCATGGTAATTTGACAGGGTCATTTCTCAAATCTGACTGCCATATTCATTGTATCAGAAATACCTATTATCGTACGTGCCATTATAAAAGTAAAGCCTCCTAATAGCAATCAGCCTACTTAACAACCTCCGTAGCATTCTACTTTCGTAGCAACCAGCCTTCTTAGCAACCAAGCTTTGTAGCAAGCAGCCTCTATTCAACCTCCCTAGCAACCAGTTTCAAAGTCAGACTTGACCCCTTTAGCAACCGCTTTCCTTAGCAACAGTTATCCTTTGAAACTGTCCGGCTTAGCAACTGCCTTCATTAGCAACTAGTCTCCTTAACAACCAGTCTTCGTAGCAACCAATCTTCGTAGCACGCAGTCTCCTAAGCAGACGACGTTAGGAAACCATATTTCTTTCTATGCAGCGTTAATAATATTATAACAATGAATGGGCTCAATGTTTCCCATGGACAATTTACACACATGTATGATGTTGAGGAGATAACAGACACCGAAAAGTCAGCAATTTTCTCACGTTACCACCCATGCATATTTCCTAAACAGCCGTTGTCTGCTACACGTTTATTGTTTAATGTACATAATCCATAATTCCTTCCCCACCCCTGCCCCTTCCATTTCACCTTGCAAGAAAAACGATGTCAACAAAAATGAAATAAATAAGATTGTTTTCTACAGCAGTTTGTAGGTACATTCTGCAAATAGACATTTTTAATACTCGCATAGAAAATACATACTTTGGTACAGCATGTACCGCTGTGCATAAATGGGCAGTGGCGTAATTTTGGGAAATCACTGCATAAAATTATTTTACCAAAATAAAATAATTTTCCTACCTACCTAGTACCTACCCAGTTTTTTTTAACTCTGTTACCGGAAACACACCATTATTTTTTTTGGCCTTAGTATACTGTAAACAGTGACTTGATACTAGGGTTAGACCAGACTGATTGGCATTATTTTGCCGATTTCCGATTCCGGAGTTTTAGCCTGCTTTTTTGCCGATTCCGGGTTTGAGCCCATTAATTGGCAATATTGTTTTTATTTGATTTTACTTTAGTTTTAGTTTTTTGCACGGACATTCAATTATAAAGAATTAAAGATTACCACATGAGGTCACTGAAATAGGTTACTATTTTTATATTAATGAAAAAAGAAATTGTTTTGGGTCAAAAATATTACTTATTTTGGTATTTGTATCTCTAGTACAGGTGTGCACCGATTCCAATTAAGGGCAAAATCCGGCAAAAACTGATTTGTGGATCCAGATTCTGTCAAACCTTATGTGATATTGTGTGTTTCATGTTTATTTTCTGGAAAAATTATTTGCATTTTCTCATCTGGTTTAGAATCTGAAGTTGCGCCAATGGATATCTCGGATTCCAGCAAGAAGACAGATGAAGTATGTGAACCAACTAAAGAAATGGTGAACACATCTCAAACAGAAGGCACACCCAAGAAAACCATTGAAGTGAAGGCTACGACCCCTCCTGGGTCGCAGAGCATAACAATTATTATGTCACCGTCATCCAGTAGCCAGAAGACACAGACCGTTCGACTGATCAGTCCAGAACAGATGTCATCTATGTCAATGCAAACCATTCAATTGCCCCTCAAGACGTCACCGATTGTCCTCAAAGCAACGACAATTCCAATGCCAACCAAAACGGTTTCAATCATTGCAAAGCCATCGACTTCTACAGTATCGACAAAAGTGACCTCAACTGTTGTTTTGCCTTCAACTTCTAAGACACCAACAAAATCAATAACTGTGCAAAAGGTAAGAAGTCATTTTGTATAGGAATTGCAGTCAGAATTTGTTAAATCTTAGGCGGTCGATGCATGTTCTTGCTTGTGCACCAAGTAAGACAGAAATATAAGACAAATTTTACAATCAACAAGACAGCACAGTGACACAACTTTGCTTGCAAAAGTTTGCCAAAAGAGCATTGGTTGGCATTGGAATTGTCGTTGCTTTGAGAATGTGTGGGCAATGTTTTTATCATCTACCACTTTTGCCATTGATGTGGATTCACTGAAATGCTTATCAGTCTTGTTGTTACCTGTAGGGTGTTGGGGTTGGCAAAGGAGAATCTTCATCAAAGTCAGAAGCTGCTCTTCATCAAATGGTACGTCCTGGAGGCGTAGCAAAAGCCAAGATGCAGTCTGCCCGTGTTATTGTTGTTCCTCTTCAAATAACAAAAGAAATGATTGCCGCCAAGCAAAAGGCTGCTGGCAAAACAAGCAAATTAGGTGTGGCAATTGCAGGAAAAAGTGAGTTGGGTTCAAAAGCTGGAGCAGTTTCTGTTGGTGAAAGTAGTGACACCGATAAAAAGTCCAGCACGAAAGGAAAGACTCCAGCTAAGTTAGTGAAGAAGGGTATGACATTCAAGAGAAAAGATGAAGGTGGTTCTGAAGTTAAAACATGGGGCAGCTTAAAATCTAAAGCATTCTTTAACGTTACTAGCAAAGCAGCCAAAAAAGTAGTTTCAGCTGAGTCAGAAGGTGAATCTGAAAATCCTAATTTGGAGTCTATGCCAACTGGGAAATCACAGAAGGTGAAGCAAGATAAAAAGAAAACAACCGAAACGGAAAAAGATGAAGATCCTGCTAAGGGTGATGAGGAGCAGAAGGAAGCCAAAGAAGATGAGTCTAAGGACTCTGAAGCTGAGCAAGGAAGTAAGGCCAAAGTTAGTAAGGTGAAAAAAGTTTTAAGGAAGAAAGATGACGATTCAGAGGAATCTGACGATGCTGTCAGTAAACCCAAGACCAAGCAACTAAGCAAAGATAAAAATGAAGAAGATGCAGAATCTGAAATAGAAAATGAAACAAAGCCAAAAGCTGTGAGTGCAAAGAGCAAGACTCCAAAGAAAAACATCAAAAGAAGTGAAAAAGAAGAAGAAGAAGAAGATGAAGGACAAGGTTTGGAAACAGGAGCAAAATCCAAAGTAGCCAGTGCAAAAGGCAACAAAGCAAAGACAGAATCTCATGTGAAAGATGAATTGGAAGCAGAGGTCAAAGAGGATGGTGGTGCAGAGGGTAAACAGGCAAAAGAAAGAACAACAGAACCAGATTCAGAGGATTCGGAGGTAAAATCTGGAGGTAAAGAGAAAAAAACAAAAAGAGCCAAAGAAGAGGAAGGGGTGTTGCCTACTGCTGACTCGGAAACAGATGAGGACGAAAAGTCCGATTCTGAAGTGGTAAAAGTGAAGAAAACTCCAGGCCGAAAGAGAAAGGAAAAAACAAAAGAAGAACCTGTGGTTGTTACATCTACCAGGAGGTCTAAGCGTGAGAGCAACTTGTCTGTGAAGTTGGCTGAGTGGGGTCTGGTCCCAATGGGTAAGCACTTGTTATCTGTGACTACAATCTGGTATATTAGCATGATTGTACTTCTTAATTACAAGTGTTGAGAAATGTGTATTACTGTGCAGTCGTGTATGTAAACTGCTGCTGTTGTCACTGACAAATACCTGGACCATCTTGTGAGCACTGAATTAAATATAAATAGCTCCCTGAGAATGTAGTGAGTACATCTTTCCGGGCAGTTATATGTCAGCGCAAGGATCTTAACACTTCAAAAACAAGCTGCATTAGTTTCCCAGATGCTTTTAGTACACTCCCGTTTTGAAGTATTAAATGCAATGTGTCTGCATAGACAATCTATGCAGCTCATCCCACAAGAAGAGAAACAGAACGAAGTTAGCTAATGTGAAAGAGTGTAATCAAATTCAGGTGATGTTGAATACTTTAATTGAACACTAAAGCAGTATAGTACATTTTATAGAGATTTTTTAAAGGTCTTGAAAGGCAGTAGAACATACGTATCTGAATGCAAGTTAATTGTACAAACAAGAATACAGTAGCATTAAGATTAACTTTTTTGTTTTCTCGTTATCTTCTAGTTAGTTATACCATTTTTGTGTATACTAATTTGTTCAGCTACTCCAAAATCACATTCGAAGTCTGCAGTCTCGAAGACGCCAGCCACAAAGTCTCCATCAGCCACAAAGTCTCCATCGGCCATAAAGTCTCCATCAGCCATAAAGTCTCCAGCAGCCACAAAGACCCCAGCAGCCACAAAGACCCCAGCAGCCACAAAGACCCCGGCGTCCTCAAAACCTGAGGTTCCTCGGTCACCTGTTGTTTCCAAATCAGCTGTGGCATCCAAACACCCTGCAACTGCACGCTCGCCTGCCGCTGCACGATCCCCTTCTGCATCTGCTGCGTCGCCTATGACTTCAGTGGAAAATATCTCCCCACCTGTAAGTCCTGGTAAGCAGCAGCTGCCGCAGACAGGTGTAACAGTAACAGTGGTCAAAGATGACACCTGCGCTGAGCCACCTGAGGAAACTTCACAGGAAGGTAGTGCAAGTGCTGCACCAGCAAAGACTAGCGTTGAAAAGCCAACTACCAAGTCTGGTGCTGAGTGGATTGCCAAGGCAAGTTCCATTCTAAGTTCAGGTACACCTAAAGTTGTGCAGAAGGCTGTGCCTAAATCAACGCCAAAGGCTGCTCCAAAGGTTGCAAAAGTGGACAAATCAGCTACAGTGCAACCTGTTAAACAAGTCATAAAGGTAACAGTATGATAATCTGTACACTTGCAGTTGCTCTGCTGTTTCTCAGTTTATGATTTGCATTTATGTATTTATGACGATAATTATTAACCCCTTTACCGTGGAATAAATTTTTTAAATTTTTTCCACACATGTGTAATTATTTTTAGGTATTTCGCAAAATAATACATGTGATATATTTCTTATATAAGCCTTATATTTGTAAATGTAATAATCCAAATGCCTTACGTTGCTCTCAGAAACATAAAAGTTAACATATTTTGTAACAAATAGCCTTATAGTGCTCTATAAATGCTAAACTTGACGTGTCCCGATTTCATCCCTTGGCCATGATACAAACTGTGATCTGATGCCATAGGGTTTTCTGGCTATCATCAATGTAATCATTTTCTGTCACATAAACGTTACTAGGACTAGATTTCAGTTTATTATCATCATCACTGGCTAAATCGGACACATTATTATCACTTTCAAACAATAAACGATGTATTTTTTCGTTAGCCAAACCACGCGTGCGACCCAACGATCGCTTATGTTTACATGCGATCGGCTATTTTTGGGATGCACAAAGTTTCCAATATAATTATATTTAGTCCAGCTAATGACCCAATTTAAATATGGAAAGCCGCTATAACAATTGTAAAACATTATTATAATTTGAAATTGCCATTAGGAGGAGTTTATTCGGGATACACGGCGAGTAAATAGACGCGTATCGTTAGGACGAGTTAACTCGGGGTTCACGCTGCACAATAATTACCGCAGGACGAGTTAACTCGGGGTTCACGGTAAAGGGGCTAAGAAACAGGTGTATATGTTTGTGTCTGGACTTTTATACACTGATGCGTTTTAAGAACCCCTCAAAAGTGCTGTGAATGTGTCTATTTAAGGCAACAGATGCTATAAGTATAGAGATGAGAGAGCATCGTATGGCGTGCTTGTTGTGTAGTTAAGTAAGTAAGTATATCGTTTATTGTTTGTCTTATTCTTGTTCAATAAGATCGTTGTGTTTTGATGTGTCAGTTTCTTGGATATCATTGGGTGGTTTCATAGATTTGATTATTTCAGGTGCCAGAAAAAGTGATCGTATCCAAAGCTGTGGAGGTTAAACAGATGCAGAATAAGTCACTTATGTGTAAACCAATCATGATGACGAAGGCTACTTCCTGCAATCCAATAAGAATTAACAAAGACACCCAAACAGGTATTGGTATTATTCATACAAGTTGAGAAACTAATAATTTTGCCATAAATTACAAAATTATGATTGATGTGGACAAAATTATGGACATTATCTAGATACGGTGTTGTCAGCCTGTGACAATCATTGCAACTATCTCTATTGATATATTTTATTTGATTTTTGTATGGCTGTTGTGCTGAAGAAAGGAATTATGACTTGTATGGAATAGAAACTAAGGTGGTTGCTAATTTTTTTTATTAGGCTGCTTGGGCTAAACTCGTTACCCGGAATAAAAGTAGGCCTCAGGCCACAGCTACTGAATATGCAACATATAAGATGTTTATAGATGTTCATATATAAGATGACTTTCCTGAGGTCTCTATAGTCTGTAAGGAACTTGTTGTAGCTCAAAACAAGATGCACAGTCTCTAAGTTTTGGTCTCTGTTTATGTAAAAAGTTTGATAAAACAGTTCCAAAGCTGTTGTATACCTCTAAACACAGAATCTGCTCCTCAATTGACAAAGTTCACTATGGTCCTTGTCACACAGATTTGACCTATCACAGTTAATGTACAAAACACAGGTACTTGTCACTCGGACTTTATCTAACACTGATGCAGGCTTATGCACAGACAATACATGGACACCGACTAGAAAGAGCTGATTGCGTCACTGCAACTGCCGCTGGGTATGCATGACTTCATGCATAAATACATATCGATAGACTGTTCTCATCCACCGCAAGCCAACTCGTGCTCATATTTGCTATACCAGCTATGCAGTTAATTCATTAATGTGGTTGTGTTTCTTTTGATGCAGATGGTTCTGATGAAGGAAGGAAGAAGAAGACAATGTTTGTACCAGTTCCTGTACCATTCATTTTACCAGCTCCGGTGGCCACATGTGCATTGCCAGCACCTTTTCCAGTGCCACTTCCTGTGCCACTTCCAGTTCCTTGTTTCATTCCCAGTACACGGAAATCCATCGATAGTCTGATGAAATCTCTGCAGGTAGAAACGATTTTCTGCTCTTCAGTTATAGGGTAATGCTAATGAAGGCAATATTTGAAGTAGACAGGTTTTAGTAGAATTGTATCTTGCATGCTTCAAACTGGCTTGGTTTCATTTTAAAATACCCTGGTGTCTAGTTTACACATCTTCAGTTGTCATTGGTGTCACTAGAGATGACTATCTGCAGAAAGTACACCTGGTTAAGAATTCCGTGGTTAAAGTCATAAAGCAGACCCATAAGTATCAGACTGAACATTACTATTAGGCCATATTGCACTCATCACACAAGCTGCCCATCAAGATCAGAATCCAGTTTACGATCTGTTTTATAGCTACAATGTAGTATGTTTAAATCAGCCAACCTCTCTGTTCCTTGCTCATCCCTCATACCAACAAATATTGCAGTTACCAATGGACACTGATACTTGTGTGTTGCATGCCAGGACAGTCTGGGTCTCAGGCATCCTCTGTTGATGGTCCAAAGCTTCGGAATTCGCTGCTAAGTTCTGTGCATTCTTTTAGTTCTGTGTCCTGCTGGTCTGAACTTGAGACTTGTATATTTCAATTTGCTTTCTACTCACCATGATCTATTACCCACTGTTGTTTTTCTGTCATATAAATCTTCTTCGTAATAAATGTCAGATTTCAACCGGGCTTATCCAATAGATGACGAGTTTTGACTACAGCTTCATTTGAAGCAAACTGACTGGTACCTTGTGTATTATGATAGCAGCACTATTACAGTAGAAGGCTTTAAATTAGACTTTAATAGCCTGGATGGGTTGCATGGCCTGCAGTTCGTACATTCTTAATTATGGATTATTGTTTTGCAGGAATTGCATGATCAGATGCCATCGGATCCATTTGAGGCTGATTTGTTGGCAATGGCTGAGGCAGTCACTGCAGCTCATAATGAAGTGCCTGATTTTGTCGTTGAACCTGAAGACATCAAACGTATGTATGACGTCCAAGTCAGTTAAATCCGGCAATATTTTAAATTTTCTTTTGGTTTGAAAGTCACTCTGGCTAGTTTAATGCTAATGTCTCTTTGTTCATAAAATTTTTTAATGAAGTCAACTCATTTTTACTGATTGTAACATAACGGTCAGGTTATGCTTTCATTAGCAAATGCTTTTATTGGACAAACTGTTGTTCCCTTGGATCAACTTCATTCTGCCATCTGTCTTGCTCTAGTCTTACTGCTAAGCATTGATGCCCTATTATTTGGTGCCATTTGGATTAGATACTAACACCTAAGTTATCAGGTTACTTTGTATGCTCTATAATGTATTAGATGTTTGCCCGTCCTAAGACAGTAAAATTCCTTCGATACGGATTTCATGTAGGCTACTGACGAAAAAAGAAAGAACTTAGATGGCGATCGAAAGTTAGTAAATTCGATAACAATCCCCTTCCCTCCCCATTTCCCTCCACCTTCTCTCCCTCCCTTGTCTTCCCATTTCTTCCACCTCTCACTCCCACCCCTCTTCCTGCCCCTCAACTCCTACTCCCATTCCACTCTGCCGTCCCTCCACTGCCACTTCCCATTTCCCCTTCCCCACCGCTCCACTCCCCATCCCCTCCACAACAATACTGTACAGTACGAATTTTAGAGAAATGTTTTTGGTAACTTCAAAACATAGAAATATAAAATGAAAACTTACACACGTGTATTGTATACAATTTTCTGTTGCCCCCAGCAAACAGACTGGTACTCATCCGGCTATGCCAGATTTGCGCGCGTTGTGTACAATTTTTTTCGCCCCTAGAGAAGTGACTGGTACTCATCAGGCTGTGCCGGACTCACGTAACAAGAATGTTGCCTTCATTACAGACATTTCACGTAATTTATATTATTAATAATTTGACAGATAAAATTTGCATAAATGGCATATTTGTCATGTGAAATACTGTTATAGCCATCATGAGGTCTGACCCGAATATTGGTGTGGCAGCGACTACCATGCAGCAGCAGTCCAGTGGAGGAGAATCATCTGAGGACATGTTGGAGCTGGCACTCAGAATGGCAACAGAAATGCCGGAAGAAGGGTCCTTAGAAATAGAAGCTGTCAGAGAAAGAATGGCCAGCCATCCGGGTAATGCACTGATCTTGCAACTCGTTTGTAAATTCATCGAGTCAAACAAATTTGCCTTTCCATAAGGTGTGTACCACAGCTAGTGTTTGTAAAATCTATGCATTTCATGCACCGTCAATTGTGATTCCGACGGTCAGTCGGGTTGCAACATCAATAATCACCACGGGTATATAATATTTTCAGATACACGATTACATGGTGAAATGCTAGTAAACAAAGCTGTACTTTTAAGTTAGAGATTTACGATACTTGTTGTTTAATGCGTTCTTGTTTGATGCATTGGATGACAGTTTTGTAGTGTTGTTCATCTCATACAATGGAACCAAAAATACTAAATAGAGAAATATGCTTTATCTTTAACATTGTGTCTTAAATGCTGTTGATGAAATGTAATTGGTAATTTATTTTTCTCTAATTGTTTTAGAAGCCTCTCAGACAACAGAGTTTGGCACAATCTTACAAAATGGTAAGAGGGCATCCAGTGCCAGTGATGACGAGAGAAACCATAACAAGAAGGCACGGCTTGAGGTATTTGCTGGCAGTCACAATGTGTCTGGTTCAGCTGTGGCATTTGCAACAGCGCTGCCGATCAGTGAGTCACACATGAAGCTCAAGTATTCGTACGGAGTCAAAGCCTGGAAATACTGGGTCAGTGAGAAGAATGCAGAGTTAGAGAAGGCACCGTCAGCATCAAAAGGACGCTCAAAGTTGTTCAAGCAGGAAATCTTGCAATGTGGGACAGATGAGCTGAATCTGGCCTTGAGTCTCTTTGTGAAGGAAGTGCGTAAGCCTACAGGTGAAGAGTACGCGCCAGACAGCATCTACTATCTCTGCTTAGGTGAGGCATAATTATCTGATTTGTGCAGGTTTCCATTTACTTATCTGACATAGTTTGCTGTTCGAATTTTTGAAATGCAAAGGTTGTTGTTGATGCATATCATGTTGTCTGCTTCTCTTCGCGCTATAGATATCTTGAATTTCTGGTCTAATGTTCTGAAGGAAAATGAAAAGGCAATTCTGAGGAGGAGATATGGTGATGGATATCATTTCACCAGTTTTCTGTGATCAAATGCGACTTTCATAATTTGGAGACTGCTACCTGTTGTTTCTTGTTATTTCTGTTTAGTGCTACCATATAATGAATGAGCAGGTCTGTTCATGCAGTGCTTTCTGTTATCAAATGCAGTTCTTGCTTGTTACATACCATTTTCTTCTTCTGTGATGCAAGCATAAAGTGGGTCAAAAAGTAATTCTAGTATTGGCAAAAATGTGTCCAGGTTATGAAACCATTTGCCTTAAAAGCATTTAGATGTGCTATGATGGACGTAGCCTTGGCATGACAGTAGTACAGACAGAGTTATTAGCATCATGAAGTTTTGCTCTCTATGTTCCAGTCCTTAGAAAGAATGTTGGTAGCAGACAATGTTACATGTTGTTAATTATTTAGTGTTCCAAACATTAGGTTTTGATCTTAATACTCGCATTGTCTGTTTTAGTTGTACTGGGATCACACCCATAGGCGTAGCCACATGAAGGCAGGAGGAGGCAGTTGCCTCCTCTTGGATTTTCCCGTATTTGCCTCCTCTTGCCCGAACTCCATCGCCATACAAATCTGCATGCAATTTACTTACTTACTGCACTGTTCAAGCGAATGTTGTACCGTACGGCGTATACTATTTCCTGACACACAGACACAGTTTTCGTTTCCGGTAACAAACGCCTAACTTCAGTATTTTTCAAGTAAATTGTACTAATCGAATTATACATGTGTATTATCGTCATTCCGACTCATTCGTCAATTCGTCAATAGTCATTATTATGTCTGCGGGGCCGCCAAATAAGAAACTTCGACAGATTGTGCTATCTTTTGCCAGCCAAAAGCCAGCGAAGAAATACACAGGTAACGACAGGTTATTAGTAATAACGCCTATGGTTATTAGTTATAATTAGTAACGAAGCTTCTCTTGAAGAAAAGACCTAGTTTCATCAATCCAACTTTATATACTTACGGAAACAATTATTTCCATCATCCAGCTTCTATTTAATCAAACTTCCATTTAGGCAAGAAATCATTCTCATCAATCCCTGCAGCTTCCATTTTAAAGCAACAATGTAAAATAATTTAGCAACGTAAACTAGGGTTTAACCGTTATACCGTTAGGATTAGTAAATAGTAATTATGGTAACTTTGTAAGGGGCTTCTATCCCCCCTAAACAACCGGGCTCAATCCCTCTCCTTCCCCCCTACTGTGAGTGAAGAGATCTGTAACTTGTAAAAGAAACACTCCCCCCTGTTTTTCACTGGGCTCAACTTGAGCCCACCGTGTATAGGGATAGAAGCCCCTGATTATGGTTCCTTTATCAACTGGTGTTTTTAAATTACTGTCGTAATTTTACTTCATTCTCATAGAGCTCATAAATAATATATTGCCACAGTGTAAAACTAATTTGTACAAAATCTTCTTTTAACTGGTGTCTTTAAAATTACTGAGCATTGTAATTTTACGTCACGTTTTTCGTCTATTGCTCCATGGATAAATTTTGCCTCCTCTTGTTTGCTCCATGGGTACATTTTGCCTCCTCTTGTGCCTCCTCTTGAAAAGAGGTCTGGCTACGCCACTGATCACACCCATGGAGGAATTTATTATTGTTATTTGTTATAGTCTAGATTTTGACTATTGATATTGAGTGACCAGTATTGGTAGAACTTTTACTTTACGAATTATTGAATGGTGTTCTGTAGGAATACAGCATTATCTGTATGAGAATGGACGTATTGACAATGTCTTCACTGATTTCTACTACAAAGGATTCACCGATGCACTGAATGCTCAGTTGTCTGGATTCCAAGTTTGTCTGAATACACAAGGTGTGTTAATGGCTTGAAACTTAGCATGGAATTCTTTTTTCCACCTTGCACGAAAAATTCCAATGGAAGTAAAATGAATTTATATGAATATGCAAAACATTTGATTTTACATGCTTGTTTTGCATAATTTGACTGTTTAAACTTCTTTTTGGAGTTGGTTTTGCACGTTGATTTTGTCTAGAATTAACAGTGAGGTTTTGTTTTTCCAATAAGCTGTAACATTACTCTTTCTTAGATTTTACCAAAAAAATTTGAGGCAAACTAGATATGGTATGGTTAGTTTGCATAAGTAATGATTATGAAGGTAATGCATTGCTTTTATTGTGGAGTTGCTGTTGTCAGTTTAAGCTTCTGTTAACACTTTAGGAATGATTGTCTGCCGTGTGACGGAGGAACATTTGTGGGAATCTCGGCAGCTGGGAGCTCATTCACCATATGTCCTTCTCAATACGCTAATCTACTTCAACACTAAATACTTCCAGCTGAATTCAGCCGAGATGCACATGACTTTATCTTTTGCCAACATCATGAAGCAGTTCAAAAAGAACATAGTTTCGTCAGATGCGAAACAGGGGCGAACTGTCTACCTACGCTACAATCCAACTACTGTCTATACAGGTAAGTCTTGCATCATGTAAAAAAATCATAGACGTTTTTGGCATCATCGGAAGAGATATCTTCTATTGTCATTAGAGAAATTAAATTTCTACATAGTTTTGTCCATTGCGATGTATATACTGATTTTTTTTTTATTTGCCGTTTTTGCGTCACTGGGACATATACAAAGGAGCGACATATAGTCCGGAAAATACGGTAGGTGGAAGGGTGGGAGACAAAGAAAAATTGTTTTACCCTGGTCATAGGGACAACCCTAGTATATAGGAATGTTATTCTTGTATATGTTATGTAAGTACTTTGTCCAAGAAGCTGCTGATATTGTCCAGCTTTCTAGTAGTATTTACCTGTTGTTTTGGTTTCCAGGAGCTGATGGAGCCAGGCGAAAGATGGCAGTGCCACCAGTTAATCCATCAGAGCAACTGGAGAATTCAGACAATCCACTTCGGTGCCCTGTTAAGCTGTACGAGTTCTACTTGTCCAAATGGTTTGTTTTCTTTTTGTGTTATGGAAGTATTGAATTTATTTTATCAATTAACAACCATCAAGAATATGATGTGGATAATAGCACCAAACTATGGTACTGTTTACGCATGTCTTGTTTATCAGCATGTCTTAAGCAGGGATGTGGTTCTCAGTGTGACTTTCTTATGTCCGCTTATATGTAACTGATTAAAGTTGAATTAGATTAAATTAGTAGAACTGGAATTATGCAGCAAAAAGAGTTTACCTAAATATTTTGTATATAACTGGCACAGTTAGCTGCGTTGGGGTGGGGAGATGGCACAAAGATCAGAAGGATGCAGGTTCGATACCCGCTACCCCCATAAGGTTGACTCTGCATTCCATACCTTAGGGGTGACTGTAAATGAGCAGTAGGACAGATGGGTGCCAAGCAGGCTGCCATGCAGTTAAATTCAACTCCTGTTAAACTTATCATTTGTTCCCTCTGTCATGTAATCTTACTGCATACTTGATAAACAATTATTATTATTATATTCCATACTCTTCCATGTAACAGAGCTTGCAGATCACGGTTTGCTTCCCGGCGGTGGCTTATTTAAGAGATTTGAATCTTGGGCTAGCACAGTCCGTACATGGGGATATAAAATGGCATGGCGCCTATGCAAACAGGCAGTGGTGGTTAAGAATCTCACCCAATCAATTAATTGAAAAATACACAGGGTTGAGGCCATACATACAGTCACTCTCTGAAGTCGAGTACGTTTACATCAAGGGGCGCGGTGGTGTAGGGGTATGTTCGGTGCCTTGCAGCCGGAGGGTTGCGGGTTTGAATCCACCTCAAGCCGCCACGTAGGGGACCCTGGGCAAGTCCTTCACTCGCAATTGCTCATGCGCTCTCGGCGTGAAACTCCGATTCCGTGTCCGCGCTGTAGTCGGGAGCGCCTCTGAGTCGAAATCTTGAAGGGGGGGCGCTATAACAAGAGCTCATACATACATTTATATATGCAGACATATCTGTGGCAGAAAGTATTGGCTGTTGACCCAAAGATGTTCGAAGTTTCTGTTGGTATCTTTATTCATAGATAAATGTTTGTTTCTGAAAGCTGCAAATGTGTTGGTTGTGGTCATGTAAATTTAAATGATTAAATGAAGCACATAAGTTTTTTGTGTAATGTCTTTTGTTTGTGTAGCCCTGAGACGATTCGAAATCGAAATGACTTGTTTTACTTGACGCCAGAGGTATCGTGTGTACCTGACAGTCCTGTCTGGTATTCAACAGTGCCACTCAACACAGAAGTCATGTCGAAAATGTTGAACCGAATACTAGTTGTTCGTGAAATTCAGGAAGCTTGTCTTCATCTGCAGCCAGTTTTTGGCTAAGACACGTCGTCACAGTGGATAGTTAACTGTTACCATTTTTGACGAACATTTTTATGCGACTGTTCTGTTATATCAAATTACAGAGAAGGGCTTTTACTCGTTTTGTATATGTCAACAGTTATTCCAAGGGCCAAGACAAGCAAGCAACCTATCTTGGTGCATCAATTATGAAGAAAACTTGGAAAATAAATTTATGGATAAAAGGTTTATTAGTTAGTAACTATTTGTTAAAAAGTAATTGAATATACTGTTTGGCTGTAATTATATCAAGGTACTTTTGAGAAGTTCTTGACACTTTTGAAATTACATAATACAATGGCATCACTGGCACTGGTTTTTGCCATTGTAAATTTACTAACCATTGCATGAGACTTGATGCCTTTTCTTGGCCCTTGATGCATCTGTTTTCTGAGGGAGCATTAAGAAAATTAACTGCAAGAGGGTTGATTTTACAGAGAATGTTGACTTTCGTGGCTGCTATTTAAGGACAGGTTAATGTATTAAACTGCTGTAGGTTTCAATAGTTTCTGAACTTCAGCATCTCAGTTTGTGCTTGGTAAGTGCCTGTGAACAGAAGGCATTGGACTGATATGGTTATGCTAATTGCATGTATGGCAGACCAAACACTTGGAAATATGTAATTCTGTATTTTTATAGCACAATGTAAAAGCCTCAGAACCTTTCTATAAATACCTGGGAAGTAGAAAAAACATTTGATGATCATCTTCCATGCATTAAATTGGTTGGAAATAGGCAAACTGGCACAGATTGTTCCAAGAAGATGGTATGTCTTTGTGAGATTGTAAATGGTGCCATGTCAATTGCCAACTACATGTTGTGAAGGAAGAGCATTGATAATTTGATGTCCTGAGCAGGAAAAAACTGGAACCATGTACGTTTTACGAGCAATGGCCAAGAATGATTTAGTTGAGGTCTAAACAAGGAAGAATTCTACATTGCAGGCAATTGTTTTGATGAGGTTGGAAATAGGGAAAGGTATTGACCAAAAGTTAAATCTTGGGCAGTCATTTGGTCTGTGATTGGGACACTATAGTTTTGATGTTTGCGAGTTCTTTCTCAGAACTCTGCCATACAGAATATTAAAAAAAACTAGTGGTCGACCTGGTGTTTCCTAGAACTTGAAATTTGAGAAGTGTTCGACTGGCGCTGTTCAGAGGCAATGCTGAAGAAGCTGCATTTGCATGCAACAATGTTAATTGTAATAAGCAGTATTGTTTGACCAACTGTTGATTTTGTACAGCCTGCATCTGCACTGATGACACAATCTCGCAACTTAATAGTCAACTGTGTAATACTGATTATTATTCCCTGATAGAAAATAGAAAAGCTAATCAACCTATTTTGAACAAATTTGGGATTATTTTATTCTGTAAAACCAACAGGAATCAGGCACCTCTGCTTGCAAATAAGATGACTGCTTTCTATAAGAGAGTCCACAATGAGTTGGGTGTTTAAAATTAAGATGGCATATTTATGAGTTGTTTTAGCATGAAGTACATCTTTTTAAAGCATTTCGAGGAGGCAACATCATCCACTGGCTCTAGTATGGCTTTAGGGACATACTGAATGATTTAATCTTACCTAATTTATTCTGCAGCTTTCAACGGAAATGTATGATTTGCTTGCTCTTTTCAAGTCTGGAAGAATGTTGTACGTATGCAGTCAATACCCTATTTGCTCTTTTAAATCCGGAATAATTTGTTTACATTTAGTACCTAAAGCTAATTTTTAAAAACCCATGTTGATTTTCAAGGTTTTGTCAACTTTGTGATGAGTTTGCAGTGTAGAATGCCAATTTCAAATTGAGTGAAGCATGTGCTACAAAAATTTGGTTGTTTGGTAAGCAAAACCACATATGAAAGCTTTGTTTATCAACACCCAGTCTGAAATTTAACTCAATTTCTTTACCACAGGTCAGCACAGAAGACTTTGGTCCGAAATCGAGTCATTCAGTTGAACGAAATTTAGAAGAATTTCCGGTTGTTTTAGTGCAGTAGTCTTCAGTTTATCAAGTTTCTATTGCTACTGTAGACACCTGGCTGCTGTGACTTAGGCCTCCTCCACACGCGTGCAGTCTCTTGTAGTGCAGTTGCTTGCAATTCATTTTGTCAAGTACCAGTTAGCTTATCCCATGGTTTTTAGTCTTTTTCCAGTGGTCAGGACAACTTTACCCAACATGTACTGAAGTCTTTGCAAGCAAATTGTGCTAAATTACTTAATAAAGAATATTGGTAGCCATTCTATTACAGTTACCTTCATATTATAATTAATCTGATCGTATCACAGTTATGCATAATTGTTAAATAGCAACTTCTGTGTTGTAATTTAAATTTTCGACAAGGTGAATTGAAATTTTTACAAAATTGGACAATACTAATTCTGACCAACTCTACTAATAACTGATTATTCTTTCCCAACTGAAATTATAACAGACAATGTAATAAATATTTAGTGTTAAAATTTGTAACTAAAATGTTTCTCAGAATTTTGCAAGAATGCATGTGTGTGTTTGTCATGTCACCAGTTTCTAAAACGAGCATGCATATTAATTGGGTAGAGCGCGTTTGGAACAGGAGCAAGTACCCAGATCATACTGATCTTGGTTATTCTGTTTATACTGGGAGAAGTCAGTTCCCATGTCTCTCTATTGCTGAAGGTTCAATTTGTTACCATTGAGAAGAATGCTTTTTAATGGCAAATACATTGTTTATTTCTAAAAACAGTATTATAGTCAAATAGTATTTCATCCACTTTGATATAGCTCATGGCATATTAGAGATCTCATTAAATCAGAATCTTCTGCTCCAGGACTGCTGACTGGAATAATAATAATAATAATAATAAGACGATTTGTATAGCGCCGTAGCTCAGCCGAGGCCGAAGGAAAGGGCGCTGTACATGAGTTCAAAGTTAATGGCAGTCATATGATTGTTTGAAAAGATAAGTCTTGAGCTGGGTTTTAAATGTCTCCAGAGATGGCGCGTTCTTCACATGATTAGGAAGACTGTTCCATGAAGTTGGGCCTGAAACAGAGAAGGAACAGTCACCAAACCTCGTAGAAGATCGTGGTACTTGCAAAAGATTTTTTGAGGATGATCGTAGCCGGTTGTCTGCTAGCTTAATGCAGAAGTCTGAAATGTAGTCTGGCACCACCACTGCTATGCTGATCCTAGTACATGATACGCCAAACATGCTCAGAGCAACTGGACTTACTAGGGTCCTGTCAAAATCAGGACGCTAGTGAGGCCAGAAACGCGCAGGGGCAGGACTTATATTAGATCACTTTGAAGCAAAGCAGATCTGTTTCTATTCTAGATTTTACAGCAGCATGAGAAACTGGAGTCACAGAATTTGTTCCATTCAACACTGCTACACGATATTTTACAGTTTTTAGGAAAACATTTTATTACAGTCAGATGAACAGCAGCTGGCATGCTAGTAATCAGATCAAGCAAATGCACTCTCAATACCAACTTCACCTATCAGTTTCCAATCCAACCTGTACACATGTGCAAATTTAAATATCAGTCTACAGAAAAATTTCCTAAACTGAATTGATATCGGAGCACTTTATATTTACATGTGCTTAATGTGATTTACATGTATATTAAATAAACATCACAGTCAGCCATTAACAAAATAAATTTAGTGTTTACAAAACATTCAACAGATCAATCTGGAGCAATACAATTCTGGACTAAAATTACAAGTGTAGTATGCCCAACTTAATTTTTTACAAAATATATACAGTATCACTCATATGTTATGTTCCATTAAATCTGTGATAATGAATCTCGAACTGAGGCAGCACATAATTGTTGAACGGCATTGACCTAGTTGGCCTGACATCTAAATGAGATGAGATTTAGAATACTCTTTTCCCAGAACTGGATGCTGTTTAATCGACATTCAAGGAAGAGAGAAGGAAAGGGTCGTCAGATGTGTCACGTTTGACTCGAAAATTCAAATCCGGGATTATCTATTCCTTTGACATCTAATGCTTTGTACGTGCTGACCTGAATGTCATTCATCTGCACTTGTTCTGGATCTGCAATTTAAAACAGCTTTCAGGCATATATGTTTAAATTTGCCTTTTCCTATAGTTGTTTACAGCCTCCAGAGACATGCATACAGGGCTACTTTAACGACAAGCATGAACTAAAAGTGACTTGCAAACCAGTGCAGCTCGTCGTTACATGTTAAGGATCTTATGACTGATGTAAGTGCATAATTATATAAGACAATATGGGACATGAGCACCTGTAAATATATCCAGCGATTTTGGAATACAAAGCAGGACTACCATCAGTTGTATTTTTGGTGTATGGTGTTTAAGTTGGCGTATTTATGAGGCATTGTCGAATTCATTACAATGCAAGATATTTAATACAAAAACGGATAGGACAAGACATCATTTAATACAAAATGAAAGCTTGGTCTGGTCCTATGTCAATTCATTTTAACATCAGTTATTACAAAAATGAATTTTGGTCCCGTGATTAAAACCCAATGCACAGCCCTACAGATAAGACAAATATTGACTAACATAACAGCTGAACAGTTTGCGGTTAGGTTTCAGCCAAAGCATAATTAGCACCTTGGCAATTCAAGACATCTGTATTTTGGAATGATTTCTATCTATATTCAACTTAACTAGAAAGGACTTTTTGGCAAATGCAAGTACTAAATTCAGCAAACAAGCTGTTTCAACTTTCAACTACACTGACATGCCAAGTACTTAATACGATGAAAAATACTTAAGATAAAAATAAAAAACCAGATCTATAGGTCAAAATATCACACAGCACAAAATGAAAGCTTGGTCTGTTCATTTAAATTTATATTATTCTATAAAATATTCATTTCGGTGACAGCCAGAAACTATGGCCTGTCACACATAATATTGTAAAATTTTATTCTATTTAAATCCTTGCTGACAGTTTTTAAGTTGAATAAACTTAACTGAGTAATATTAACAGACTACCTTAATTATAATGTAATGTATGTAATGAATAATAGGCATTCTGGCTAATATGCTGTGTCTACTGTTGCCTAATGGTTAGTACAACATTTAGTTAAGACTAAATGTGTACTCTGGTACCCTGTCTCATCTTATATCATTTGCACTTTATAGAAGATTAATTAAGACAACTGATTTCCTCTATAGCTAATAGAGTACTATTATACTACTACTACTACTACCAATTAACGAAACAGTATAAATCAATGTGCTGAAATGGTGGCTGAGTAATGTACTAGCACTACACCGTGAGGCATAAAAAAGGAAGCCCCTACAAAATCGTTATTATTTTTAACAATATTCAAACAATCTCAATGAAATTCATGAAATTTATAGCTAAAAAGCAGGCAATGTAAAAACATTTACAGTTTCCACTCAAACTGCCCGCCTTCAGCTTCTACGCATGCGCGAAGTCGCTTGCGCCATTCACGCACCGCCGAGTCAATAATTCGTTGGTCAAGATCGTTCCAAGCTTGCATGATTCACTTACGAAGATCTTCAGCATCACGGACCTTTGCTTTGTACACCATTTCCTGCATACATCCCCAGATTTGATAATTTACGGGATTCAGATATCGGCTGTTGGGGGGCCAAAGTGTTGGAAGTATGAAGTCAGAAGTTTCATTCGTCAGAAGTGCAACCGTTTCTCGAGCTCTGTGCACTGGAGCACCATCTTGCTGGAAAATGTAAAATTCAGAGAATTCTCGAAGTTCAGGTAGAAGGTCTTCCATGAGTAAAACATCTCTGTAGTATTGGCTGTTGATTTTTACCCCCGGTTCAACGAAGTGAATTGACGTGCGCCCCAGAGAAGAAACACCGAGTGACACCATCAGGGATTTGCTAAGCGTCGGACGTGTGCGTAAAAGGCGGTCGGCTGCAATATAACTCTTTCAAGTTCCAACTGCTACATACAGACGATAATTTTGAGCATTGCTAGGAGAAGCAAGTGTGAATAATTTTTCGTCAGTCAACCAGATGAAATGCACTAGGCTAGCTGGGTAGCGACGCAACAAAAGGCGACTTGGTGAATGAAAGCCGCGTGAATGGGGCAAGCGACTTCGCGCATGCGTAGAAGCTGAAGGCGGACAGTTTGAGTAGAAACTCTAAATGTTTTTACATTGCCTGCTATTTAGCTATAAATTTCATGAATTTCATTGACATTGCTTGAATATTGTTAAAAATAATAACGATTTTGTAGGGGCTTCCTTTTTTATGCCTCACGGTGTAGATAACCTATCCTTGTTGAAGATTTGGTCAAGGTCCTCATACAACTGCCAACTCAGGAAGGCACAAACCTGCATCCTCTGGATTGCAAGACAGCTACTCAGCCACGATTTCAACACATTGGTAACAACGTACTTCAGAGGAGGTGTGGTTCAACTTTCAAGAGTTGAAGAAGAATCTCTTGACTCTTAGAAATACAGACATGCCCAATTATATGCAAAAACAACAGAAGGTTGTTTACATTACTCCCTGCAAGTTATTCAGTTTGATATGAAAGACAAAGAACAACCCAAGGAAGTGGAAAGAAACAACTTTAGAAAACTCACCAATGGCGGGTTGCAGATCATTATGATTCAGCAGCTTTGCATCCTCGCTCAACACCTCATTCTCATTCTGTTTTCGAATCACATGACCAATTGTCTCATGTATGAATTTGAACTGAACCTACAATGTATTTACAGAATTCAACATCACAAGAATTTAATGCGTCAAATTTCAGTTAAATCTTTATTTCCACAATATTAATATCATACGTTATACATACATTTAAAAATTATTATTATTATACATTTATTAAGCACCACTATCTACTGATGAAGAATCAATCGATGGCATTGAAACAGATCATGTTGCATCATGTACAGAAACAGTTTTAAAGCCAGAGACAAAGATCTATGAATTAAGCACATAATATGAGACAAAGTTGCTTTCTGACATATCAGAATAAAGCCTCTGAAAAACTTTTAACTGATATCACAATTTAAAGGTTTGAAAAGAGTTTTCAAATTCCACACTACAAAATAAAAAAATTAACAGCTATAATCTAATGTAACCAATCAAATCTCATTCATTCATTCAGGGTATTTATATAGCACCTCTTCAAGGGAACTACTCAGAGGTACTCCTGACTCCAGCATGGAGTCGGAAGTATGGAATCTGTAGTACACTGGTACAACATACGGAATCTGTAGAACAGTGGTACAATGCAAAATTTCATCTTGACATAAGACTAAAGTTTGCACTAAGATGTGACTAAATGCTCAAATACAACAGGACTGCTTAAGCTAATAAGCCTTTATGAGGACAGTCTACACTGATGTAAGTAGGAAACCCATTTAAGGAATGAACCAAGCACAAGACAGGATATGACATTCAAGTAACAGCTTTGTCTCCCTGTCAAGGGATCTTGCACAGGACAATGGCAAATACGAACAGTGACAGCAACAACAAAAAAGGTGCTACCTCCGTCTGGACCATGAAGACGCGGTTAAGCCTCAGTCGATAGACGATGCCAAATACATCCACCTGCCTCTCGTTTTCCAGCTGCAGCAGCAATGTTTCAATAGCGATGTATGTTCCCGTTCGGCCAACACCAGCGCTACAAAAGGTATTTACATCAATTATCACATTCTTAAGACACAACAGACAGACAACAGAGGTCTGCAACAGTCTTCTGATTAGTGTGTTGGACTGTCATTTGTAAAGTTGGGATTCGAGTCCTCACCATGGCAGAAATTTTATAAAGAATTGGCTTCACTTGCACCCTCTAAAGAACTCGGCTATAATTATTACCCTGACACATGCCGATGCCAGGAAAATGAAGTCACTACATCATACCATGGCTGTCCCATGCACTTTAATGACAAGCTGTGTTGTTTCTAATTACTTTTAATTCACACTCATCATTAAAGTGCTGTGGGTATGCTATCATCTTCTATTCTAAAACACAACAACATGAAACCAAACAATGAAACATTGCTTTACAGCACAGGCAACTGTATATGCTTGGCTAACACAAATTCCAGTTTCTTAAATATATACCAACAACTTCAACAACTACATTCCTACATTGAAGTGAACATTGACACCTTGTGCATTATCACTGCAGTGCTTGCAGCAGAAGTCATGAGATTAGCATTCCTGATGTCTATTGTTTGACGCCAAGACAAGGGATTCATTCCATCAAGGTATGTCTGCTTTGGACTGGGAATTCACAATTTATATGATGCACAAGGATCCTTACTAGCCACAGCTCATCTTGGATGGCTGACTCTGAAAAGGCATGTCACAATGCTATGACTCAAATTTTTGGAATGTGTAAATAATTGGTTGGTTGTCTCTTTTATTTGGGACAATGTCTGTGGTGTGAAATTCAAGAGAATGGTCTAGCTCCTATCTACAAAATTTTTTGGAAAATATAAAGATAATTTTTTAAACTGTTGCCTGTAGTAGCATCTGGGTCCAGATGTTGCTAGTATCTTTTGATCAACTCATTGAACACATCCTGCCAGCTTTAGCAACTACTTTATGACTAGAGAAAAACCATCATCTGCCTACAGCAATGTAATAGATGTGGTATCCTACTATTCTCTATAAGCTGTGATGTGCATGACGGAATCGAGTGTATCCTCCTAGAACCAGTAATTCTACTGAAGGGTGGCACCATGCATTCCAAAAAATTGTGCAATGTGATCTTCCTACATCAGCTGTCGACGCCGACGGGAATCTGTTGGTTGGTTCCATTGATATTTCAGTTTTGAAAATAATAACAGTTTCAGTTTTTATTTAGTTTTGGGTCCATAATTTCTATTTCAGTTCAAGTTTCAGTTTTGAAATAATTTCAGTTTTTATTACAGTTTCAGTTTTGAAATAAATTTCATTTTCATTTCAGTTACTGGAAAATTTCAGTTTCTACATAGATATATTGCACTGATAGACAACACCATAGAGGCATACACTTACATGTTATCAGACTAGTTCTGTTCTGTCGTTGTTTAATGTGTTACAAATTAATGCATGACGTTGCACTACAACAATACCCAGTAAACCCATGAATTTTAATTCACAAGTTGTTTATTAAGTTTCACCAAAACCTTCATCTCCAGGTTCTGGCTCAGTCTATTTCTGAATCCGGCAGTCAACAGGCAACACAGGGAGAAAATTCTCTCCACATTTGGCCTCTGAATCCAGCGCAGCAATTAAATCTTCTGCCAGAGGTGTAAACAGGTTATAATAATGATGATCACTGGTTGGCCCAAAACGTCAGAGCGTCCTGCTATGGTCTCATGAAACATTTAGAAATGCTCCTTGTTTTCATAGTTATGTTTGACTGTGGTGTAGTTGAATGTGCCATGGTTTGCATTGAAGTAGTGTTGACCCTTGACAGCATTTTCCCCCATAATTGCATATGTTTCACAATGACATTGCCATATAAATGTGCACACAACACAGCCTCTGCTGATAAATAAGTAGGAAGTTATTTCATATGTTTGACTATCGATGACATCTCGCCATGAGTCTGCAAACACCACAGCCTCTGCTGATAAATAAGTAGGAAGTTATGGAGTTTACACAAACTTCGGCAAACTTCACACATTATAGTTCTGAGAACAACTGTGATTCATATTGTTTATTATATTTACCCTCAGATTAGTCAAATTCTTTCCCACAAGCTGTAGTCCACGTGATTTATTGACAGCGTCCAATCCAACTTTGACTAAACACGAACTTATATTCATTTTGTGATCATTAGAGTGATGTGGGGAGACAATCTTGTCCCCATCCCCATCCTGCAACAAGTAAGTCTTCCCCATCCCAGCCATCCCGCATGTTTGGTTCCCATTCCCGCCACATCCAGGCGGTTTCTCCCCATACCTGCAGGCCTATTTCACATTACCCGCAAAAAGTGAAAATTAAAAAAAGCAATTTTTAGCAAACAAAGCTATTTTTATTGCTCATTGAATTAATAGAACACACACAAATCTATTTTGGGAAATCTGTATCATGACTTTTAACTGTTAAAGAAATAATGAATAAATCATTGACAGCTAGCAGATTAATAATTCCCAAGCCCCTTGTAGTGACAGTCTGATGGTTGGCTGATTACATAGACTAGCTAGTTCCAGAGAAATATGTACTGAATCTAAGTATTTAACAACATTCAAATATTATATAAGATTTAATTTGTTCAAACTGCACCCATCAAGAATTTTACATTCTTACACAAACTCGTGAAACATAGTTGTAACTGCTGCAATTTTTATTCATTTAGTTTTTATTTTATTTCTAGTACTATTGAAATGTATGCGTAGGAACTGTTACTGATAAGGCCACATCCCTTCATGCCTCCCATGCACTGCAGTTTCAACTACATAATTTAAATGCCAGTGGTCAGTAGTCAACATCCTAGTGTAAATCATCTTTTAAGTGGTGCTCTAGATATTTTTAGTTTTTATGATCATGACCGTTAACTGAATTGTTTCTCTCAGCCGATGTACAACACAATTATCCTTGTTCTTTGTTGTTATCCCTGCTTTTATTGACTGCCATCTGTATTCGTAATCAGTCAGCTTTCATTTGCCAACAAAGATTGTGACGAAAGTACCACTCACCTACAATGTATGACTAATGGTCCAGCTTTTGCTGTTTCAAGTTCTGTTTTCACGACCTGCATGAACTCCAAGAGCACCTCTGGACTCTGAGGAACGCCATTGTCTGGCCATTCAATAAAATGAAAAAACTTGATTGTTCTTTTCTGCTGGCCCTGATTCAACAGAAAAAGCATTTCAGAGTTGAAAGACAACAAGAGCCATGTAATACAAGTTTAAAATTAAATTAAATATGAAACAGATGATGAACAAGTCATTCAAAGAAATACAAAGCTGATGCATTCATTAAGCTTGTCTTATTGTTTGCTGCTGTCAGCATGAAGCAGTCAGCAGAGACAGGTTCTTGATTACTCAGATAATGGAATTATGGTAATGCAAATCCACGATTCCTCAGTATTACAATGTATAGGAAGAAGTCTAAGATGTCAGAATGGGGAAGTTGGATTGACTGATTAATTGGTATTGTATTTTGTATTGTATTTTTGTTTATTCAAAACTGGCTGTCATAACGCAGCCAACGACAAAAGTGCGTAACTTATGGTTATAATAAAGGAGCCTAGACTAATTATAGATATGGATCATATCTATACTGAATAATGTATTGTTAATGTATTGGATTGTTGTACACTATATGGAATGTAAGACCACACAGGGCAGCTAGTAAGTGTTTTTGTGCAGCATTCACGGTAGAAAGTTCTTGCTGTCCTTTGCTGGAATGACAGAACAGGACAATTCTTGCTACTTTTAGATCCTTCAAATTCTGGGTTAAACCCTGTTGAGTGAATTACTCCTACAATACTTATTGTTTTATTTACCCATGTAAAACAGATAATGAAAGAATATGATCTGCGAAGACAAACCAATGATGTGACAGAAACTGGAAGATGAAAGCTGCTTAGTGTATGTTTATAAGCTTCATCTCAGCAGAATGCTTACCACTGACAGCTCCAGCTTCTTGATCGTCCACTTGCCTTCCTCAGATGATTCACTAACAAGGACAATTTGTATATCGCCATAAACAACAGGTTCCATGTCTTCAGGCCAATACTGATCACACTTTTTCTGAAGCAACAATTTACAGAACAAAAACCAAAATGAATTAACTTTTGCTACAATATCTCTTTGAATAACCCTGATACAAATTCTTGTGTCAAACATTGACTAGTCTTCAGCAATCCTGACTCATGAGAGTGCAGCAATGTATGCTGAATACAGCTGCTGGACTTCGGATTTCCGAAGTTGGTTATGTTGCACACTACAAGCATGACGTGCCTCATAGGCTATCAGTCCGGCAAACTAGTGAAATCAATATCTCTATGCACAAGTGGTGGCATAAGCTTGGTATTGCCCTTGCCTACTTGAAGACCTTCATGTTACCTGTCCCACAGCCTGCAGGTCACTCTACTCCACAATTGAGATGAACTGGTTAGTTATCCCTTTGCAAATACTTCTGAAATGCAATGTCAACATTTTCAGGGTTGAACCATTCACAAGAAATAGACCTTTGTTGGATCTGCATCTTCAGGTTTTTTACAATATTTTTTTCCAGGTTCCTTCTGTCAAGGTTGTGAAATTGTCCCTTTTTTGTCAAAGGCTATACTGAAGCAATGCTAGTTAATACCTTGAAGTTATGCTAATATATGTAAGTAATGCACTGAATGAATGACTAAAAATGAATGCATCTGACTATTTGTCTAGACTCATACACACACCTGTAGAAGAAGTCCTGGTGAAGCAACCATGATTCTGGGGCATGCAAAACTATGACTAAACAACATTGTTTGTCACTAAATATTACTAACACTGTGCATTTCTAATTGTTACGATAAATCACTGTCCAGTAGAAGGACAGTAACAGACTTGTCATTTCTTGTTTATTATAGACACATTAGCACTGGAAAGAATTGCAAAGTATGGACACACTCTTCCTCCTTCCATGCATTTGGTGAGCATGATGATTCCCTTGCACTTGTATTCCCAGATCATTCTCCACATGTCATCCTCTGTCGCTGGTAAAGGACCTTGAGCAGCAATGTACTCACGCTTTGAATAATATCCCTGCAAAACGAAAACGATTCAACTGCAGACTATCATCAAAACTTTTCCATAGATTAATAAGCAACAATTAACAGCTTAGCAGCACACATGAGCACTATCAAATCATCAAAATCATAAAATGATCATACTTTACTGTACTTTACAACTGTGTAATACCAATATTTCCCATCTCACCTCATGTCCATATCAAAACAAAATGTCTACTATAAAACACGGTTTTCTCAGAACCAAATAGCATCTGATTGAACATTTCAGTGTTTACAGGTTCCATAACTTTAAGACCCAATTCCTACGGTTGTATTATCTGGAAAAGCTTCCATGCAAACTGCTGTTACAACACCATCTACCTAATGTCACCATATCAGAGTCATGGGATTTCTTACTGGTATCCAGCTGGCGTTCACATAGTCAGATCCATCCTCACTTTCAACTGGCAGAAGTTTAACACGAGTGATGTCATAAGGATGGATGTTGATGTAGCGATTCTTCTCTACGTTGCACTTAAGCAACGCCTGATCCGTTGTCTGCTCTCGGCCAACTAATTGAAGTGACTGTATACAAAAAGACAGCACATAATTGTCACATAATTGACAAAAACCTGAAAACTATAATGTAGGTTTCAAATTGAAAGTCTCAATCAAACCCAGCATTCAAAATTTATAGATATTTGATACATTTACTGCTTCTAACCCTCTCAACGTGTGTCCGATCCATTTCATTTTTTTCTTATTGTGTGTATCACAAGTATGCATAACGCAAAACTGGCAATCAAAGCCTACTGGATAGCTTCTGAAGTTCTGATACAGTTCAAAATTGTATATGTAGCGTTCACTCTGTTATAAAATATCTTACCCATTGTTATTTATATATATTAATTGACAGTAATATTTTAATAAGTCAGTTAATTAAATGGCACCATTTACGTAACATAAATATAGATGGAAGTTGATGACGATGTTGCCATGGTAATCAAGATTCGATGACAAATGATATTAAAGAACGAGATCAAATCGAAAGAAATGGTAATTAACAGTAAAAGAGATGAGATTAGGGATGTTAAACGAAATTCGGAAATCCGAATTTCGGTTTTGAAAACGAAATTCGGTTTTTATTATTGACAAAACGAAATTCGAATTTTAAACAAAAATCGTTTTCGTAGTGAAAATTTCAAGAAATGCCAGAAAGAATTAATCCATGCATTTCTTTAGTGTTTACGATTGTTTTCATCGAATATAGCCGGCAGATAAGAAGGTGTTTATTAACGTACATTACGGTACCTAATATATAAAATAACTTGCGTTATATAATAATATATTAAATTTTCTATGAAGGCCAATAAAAAACGAAATTCGGTTTAAAATCGGATTTCTAAAACCGAAATTCGGATTGCCAAAAAAACATTTTAACAACCCTAGATGAGATCAAGTAGCAATAACACTGAAGTTGACTACAAGTTAAAATTTGCAGATTTACCGTAGTCATCTTAGCCGTTGAATGACTTTAAGAACATATTAAATTTTATAAGTAGCTTACATTTTAAGCAGAGAAACATCAAAAGATTCTCGCAAATTTTGAATACAGTGAAATTGTCATATAGCACATTACATTTGAGTATGTTGCAGTGATATTTCAGTTTTGAAAATAATAACAGTTTTAGTTTTTATTAGTTTTGGGTCCATAATTTCTATTTCAGTTCAAGTTTCAGTCCTGAAATAATTTCAGTTTTTATTAAAGTTTCAGTTTTGAAATCATTTTCATTTTCATTTCAGTCACTGGAAAATTTCAGTTTCTACATAGATATATTGCATTGATAGACAACAACATAGAGACATACACTTACACTTTATCTAGTCAACTAGTAGAAGCACTGTTCTGTCATTTTTTTTAATGTGTCACAAATTGATGCTTGACATTGCACTATCCATGAATTTAATTTCACAAGTTGTTTATTAAGTTTCACCAAAACCTTCATCTCCAGGTTCTGGCTCAGTCTATTTCTCTGTCCGGCAGTCAACAGGTCACACAGAGAGAAAATTCTCTCCACATTGGCCTCTGAATCCAGTGCAGCAATTAAATCTTCTGCCAGAGGTGTCAACAGGTTATAATAATGATGATCAGTGGTTGGCCCAAAATGTCTCTCATGAAAACATTTAGAAATGCTCCTTGTTTTTGTAGTTTTGTTTGACTGTGGTGTAGTTGAATGTGCCATGGTTTGCATTGATGTAGTGTTGATCCTTGACAGCATTTTCCCCCATAATTGCATATGTTTCACAATGACATTGCCATATAAATGTGCACACAACACAGCCTCTGCTGATAAATAAGTAGGAAGTTATTTCATATGTTTGACCATCGATGACATCTCGCTATGAGTCTGCAAACAACATTGCCTCTGCTGATAAATAAGTAGGAAGTTATGGAGTTTACACGAACTTTGGCAAACTTTGCGCATGATAGTCCTGAGAACAACTGCAATTTATATTATTTATTATATTTACCTTCAGATTAGTCGAATTCTTTCTCACAAGCTGCAGTCCACAAGGTTTATAATTTATACAGTCCATAGACTATAAAAGTATAATAGTTACCATTACCGCGGTTTTATCATCGGCTTGTTCTCTATTCCCGCGGAATTACTGCGACAGTAAACCCCAGTACCGCGGTAAAACTAAAATTCTTGTCCCCATTGCCGTGTAATTTACCGCAGGAAAAATTACTATGTCACTCTCTAGTCATAATATAATAAATACTGAAAAACATCGCTTTCATGCTTTAACGTCTAGCTAATAACATAGTCACCATAAGCTCATTCTTATTATAAAAATTTTGCAACTTGACTAACACTAACAGACGACATAAATTTGGATGACCGGAAGTCCCCAGATATTGAATAACAAGCATAAATGGTCCGCTTAAATACCACGAACTCCACAGACAGCGATTTAGTCCAACTAAGCTTAGTCCAACTAAGCTTAAAGCCAAACACGAACGCAGAAATTTTTTAACGTATTTTCAACAATTTGAGTTTGAATATCAAGTATCGTTTCTATTTCAATTTTGTTTTCACATTTTTATTTCCATTTCTATTTCGTTTCCGTTTTGCAAAGAATTTCTGTTTTAGTTTCAGTTTCCGTTAAATGGAAATTCATAATTTTCGTTTCAGTTTCTATATCAGTTAACTGATATATCAATGGAATGGTGTACTATGAAGCAACAAGTGGATTAAAATGGACTACCCGGTAGTTCTTATCTGTCATGTCTATTACCATAGACAGGTAATAGAACTGTTCCCTAAACAACATAACACTGCTATGCATTTTAAAAGAAGGAATTAGATGTCTGAATTTTTTTTATACTGATTTTATACAATTCTCACATATGCTTATTTCAAATATGTTGATGAAATTTTGCCATCACGTCACAATTTCGTACAAATCAAATTATAAGTTTTTTTAGTTTTACAATACCATGAACATATTATTTTTCTCTTTGATACACTGGAGAAAAAATTTATAAGAAAGGTTTATAAAAGTCCCTGATGTCAAAATATTAGAAACAGATGACAGTGCCCAGGTGTTTACAATAATTAATTAATTATAATTTATCACATCAATGCTATCACAAAGTCTATTGAAGGTTTCATGTACAATGATATTGTTGTACAGTTGTTTAATATTACAGTCAACTCAACAAAACAGTTTTCCCAATGACTTATGTTATGCAAGATCTGAGTTGTTATTTGAGTATTCGTTTGCACTAGTGTTCAGTTGCTGAGAGAGCCTTTAGTTTCTGGAGCCCACCTCTGGGTACTTATGTATGTAATGAAGGCACACACTAAAGTTTTGATTTAAAATTATCACTTCTACTTCCGCATGTATATAGTAGACCTAAATCCAGTGACTTAAGATTACCTCAAACTGTTGAGCATATCTGAAATCACACTCTTTCTCCATATCATTTATGTAATCAAGAAACTCGTCAGTATTGACAACCAGACTGAAAATGTAGATATAAAACAGATTAGCAGTAGTCACATATGTAAATATATAGATGCCTTAACATTTACATACCCCTTTTATATTACACTGAAGCATTACGTTAGCACCAGTGAGAATGTGCATTAGTAATGAATGTCAGTAATTTTTGTGCTATATTGGCTGAGGCATTTTGCTCCTGGACATGTATTTGACTGGGGCTCATTAGCATCGTTTGAGAAGTTTCATTCAGTTTTTGTATTGTATTACTGTAAAACAGGTGCTACTTCACATCTTAGCACTAATGCACAGGTGCGTGCGTTGCAGTCTGTGCTGATTAACACGAAATCAGGTATCAGTAATATTGGTGCTAATGTGCATTAATGCTGGTGTAAATTAGCATCAACTGTAGTGGTGGTGCTAATGAGTGTTAATGCTGGTGTGAACCTACATTATCTGTTTTGGTGGTGTTAATTACCCTCACTTACTTATTCAAAAGAGTTGTATGGTTGCATGATAGGAAAGTAAAGTTTTAGCAAAGGCTGACAGTTGAAAAAGCGGCCAAATTGTAGAGCAACTGATTGTGTTTCATTGTGACTCATGTCATCTAAATTTCAACATGTAAATCCTAATGGAAATTTATTGTTGAGCTGTCTGAAAAGGTCTATTTTTTGCATATGTATCTGAGTGATTGGAGAGGACATTGGTAGTGACATTGGTAACGGTTGCAAGTAACACTTTAGTGACATTGCTAGCAGTTGCACATACTATTCCACCATTACCTCTGACCATCACTTGAGCTATCACAACTAGTTTTCTAATTCAACTGGAATAGTATTTTTAAAAGCTCCAGATGGACCTCTTTCAAAACTGAACTATCACAATGGCTACCATCTGATCATACCTACAGAATAAATTCTGAAGAGCTTTGGAGAACCATCAACCGCAATCTGTTCACAAAACCTTATTTTATTAGATCATTCTCACAATGTGCTATATGAATTTTTATAAGGCCCAACACACAATAATAATTAAGTGAAGGAAAACATACCTTGTATACGAAGGCAATGCCAAAGACGTCTTTGCAAAAAAATAACAAAACAATTCAGATACAAAGACCAAACACATAAATAAGCCACACATATTAAACACTATTGCCTTAAACGAATGAGCTGCCAAATTCCGAACCGCTCAGGAGCAAGTTCATTCAGTTCTTTGTTCTGCTGGGTCTCTAAGGATGATTCTCCAACTGATACACATTGCAACTGATTACTCTTACCAAACACTTTCTGAGTCAGATAAAAAACACAAGGAAGTGGCATGAATAATTATTGGTATATGTTACCATTATGCTCTGGATTTCTTTCATTCATCGTAAAGCCATGTAAGCCTATCAACTGCATTGAATGACACAGAGTTAGTAAAAAATAATAATAATAATAATAACAAGTAACTTCCATAGCACCAGTATCTAATGCATCAGTCATCAACCGATGGTGCATCAAATCAAGCCATAGTCAGGTAAATACCCATTAATCAGTTCACTAAAGCAGAAATGCAACCCATGGTATATAAGCCACAACTGAAAAACAAAGTTTTAAGCTCCAACTGAAATGACTCAAGAGACAAAGCAGAATGAACTGAAACAGGAAGAGCATTCGAAAATAAAGGTGCAGCAACCAAAGAAGCTCATCCACCAAAGACAGTTCTAGCTGTTGGCACAACCACAGACAGACTTTAACTGTTTAAGAAATTCTGCTGTTTCACTGCTGAAACATCAACAAAACGATAGGAACAGGAGTCTAACGAACACTGTGTTGCTACTGGTACATAATAAATCAAAAGCTGTTTAACAGTGCTGTTGTGTCAGCACACTGTGATATAATGGATGATACTTCTCAGCACTATACAAAAATATACAAAAGCAGTGTCAAGTGTTAGTCGTTAGCATTTCTAAAGTCAAATCAAAATTCACAAAACCCAGATTGTTGGTCAGTTTCAGAGCCATGTTGAATACGGTACATAGATGAAAAGGCCAGACGAGATCTAGGGCTCCGCTGCCTCCCCATCAGCAGATGCATGGCGCACTCTTCATAATCTTTATTCTTGGCATTTACGTTGGTATAGGATTCTTAATCTTCAACATGGGTCTATATTCAAACTTGGTGAGACCATTCCATTCTGCTCTGGTTCCCTGTCTTTCATTTATATTTATATATCCACTTTGCACCATACAATGGTCTTTTCCCCAATTTCATGTAGAGCCTTGTTTCAAATCCCTGTCCCTCCAAATACTATCCTGACACAATCACCCTAACAGAAACATGGATAACTTCCTCAACCACTATATCTACACTAAACAACATTCTTCAACGTGGTTCCCCTCATCCTCCCAAAATGCTATCACACGTCTATCCATTGCTGACTGCTTTGCTTCCTTCCTCAGTAACAAAGTCTCCTCCCACTGTCTCTCATTACAGACTCTCTTATCAACTCCATGTAAACTGACTCTACCCTCATCCTCCCAAAACTCTTATCACGTGTCTGTCCATTGTACGGGGCACAACAAGAGTCAGAGTAATCAATGATCGAGAGCAATATCCATCTGTGTGGGCATGAGAGTGAAACAGAGATAGGTCAATTGGTTGCAATGTAGTACTTTGTGAACTGTAAGGCAGATTTTAAAATGAATTTATTGCTTGATGGGCATTCAGTGCAATGATTGCAATATAGGCGTGATATGCTGATATTAAGGGGTCTTTGCTATCGAAGCCAATCTGCCTACACCAAACATCACTGAAACTGACCTCACCTTAACCCTCATCCGACCAGTTCGGGTCATTTATGACCCCATTCATATATTCATTGGGTTAGGCTATGGAGTATCAGAAACTCGATTTTGCTCCTTAACACTTTAACGACGAGAGTGCACTACAAATGACTGGGAAACCAATGCAGGTCATCATTCAAGTGTTAAAGATAGTTGTAACTAATTTCAGTGCATATTTTTCTCTCTCTCTCTGACTGGTCAGTGTATGAGCCCCTTTACAATACCATTCACTCAGTAAAGTCACAGACAGCTGATAGGATTAGCAAAATAAGAACCAGCATTAACCAAACATAATTTTCCTTACAATCACTTTAACAGATAAGTACCTCACTTATGGCATCTCCATCTTTCTTTACTCCACATAAGCTTTTCAATCTCTTTCGGTAGAAAAATAAAACTCCTGCAATGATCACTAATACCAGAATTGGTATTACCACGGCAAGGACAACTATCAGGGTTTCTAAAAACAAGAAAAAGACAATAAAAGATCAAAAAACTTAAAATAAAAAGAATTCTTTGTTAATCTGGTAAGATTGCAACATTAAAAAAATTCCAAACTGGAACTAATGGAAGAATAGGAATCTTCCACAGTGTGGACTCGTTAATGTACTCCCAGATAAGATGCTGTTCTGCTTAACACGAAGTGGTGTTATGTCCCAAAAGCTATTAACTTAACACGTCAAATCGGTTAACAAGATCAACAAGGTCAGATGAACAGACTGATGGTCGAATGGATGGACTGACGGTCGAATAGTCAGACTGTCAGATGGATGACTGGATGGACTGACGGTCGGATGACCGATCGGATGGTCAGATGGATGGTCAGTTGGATGTTATGTCCCCAAAGCTATGTTGGATGGACGGACTGAGTCAGATGAACTGAACAGCCGGATGGATGGTTGGATGAGATAGATGGTCGAATGGGGAGACGGACAAATGGTTAGATGAATGGAATGCCTGGATGGACAGATGGAGTGGTGGTTCGGCAGACGGACGGTTTGACGGACGGACATACACATTTAGTTAGACAGTTGGTTATTTCTGCATTAGCCGATTTTATGCACAGTCCGGTTTACACACCACATACGAAGGGTTGTCCCCGAATGACAACCAGATCATGTTACCAGGTCCACACTGTACCTACTAAGACAAATTTGCACTTCTGCAGGCAAACACTCTTTCACTGTGACAATTTGCAGGAGGTGCTTTCTCAAACAACTCTCTGAATTTACATTTGCACCTATTGAACATGTAGCCTATGTCTATAAAACTTAAACATCCTGTACACGCAGAATAACAGGCATTGTTCCCCATTACTTCCTTGTGAAACCGTCATGGCTGCAGACTGTTAACAGATTCTTATCTAGAGCAACACACCCTTTGCAGAATACTATTTGCAATATTTACATAAGTATTGATATATTGTCTGAGCTGCATCATCAGAAATCTTATAACAAGCTTAAACTAAAACTTCTTACATGCTTATATCTATATATATATATATTCGTTTAATGTGAATCAGGTTGACAAGCCAATAATAAATACATGAATGCCATACATAGTTTACATAAATGAATATAATAAAAATATAAAATCTGTAAATGGATGATGATGCATTCCTTGATATTTAGCTTCAGCTGTTTCTTTTTACTGAGCACCAATCAATTTGTACAACTATGCAACTATGCATGCATGTGTAAATGTATGTACCATAATTATTATAATCTACTCGCCTACAAGTCAACGTGTATAAGTTGACCCCTAAATTACGAAGAAAGAACTTTCACAATGTTGTCATTTGGGTGTGGTTTACATGGGAAGTCAAATTTTTAGAAAATGGGAAAAAAATCTGGGAAGCAGAATAAGTGATTGTGAATCAGAGTGAATAATTATGAAGACATCCAGAGTTTGGCCTTTGTTATGAGCAGAAAAGACTAGGACAAGGATGATGTGGGGCAATAAATGTCCAGGAAATCAAAGGAAATCAAATGTTCAAGTAGTCACTTAAATGTATCCAAAAGTCAGACTAGGACAAGGATGATGTGGAGCAATCCAATAGCAATACTTGCATGTTGCCAGAAATAAGAGCAGCAGCCAAGTCCTCAGCTGACTTGGGTCCTGGAATAGGTAAAGTGAACTTATGCAGTGAAAGATATAACTTGAAAAGAAAAGCAAGTCCCCTACCTTTACCACTGGACGGAGTCTCATTTAGGATGGAATTTTAAGCCTTGGAGAGTCAGATTAGAAATGAATGATGACGTATCTTTGGGTTGGAGTCAGGTCTCATTAAGAGCAAGTATATGTCAGGAATTCTGACACAGAAAATTATGCATGGCTGCAGCCTTATCTCGAAGATTGTAGGCTACATAATTACTTAATTGACCAGTCACCAGAAAAACAATGTTACTGACATCAGACAGCAACAGGACATAATGAATGAACTGAAAGAACAGCATTAGGAACCAGGTAAAATGAATAGGCCTGTGCTAATTTAAAAGTAAACCACACTGCAATGATGCATGTGTGAATTCAAGATTTTATATATAAACAGAGCAGAAACAAAGGCAATGGTTGGTTATATTGTCCAGGTCCCATTTTGGCTTCTTCAGCAAAGGTAGAACAATCATGGTGGTATTGACCTGCTTTTTAAAATTCCTTTAGCCAATGATCGTAATCGTAATCGTAATCTCCAAACTTCTAAAGCGCCACTCGAAAGCCAAGCGCAGGGCACCAGCTTATTCACGAGCGCTGCGTCTAATCAGAGGGGTTGTCCAAAAGAGTAGTCCGAGGGAGGTCCGAGTCCGGTTTCCAGGGGATCAGAGAGGGCACAGCAGATGTTAAGGCGGACCCCGTGTCTTTTAGGTCGAGGATTGGAAGGTACAGGATCAGATGAGTCAGGATAAGAGTTCTTGAAAAGCAGAGACTTTAGTTTCAAGTGGAAAGCCTTGGGGGTGATGGATAGAGAAGCCTGAGGCAGATGATGGTGGATGATTGGCGATGATGGTGTAGGAACCGAAAAAGTGCGGAATTCAGGAGGTAGATCGTTCCAGAGACGCGGCGCAGTGTTGGATATTGCTCGGTTGGAGAACTTGAGATGAGTAGTGACCGGGGTCTAGAAAGAGTGAGAACGGAGGATGATCGGGTAGAGCGGGTTGGCTGGATGGTGAAGAGTTCGCGAAGATATCTGGGCTGGGAGTGTTGTAGGGAGTTGTAGGTTAGTGATAGGACTTTGAAGTGAATTCGCTCTGGGATTTTTAACCAATGGAGTGATTTGAGGATTGGAGTGATGTGATGATGCTTGGGCGTTCTGGTGACGGCTCTGGCTAATGAGTTTTGGATGAGCTGCAGACGCTTTAGTTGGGTGGCTTCAAGGTTGAGAAAGAGGGAATTGCAATAGTCGAGCTTTGAGTGGACAATGGAGGTAGCAATGGTGGAGGCAGTTTTGAATTCGAGCATGGGTCGGATGCGGCGGAGGTCACGAATGTGCATGAAGCAGGAGCGCGAGAGGTTGGAGATGTGATTAGAGAAGGAGAGATGTGGATCAAAAGTAACACCAAGATTGCGGACAGGGGCATCAGAGGTGAAGGTAAGAGATGAACAGTTAGTAGATAGGTGTATTGAAAGGTCAGGTATTTTCTTGATTTGGTCAGGAAGGCCGAGGATGATGAATTCTGTTTTGGAAGGGTTGAGGCAAAGCAGGTTGGACGACATCCATTGAGAGACTAGGTTAACCACATTGAGTAGTTTTGCAATGGAAGTAGAAAAAGAGCTGGGGAGAAGGATATGTAGAGTTGGGTGTCGTCTGCGTAGAGATGGTGGTCAACAGAAGAAGATTTTATGAGATGGCTTAATGGTGTAGTGTACAGAATGAAGAGCAGTGGGCCCAGGACGGAACCTTGAGGGACACCACAGCAGAGCGGGAGGGGTTGCGAACAATGACTGGATGCTTTAACAGAGAAGGATCTGGAAGACAAGTAGGACTGAAAGCAACATAGAGCAAAGAGCAGTACTAGAGACGCCAAACCAAGATGATAGTTGATGAAGAAGGAGGCTGTGATCGATGGTGTCAAATGCGGCGGAGATGTCAAGGAGACAGAGGCAGGAGACTTGCTGATGGCTGACGGCAGAGACCAGTTTATTGTACAGAGAGGCGAGTAGAGTTTCTGTGGAGTGGTGTTTAGTGAAGCCAGATTGGTGGGGGTTGAGGAGTGAGTTAGAAGAGAGGTAATCGTGAATTACAGCACTGCACCACCTGGGATGGTCATTCATGGTTAGATCCTTGCTCAGAATAAACAAAGGCTGCAAATGATATTCTGTGCTGTCCAGTTCCTGTTGACTCTTTATTCATCTCTGCTGGAGAAATATTTTGGAATTACCAATTTCCCCCTTCTTTTCCTTTCTCTTGGACCAGTCCCACTCCGTCTGGTCCTCTATTCCTTTCTCCTTCCTCAAGGGTCTGTCCTGGCCCTCTCCTATACATTCTGTACACTGCCAACCTGGGACAGATTCTCCTTCCAATGGTGGTGAAGCTGAAGCTCACCGCTCATGATGTCACTACTTTAATTTGCACCATTATCTGCACCAGGGTGTACTTTGATAATGCTATCTTTGCAGGATTGTCACTAGCTACAAATATTTCAAAACTTCAGTTTGTTCTTAATGCTGCTGCCCGTCTTATTGGAGTGTCTCCATGTTTGGCCATATAGTTTCTGTTATGTGTGATACTTTGCACTGGCTCCCCATCCAGAACCTTATTCAGTTCAAGATCCTGACCCTTATTCACAATTGTCTTGTTGGCTCTGCTCCATCACACCTTAGGGACTTATGCATTTCGGTCTCCTTGGACCCAGGTCGTGGCATCCTTCGGTCGGCTGACCGTGGATTCCTGATTGTCCTCATATGCATACTGATACAGCTCAGTCTAGAAGCTTTGCCTATGTTGGACCCACCATCTGGAATCGCCTTTTTCTAGAGCTGTGGTTCGAGCTCCTTCCAGTTCTGCAATAGACTGAAGTCTGTATTATTTGACAGTGATTTCACTGGTTTGGGTTGGGAGTGCCACTGATAAGTTTTTTCTTGAAGTGGCGCCAGTACATGAGTCTTGCACAGGGGGGCGGGGGGCGCAAAATGAGATATGACAACTTCAGAAATTTAGGAGGAAGTAAGGTCATCAGAAATTTAGGCGGAAGTAAGAAAAGAAAATTTCCAGGAAATTCTTGCCCCCGGGCGCACGAACCCCTAGTTAAGCCACTGAGTGGCGCTTCATAAATGTCAGATTACAATAGCTATTTTCTTGTACCTGTCATATGCCAAATCCACCTTGTTTATTGTATTTGTGTGAGTGCATGTGTGCACGTGTGTGTGTGTGTGTGTGTGTGTGTGTGCGTGTGTGTGTGTGCGGAGTGTGTGTAGAGTGTGTGTGTTTTGGATTTAAGTAGCACTCATAGCTAAGATGATAATTATAATCACACACAGTGCAACAGTGCAAACTGTATCTGGCTGCCCATGCGGGACATTGTGGTCTACCCCAGTAGTCCGTAGGGCACATACCTAATTGTCACCAAAAGGGTGGGGGTTTAAAAGCCTGTTCAGCAGATTCCGTGTAACAACTACGGCAGGACATGTTCCTTGCACATACACACACACACACACACACACACACACACACACACACACACACACACACACACACACACACACCTGTCTCTGTTAACAAACAGTACAGTTTTGAACTGCCATAGGAGAGAAAGTAAACAGCCAAGACCCGTGATGCACTCCTCTGTCTGTGTCCAGCTCATAAACCAAAGTGCAGGAATTCAGTGCCTCCCCCATATATCACACTACTTTAGGAGATTTACTTTATTCAAACCAAAGTTAAAGATGTCAAAGGCTGATGCACTAACCAGTAGGCTCTGCAACCATAATGTAATATGATAAGAACTTAAATCATCTGGATTTGACTGGGATGGTATGTGTAATGCACGGTAGTAACACACGCATGCAGTATTAGTGAAACGGGAGATAAAACATTTCTAATGTTCAGCACTCACGCAACAATTCGAAAGCAGGACAACCCATTCTCCAAGCAATCATGAAGCATACCCAGAAAAATTCAGAATTTCACAGCAGTGGAATCCAGAAAGTATCATGCCTGACGCTACACTGCCTGAAGCCTCCAAATGTCACACAATATATAGGAGAGGAATATATGGAAAATGGGTGAAAACAAAAGTTATCAATCACTAGGCAATATTTTAAATTTTTGTTAAGGGTCTCTGACAGCGGTCATTAGGTGTCACAAAATGCATGACCATCAGTCAGATTAATCCACCTGCAAAGGGGTATTAGTTCTCACCCGGGACAGTGTTAGGCTCAGACCTATGCATCCCCATCTGTAAGCGGCAGATCTATAATATGGTGAACAGAGGACAAGGAGTGTCTGCAGTCCTATATCCATCACAGACAGACACGTTCTACATCCAGTTGGTTGGCCTTCAAAGAATGCCTGCTCATCACAGATTGCAGTCTTCTTCAAGAGATACACGGATTATGCTGCATCTTCTTCCATCTGTGAGTAACTGCTGGATGGTGAGACAACCAATATACCCATGCTGGTTGGAAAACACACTGCCTCTTGTCAGTACTGAGACTTGATGTCATGCAGCCCTGAAACTCTGAACATTGTGTCAGCTATCAATTGTGGAAGGAAACCCAATGGTAAGGCTCTAAGTGTGGGATCTTGCCAATACTGACATTTCTATTTATATGAGGACCGTTTTGCCTATTGAGGAACTTTAACATCAGTCATTCTAGTAGTAAAGAGTTTCTCTGATTAGTTTTTCTTCATCTGGTGCGATACAAATTTCTTATTAGAATTTCAATTACAAATAATCCATGATAGGTTTACGTTCAGATCACATGAGCCTTGACGTCACATGCCAATTAAAAATGCAATGTAAATTAAGCCAGGCATTTTACCTTTACAATTGTATTGGTAACGATGTGGCACAGTGGCCGATTGGTTAGAGCGCTCGGCCTGTAACGCTGAGAGTATGACTTCGAGCCTCACCCGAGGTAGTCACTGCATAGTGACCTTGAGCAGGTCCTTCACTCACAATTGCTCAGTGCCACTGATGCTCCGATATATGGTAGTGTGCACTTCTGAACTTTGGAAGGACGGCAATATCAATACACAGTTGTATTGTATTGTATTATAACTGTAGAAGCAGTAGCACTTGTAGAATGAGTAGAGGAAGTACAATCTAGACACTTACTTGTTGGGTCCTTGAGCTGACTGGTGTTTATTGTAGTAGCACTTGTACTACTTGTAACTGTAGTGGGTTCATACGTAGTTGAAGGCACAGCTGCTGTAGTAGGTTCATAGGTAGTTGAAAGCACAGCTTCTGTAGTAGGTTCATACGTAGTTGAAAATACAGCTTCTGTAGTATTTCCATATGTAGTCGAAAGCTCAGCGGTAGCTGAAGATGCAACTATAGCTGTTACGTTATCAGTAACGGTGCCATTAGCAGAAGGAGAAACTGTAGTATTACCAGCTGGAGTTGCTATAGATGAAGGACTAGCTGAAGTCATTACAGTTGTAGGACCAGCTGGAGTTGTTACAGTTGAAGTACTACCTGGGGGAGTCACTCGATTTGAAGGACTAGCTGGAGCAGCAGAAGTTGAAGCGGATGAAGAGTGAGCAGTCGAAGAGCCAGATATAGTTGAAGGGTGAACTGATGTAGTTGTTGAATGATCATTTGTACTGCTGCTGATGTTAGATATAGTTGTACCACTCACAACCAGATCAGAAGTTGCAATATTCTCAGTTGGATTCGTGCTGTTTGCTAGGACTGACGTAACCGAAACCAATGCAAACAGCTGTCACAAAATAGAACAAAACCAAGTTACTTCAAATTTCCTCGTGTAAAATCCCAAATAAAGCCACTGACACCATACCATGCATCACAGCCAAACTCTTGTTCAACTTAAACTGATAGTTTTCAGTAGAAACTGTCAGACAAGGGCAACGTTTTAACTGCAAAGTCGGCTCCTTCTTTGATGTTACTTCAATATCCACCCAAGACCTAGGTGCCTCTTTCAGGAGGTGTAGAGGGATCAACCCAAACACAGACGATCTCTCCACGTTATAGAAGACGGTATCTGTCTGGTGCAGTCGTCGTGTATAATAGTGCTTAACTTCAAGTGACACTTTAGAAATTCAGAGTTTACGATTACAGTACGTTTACACTATAGTAGAAAAACGGGTACCTTTACGTAATAAACATTCTATTATAATTACGCAACACCGACAGGCAACTGCTGGAACTTCGCTGGCAATTAAATCGGAAAGACTAATATTACGGTCAGTGGTTTAAACAGCCGCCAACTGAACTTACCATTCGAACGGTGACCATCTGACGTCGCATGTTTCCTCTACTAATTCTAAAATCCAATTTCCGTTAACAATCCGTCACAATTATGAAAGGAAGTCTTCTTGTTTCGTGCGAACCTAAACCACCCTAAATTCCCAATCCTGTCGGCCTATTAGGTACTTTTCTTAGGCATAATCGCCTAAGGCCAACAAGACCCGACAACGAGGAAGTTCGCGTGGATTACTATAGTACGGTTCATTGACAGTTATGATGACATACAAGGGCCAACCTTCGGCGCTTGCACTCAAGCCAATAATAATTAATATAGCCTACGCGCTCAATTAGTGTCTCCTCTATTAAATCACAGCAGAATTATTTCATAGCTGCACACATCATAATGACACGTAGGCCTAACTGGTAGAGGAAAGGAGGCAATGGAGAAGATTTTCGAGTGCAGACATTACGATAGACTATAAGTATGGAAGAGACAGATGAAACATACGTACAGGTTGGCCCTTGTGTGTCACCATAGCATTTGGACCGCCACAATAGTATTATTAAATTATCACAGCAGTATCATTGCACATCTACATTCAGATGCGTATACATGCACGCCTGCATGCATACGCACATACATATATACATACATACATCCACACAGACACACATACATACATGTATACATACATATATCCACACATACATGCATACATCCACACATATATACATACATACATACATCCACACATATATACATACATACATCCACACAGACACACATACATGCAAACATACATACATAGGTCTACATACATACATCCACACATACATACATACATGCATCAACACAGACATACATACATCCACACATATATACATACATACATCCACACAGACACACATACATACATCCACACATACATACATGCATCCACACATACATAGGCCTACAAACATCCACACTTAGGGGAAAGTGGCCCAAAATGACATAGCTAAGAATTTTTTGCAAGTTTAGTATAATATTTATCCCACAAGTGGGACTTTGTTATCCTGTTTATCAGACACCTAGTGCACTTACATAATGCAGTGGTCCAAATACTAATAAATATATGAGAACAGAAAAAACCGGCAGTTTTGTAAAAATGCTTGTTCTATGTCATTTTGGGCTATGTGCTGGGCAAAATGACATAGGGTATAGTCTAAAATGACATACACATTTTTTACCCAATTTGTAAGGCTTAAATAAAATGATTACAAGTTATTATTTATAGTAAAATGAAAATTATAACATATTATATTTTATATTTTGATGTTCTGAGACTAACTAAACAGCTGCTGGAACCACAACGCAATTAGGATTTTTTAAAGAGTTAAACATGTTAGGCCTATCGTGACAAAATACAACACTGACCACTCAGGGACAAGCAGAACTGCAATTCAACTGAAACTGTTACAGTGTTACAAGAAAGACAAACACATTTTATACCGATAAACTAAGCAATCATCAGCAAATAAACTGAAGAACTAGGTCAACAACACTACATGAAAAAGCTTCCAATATGTGACTAGCACTTAGCCTATGTATAAAAACTCAAAAATCAATTGCTACAAGTCTGCCAAAACTTGTTGCAGGTCTACTTGATCAGTGCCCAACACATAACAAGAGCAATGTCTACCTATTCACTACACAAATCACACACAAAAGTTTGTTTTCTTTGAGATCATTCGCAATGTGCCCAGTTGTGGCAAACTGTGCACTTGATCCACGGCTCACGTTCACGGGAGTTGGACAACAAGTCACTGCAAAGCAGGCATCTTGGATATGCATCATCTTCATTTAATTTCTGGCTTGAAGGCCTTGGCTCATTTGCCCTTTTGAAATCATCATGTGGTCCACACCTCTCTTTGGTACTCTTGCATGCAGCTTTGCTCTTTTTCACAGGAACTCTTTTTGTGGCTCCTCCAGACTGAGCTTTCTCGGTCTTACTTTTTTCTGTCTATCTTTTCACTGTACTTTATGGCTATCATCAGGTACAGGTTGCTTGTCAAAGCCGATGCACCTTCACTTGTCCTCTTACTACGGGATGCAGAGTGTGATGAGGGAGGAAATGGAGACAAATCAACAGCTCGAATTGGTGTACATACACAAGATGTGTTTATTGGAAGCACTGTAGTTTTCTCTGAGTGAGAAATCTGAAGTTTAATGCCTGCAATACCCTCTGTCATCGTAGATGGTTTCTGAGCTACATAATGTTCAGCATCCGAATGAGTGTCTGAGGTTGAAGTGACACTAGTATCACAAATGGGCTCATACAATTTCTGACAGTGTAGTGGCTGGCTCGAAGTCCTAATGTACCCCGTGGATCGTTGAATTCTTTTGAACCTCGTAGCCAATCCATTTCATTAGTTTCAACTGCTGTGATAGCTAGCCTCATGTATTCTGAATTCCAACTCTGGCGATCTGGTTTTCTTTTGTATTTGTTCACCATCCTGTATACAACATGTCATAGTGAATTAACGATCGGAGCAAAGATTAGTGATATATAAGTATCAACAATATGTAGGTTTTCAAGTACTCTTTCTAGTCTCAAAGGCGCAGCCGAGAAGTGCCCCAAAGTATCTTTCTGACTATATGCGAAAGCCGTTATCTGCGACTTCATCTCGTTCCTTTTGTGCTGCTGATTGGCTAGATCTTTTTGTTCCTAGGACTAGGACTGCCTTGGCTCAACGCCGGGCATTTGCTGTGGTTGGTCCCTCTACTTGGAATGACCTTCCCCTCATTAAGGGCTAAACTAATGACTAGTTTTTCCTCTTTGATCTCTGGTTCTTTAAAGACGTTTCTTTTCCCCCGGGGTTTTCGTGCTGAGAGCGCTTCTGAATAGTTATTCTGAGAGAGGCGCTATATAAATCTTTAGATACAACACAATACAATACAATACAGACACCTTCTCATATGGTAATAATTACTGCAGTGGATAAAATGACACACCCTATGTCGTTTTACCCAGTATGTCCGGGCAAAACGACACATGTATGTCATATTGCCCGGTGACGTGTATGTCATTTTACCCTGTCTATGGGTGCTAGGTTGAGACCTACCGCTGTAGTCGCGACGAAATGTTCCAAGCTAAAAGTTGTACGGGACTTGATCGACATAATATGCATACCCTTTGCAAAAGACTAAATTTTTCAGTATCTGCACGTACCTTTTTAGCAGCCTTGACTGTCGTAAACTATCAAATTGTATCGCAATGTCACAAATAATCTAAACATCAACCACGCACTTCTGCGCATGCTGCCATATTCGTTCACTAAAAATAGCAACAGCAGGTGCCACGCTCGAGGAAAGTAAGTGAGTAAGTTGACGATATATACTACGGTCCAGCCCACGTGCCACCTATGTCATTTTACCCGAGTATGTCATTTTAGGCTACTTTCCCCTACATACATATATACATCCATACATACATACAATCATACATACATACATATACATACATACATACATACATACATACATACATATATACATACATACATCCACACAGACACACATACATACATCCACATCCAGGAGAGAGAGAGAGAGAGAGAGAGAGAGAGAGAGAGAGAGAGAGAGAGAGAGAGAGAGAGAGAGAGAGAGAGAGAGAGAGAGAGAGAGAGAGAGAGAGAGAGAGAGAGTTCTGTTCAGATGCGCGCCCGACACGAACTATGCGCAAGAGAATAGAAGACTCGATTAAGACTGATGAAGCGAAGAGGAGGGCCGGGACCCCTGGCCCTGGGAATGAAACGAATCTCCAAAGGAAGCCCGTTCCATGTCGTTGCCATGGGCCGATCATGGAATATGCCTGGCGCTGCTGCATAGTCGCACTCGCAGCGCACGAGCAAAAGGGACGGCCAGCCTGGCCTGCAGGACGCCGTTGATGGCGGAGCGAAGGATCGAGGCAGCGACCAGCAATAAAGCTCTCGATAATAGATAGACGATAAGCTCAAAAGGAAAAATTCTGAAAGAGATGCTCTGGGGAAAGGGAGCCAGCGTAGGACCTCGATGAGGCTCGATCCCGCATAGGCCTACAGCCTAGGCCCTATAGTCGTAATCGTAATCCGCCGATAAGGCGTGCAGCCGCCCGATGATGCGCGATGAATCCGCTCCAACCGCTCAATCTGAATCCGTGTGAGGACCGCGTAGAATCGAGGAGCAGTAGCGCGAATGCTGCATGACCAAGAATGACTGCTGCGTTCACTCAGAGATCGTGAGATTTCGAAGTAGGCCTACCCGTTTGATCATGACCAGGAACAGATTTGGACCCCGCAGGCTATAGATTTTGTTTTGACTAACAGCTTGCGAATAAGCTGGCTTCCGCAACTTCTTTTTTGGGCGCTGTAGAAATATCGATATTACAATTACGATTACGAGATCGCCACCCCTCGTATAATTATTACACGAGGCCCGGCCCTCGTCACGAGGGCCGCCAGATCGAGTTAACCACAGCAGACCTACGTAACCTCTCTTGAGCATATAATAGGCCTACGTCGATGGAGCATATCTATTAGCACCAGAGTAGCGTGCTCATGAAAGGACCAACTCAAAGAAGCTATATTATAGTGTAGCGGAAACTCGTGTATAATATCTGGTTTAATCATCAAAGCACAGATGTCGCCCCGATTAAATGTTTATAGGGATATTAAATACGGTTTTAATTATTATTTCTCCACAGGCAATTTTTTACTCCGCAAGCGTATTCATCATTATCAGTTCCAGACGCCAGCCATTTGGCAGCGATGGGTACCAATGAATGACCTTCATTGTCCTCGATGTCCTTTGCTAGCGTAACTATTCGTCTAATTTTGCTAGCGTGACTATTCGTCTTAATTTGCACGAATAATTTTAGTAAATTGCAATTCATTAATTAAAATGTGAGCGTTTGACTTGCATTATTAAAAAGCTACTTATTACTTAATTTTGTTATGTAAACGAGGCGCAAGACTTTCCTGACCGCCAGAGGACGGAGGACTTTCTTTGGACCAAATTTACAAAGATCTTCAAGATCTTGTCTTCCGCTATCAACAATGGCGGTCGCACTTGTTTGAGAATTGTGTTGTTTGACTTTTACATAAAGTTTTCAGTTCTTACATTGCAGTTTATGTTCACGTTAAAATCACAAATATCGTAGGAGTGTGTTGCTAAGTAGGTAAGTTCAGAGCACCGCACAATATAAACCTGTTTAATAAAAGTGTATAATATCCTCTCTGGTAGCATCTCTAACTCTTTCTCTCACTTTAAAGCCTTCTTTTTCTCTCGGAGTACCTCGCACTGGGAGCGCTTCTGAAAGGCTCATGCTATGAGAAGCGCTTTATAAAAGATCAAATACAATACAATAATATTATGGCACTGGCTACGGTACCGTCCGGACGGTACCGTTATTTCTTTTCTACGGTACCGTCCGCAAATAATCTATGGCCGATTGCACATATCTATGGCGTGAAAGCCTAACCATCAATAGCGCAGTAGTTAAGAGATGAACGAAACTAACCCTAACCCTGACCCTAACCGACCCTCACGACGCCTAATTTGACACTAAACGACCACACGAATACTAACCTGGCCCTAACCGACCCTCAAGTTGTCGGCTATAGAAAAATTCGACGCGAAGACAACAACTTAACGTGACAGGATTTTGCCAATATTTATTTCAACCGGATGTACACGCCATAGATATGTGCAATCGCCCATAGATTATTTGCGGACGGTACCGTCGAAAAGAAATAACGCTACCGTCCGGACGGTACCGTAGCCAGTTCGTAATATTATATCGTCTGAATAAATAACTTTGACAGCTACCAAAGATTCTAAGAAGAGAAGGGGCACGGGTAAAAAGAGAAGGGGCACGGGTAAAGTGCTGATTAGAAAATGCTGATTTGGTCATGCTGATTGATGGGCAAAATGCTGATTTGCTGATTGGCTGGGGTAAAGTGCTGATTAGAAAATGATGATTGTAATGTCTTACAAACCAAATCGATGTAACTCCCAAGCGGCTAGTTGGTTGATAGACGGACGAATTGTGTCCATGAAGTAAGTGCAAAATGGCTTGCTCCACTTAGCGAGTTTCACGAAGAGTCGATCTTTGTATTCCGCTTCAGAATTGGACTGAAGGAGTAGACGGACGCTGTCACTGTAATAGGTTGCTTCTCTTTGTGTCAAAATGCCGTGACTTTGCAACCAACGCTTGGCTTCGTGAAGAACATGGTTCCAGCAGATGAAGTGTTTCAAATTTGGGAAAACGTTATGATTGATTAAGTGATAGCCTTTTCTTGGTCAGTAACGATAAAGACATTTGAATAATAAAAAATTGATCGTCCTGTTGGTCGATTAACAATTGCATTTACTGAAAACTATTAAAACACTTGAAGATATCACTTATGACTGCAATTATTCCAACTCAGTGTATGTGAACTCTCCAAAATTCACAATTTATAGTAAGCTACACAATTATTTGTGGTATTTATAGTGTTTTAAAAGTTTTGATTAAAATACCCGATTGAAGACATCAACGTGTATTTATTGTCTTCTTTGATCCCTGCTTGCCAGGATTTCAATCTCTTCATTAACAGTTTCGCATTTGTTAATTAAACAATATTGAAAACAACAAAGTGTATAGTCTTCTTTGGTAATCCGGAAGACTGACGGCCTGTGGATGTAAACAATATGGCCGCCCCCGAATGCACTCAAATGGTTCCGCGACAACTCATCTACAGACTTTTCGTCTACGACACTTCGTATACAGACACTTCGTCTACCGATATTTCGTCTACAAGTGTATCTATATCCATTACGGCTAATCAACAGAGGCCGCTTTCTTATAGTTTCGCTAAAACGTGCTATATATTCTCAGGAATCCAGCTTCTAATTACTAAAAAGATTATTTTTATCAATCCAGCTTCTGTTGAATGGAAACTTAGTTTCATCCATGCATCCAGCTTGGTATCCAGCTTCTTTTTATGGGAAAAATTATTTAGATCAATTCAGCTTCTATTTCAACACAGGAATGCTTTCATCAATCCTACTTCCATTTAGGGAAACAGTTTTTTCCATCAATCCAGCTTTCATTTTAAAGTGACGATATCAAATAACTTTGTAGACGAAATGTCTGTAGACAAAGTGTCGTAGATGAAAAGTCTGTAGACGAATTGTCGTGACACCCGCTCAAATAGAGCGTTGGTTGCTACCTACCTGCCACCAGCCACATTCCATAATGCAAAGCACTGAGTAAGTAAGTAACGAAAACGAATTATATGTTATGAAGAATATTTTATTAAAATATAACAGTGAAAGTCTACGAAAAGGCTATTTCTAAATATATAACCGGAACGTTACACAGGTCTAATGAAAATGCGCTTTAAAGTGTGATTTTGCGCTTATTTGGCCCTAAACGTGCGATGGTAACACGGCTTGATGTAATTCGTGTTTGCATTATGGGATGTGGTAGGTAGGTAGCAACCAACGCTCTATTTGAGTGCATTCGGGGGCAGCCATATTGTTTACATCCACAGGCCGTCAGTCTTCCGGAATACCTCTTATTTGATCACTACTTGCCTGGATTTCAATCAGCATTTTACTCTTTGATTTGCTGGTTATGCTGTGAGGTAAAATGCTACCAATCAGCATTTTCTAATCAGCATTTTACCCCTGGCCAGTGAGCAAAACTTTTCTGCCAGTATATGGAAAGCTGTGCTAGCCAATCATCCTTTTAGCAGTTGCAGACTGAAATCGTCTAACAGGTGCAAGCTTGTTGATGATACAGCAAGGACGTACAGATAATACAGTGTCCAGCACATTCCATATTTATAAGCATAGAACTTGTAAGGGATTCTTATGGCATACTGGCAGCAAGTTGTGAGCGTGTAGAGTGGGAGTGGTGTGGCCATGATGAGCTGCACTGGGACTGCAGCATTTGGAATCCAATGGAGCAGTTTGCTAGTTAATTTCAATAACATAATACCTGTTTATGAAAGAATGAAAATTGAATGCTACTCAAATACAGTTTCATCTTTGGTTACTTTGTTCGAACTTCAGATTAAATTATGTGTAATAATTGGTTAAAGTAATAAAAAATCAATAAAACTTCATTCAGAGTTGGCCAGATTCTATGTACAGTTGAAGTAATTTCTCTGCCTGTCGAGACTAGGAAACTAATTACACATCAATGTATTTATTGTCATTTTAGCAGAAAGCAGTTCAGTTGAAATTAAATCGTTGCAATGGCATTTGACAATCAAAACAGCTTTCCAATGACTGGATTTTCATCTGGCACTCCTTCTGGACAGCCACCTCCGATGTCTTTTGCGCCTTTTGGAGCTCCTGCCACTAGCTCTTCATTTCTTTTGTTTTCTGGATCGTCTAAAACTTTTGAATCTCATGGTGTTGATGCACAGCCCAGCAACATTCCTATGTTTGGGCAGCTCAGTGGATTCAATTCTATGAACACAACTTCAGCAAACTTGACAGCAGTACAAGCGATTGGGGGCACCTTTGGAACTGCAGCAGCAAGTACAACTTCTAGCGTCTTTGGAGCTCCAGGTGCAATTATCTCACATTCTCGGTTCTTTGGTGCCCCAGCAGCAAGCACAGGTTCTAGCATCTTTGGTACCCCGGCACCAAGCACAGGTTCTAGCATCTTTGGTGCCCCAGTAGCAAGCACAGATCCTGGCATCTTTGGTGCCCCAGCAGCAAACACGAATTTTGGTTTTGGTGCTAAAGGAGCTCTAGCTGCAACAAGCAAAAGTTCAGTTGTCTTTGGTGCTAGAACAGCAACTACTAGTTCTGGAATTTCATTTACCGATGGCAGTCGTCATCAGACATTAGGAGTGCCATCTGGAAGTACACCAGGAGGCTTCCATGGTGGCTTTCAGACAGCATCTGTTGAGTTTTCAGGAGTTGCTAGTAGTTCTCAGATTCCTAGCTCTGGCAATCCATCTTCTGGTGACCAGTTTGCAAGTAAGGGTTCCTTTCCCTTCATCAGTAGCACGTCGTCTGCTTCTGGTTCTGCATTGGACTTATTTGGCAAACAAGCAAAGTCTGATGAGCATGATGCTTCAAAACACGTCTCATTTAGAAAGGTTTTAGCAGAAGATCAGCGGATGGAGAAATCTGGATCTGGAAGCAACCGAGATACAAGTGGAAAAACAAGAATTCCAGACCTGATGTCACTATCACCTAGCAGGATCAATAAGAAAGGTATGATTGGTTTAATATTAGCCCTAAATTATGTTATTTTACAGTTGATACACTCGTTCTTTAAGCAAGGACTCTAGTGGAATCTTGCTGTCCTTGTGGAGATTCAAGTCTTATCTGCTGGATTTGTAATTGTAGTGTATGAAGTTTTTAGTGCTTAGCAGAGCTTGCACAAACTCATTCCCACCACACACACACACACACACATGCATATATTGTTAGTCTAGGGGATGGAGAAAAGATAAATGGTTTTAAGATAAAATGTATGTATGAGGACTTGTTATAGCGTCCCTGCAAGATTTCTACTCAGAGGCGCTCCCGACTACAGCGCGGACACTGAATCGGAGTTTCACGCCGAAGCGCATGAGCAATTGCGAGTGAAGGACTTGCCCAGGGTGCCTAGGCGGCGGCATGAGGTAGATTTGAACCCGCAACCCTCCGGCTGCAAAGCACCGAACATACCGCTACACCACCGCGCTATTTGAGATATTGATTAACTTTTATTAATATATCAGTTCAGTTTATAAATCTGATATTTTAATTTAAAAAATATTGATTTAATTAAAATCACTAAAATATATGAGTTTTTACTAATTATGTATAATGTTCATAGGCAGTGGTGTAAAGCATTTTGTTGTAAATCAAAAACAATTGAATTCTGGTCAGGCATTTAGTTCTGGATTCCTTCTGAGATGAGATATAATGGTAGCTGTGAATTGACTGAAATGATGATGATGCTGTAGGTGATTGCGATAAAGATGCGGAGGATGAAGGTGATGCTAAGCTGGAACCGGGTCAGAGGAGAAGGCGCCTCGTCTCTTCAGATGCTGACATGAAGACGCTCGTTGTGAAAGGCATACCTCTCAGATATAACAACCAAATCTCACTCAAGCGACATTTCTCAACCTTTGGCACTATTCTGAAGATCTACCTTGCCCCAAAAGCAAACTCTGCAACTATTTTCTACAAAAATCACGTACGTTTATAAAACTTCTATTGATGAATGTAACTGGAGTGTTATGCATGTTTATTTTAAGTTTTAAATATGTTAATATGTGTATATAAACCTAATTGAAAATTTGTTTGTGTAAGGTAAACGTATTTTTATCAGTCGTCCCATTACGGAGAGCTGTTTGAGACTGAATCTCCATTTTGAATCTGAAATCACTTGACTTAGAATTAGTTAAGATTTTCAGTTTGCTTAAAAGCCAATGAGTTATTTTTGTTGTAACCATTTGTAATGATAACAAAAACCTCTGAAAATCTTATTGGTTAACTCTGAATTGGACGTTAATAATCTAATCTAGTATCGTATAATCTAGTCTGAAATTTGAGAAGTGCCAGAGCACTATTAGCAAAGTGTGGAATGGTTACTTCTAAGTAGAACAACATTCGAAACTATAATCCACTAAACAGTTGAGATCCATGAAGCCCAGGGAACGGAAGACAAGCTAAAGAAGATAAGCAATCCAAAAATGATGAAACCTTAATGCCATAAGATGCAAGCTGTGTGGCAGTTTAGTTGTGTAAACTACCTTTTGCCTGTTACGTAGGCCTCGGCTGAAAAAGCCAAGGAGAAAGGTCGTTTTATGCCTGGAATTGAAAGACCACTTCAGATATTTTGGCGTCATGATGTAAAACAACCAATCGCTCGTCGATCATCAGGTTCTTTTGATCGTTCAGGTAAATGCTTTGTACTGACTGTAGACAGTGGTGTTTGATGTTACTGTTGTGTATATTTAGGACTTCAAACAGCTTTTCATATTCACTTGAAGACACCAGATGAGCAATTACCACTAACTTCCTCACCTTCATCATCATATCACAATCCTTTAACCTAATCCTTTCTTCCTGTGGGATTTCAGCTCATCAGTATGAGCACTGACAATGCTCAGACATATGTCCATGGCCCAGCTGTCCTAGTAAAGAAAATGCTTCAGACATCAGAGGTACTCGGTGCCTGGATGTCACCTGGGCAAACCCAACTGATCTAGTTTGATAGCCATGGCCAGATTTCTAAACCTGCAGCATTGCTTCATTGCTAATAGTAAGCACTTGCAGAAATGATTTTATTAGTTTGGTTTTCTGTGTGTGTTAGGGAGTCATCCATTTAGTATGTTTGCAGAAATCTGGAAAACTTGGCCCCTCCCTTGTAATTGTATGCACTTGTACTTTGTACAGCTCCACCTACATACTGCTTGATGCCCCCCGCCCCCAAATCATTCTATATTTAATCCAAGCAGAAACAATCTAGGATTAATAATATTAACGTGTTTAGTAGTTTATAGCTGTCAGGGATAATTTGGCATACAAGTGACACCTCTCCCACAGTCCTTCTTCTCTCAGTAGTACTTGTCTGATGATAGCTGTTAAGTGGCTTATTTGAAGGCCAATAATAGACAAATTATTATCGACGTTTAACACACATTATCAGTAGACCTCCATATGCAAGCATTTGAATTTGGGGGATGGATGGCCCTAGCATATGTAAGTCCTCAGAAAGACACCGGTCATGTAAATGGCAAATAGAAGAATATTCAACATCCGACATCCTAGTAACATAAATAATTTGTCCTTTTTAGTACGTGCGAATGATGAGGCCGAAGTGTCCAAGGATGTTTCACCATCTCATTCAAGATCTGTAAAAGCAGTTGTAAAGACAGAGGTGGAGGACGAGCTAGCTAGCATGCAAGGTACAGCTGACCTTGAAGCAGAAATGAGTCAGCAGTTGGTTGACCGACCATTGCGTGATGTATTTGAGCATGCAGTCAATGAAACCAGTTCACAGACAAGGCTTAGGACTCGTACACCGCCTCCTGCTGCTGCTGCCGTTAAAGCATCAGTGTCACTTAGCACGGTTGCATCTTCCAGACACATTGAAGGTAAGCAGATGTTCATATTGATCAAGAACAGGATGTTATAATGCTGACAATATTTAGCCTTTGCATGCCAGATATTTTTAGTGCTTATTCTGGCCCTGGCCCAATATTTTGTAGGGTTTTTGTCCATTTCAGCCCTTAAGGTTGAAAATGTTATATCTCATCAACTACAGAATTTAGAGTTACAATTTGAATATGAAACTTGTTTAGAAATTAATTTAAAACTAGCCTATGTCATTTAATTGTTTCTATATGCTTAAAGAAGCCTGATTCTGATAAAACTATGAAAATGTATCGGACACTGATGAATCTTTCATATTGGCAAGTGGGCCAACCCTTTAGTAAAGTATCTTGTCCGGCCTTTATGAGAGCTGGTGAAAACCTGTTCTTGTTGATAGTGTCACCCAAAATTGCTATTGGTGTTGCTTTTATTATTGCTTAAAAATTCTGTAAATTGTTAGCATGAATGCTTCGTACAGTATTGTTGGTCCTGCTACTCACTATGATCACAAAACGTGGTCGTCAAATGAAACAGCTCACTGATTTTCAGGTGTAATGTATCTGCAACTATGCCTCGCCTCTTGTGTATAAATAACCAATGAGAAAAATTATGGCTTTTTTATTGCTCTAATTAACCAGTAACTTGTTTATGTTGGATGATGTTGATCCGTAAAGTGCAGCAGCTGCTGTAAGTGCACCTATTATGTCACAATTCTTTGTCTAAGGCCTGTGCAGAGAGTTTGTTTTGTGATGTCACAATTTGCACATGTGACATGCAAAAGGTTAAGCTTCAGAGAGGTGTTTTAGCCTTTCTAGGATGCAGTGCAGTTAATCTGTTTAGGTTTAATTCATCATCTGGCTATTAGAATGAATGGCCTGTGAAGTGGGGTCTGTTACCGATTAATATCTAGCCTTAGCACATCATGAACAGAAGGTGTGCCAAGAATGCTATAAACCAAAATTACATATATGATTCTTATTTCAATGTGGTAGTTCCAATGTTAATGTGTATATTAAAATGCTGATAGTTGGATATTTAAGATGTTTAATGGTTTGTCTATGACATGCTGTTTATTTTAACCGTGACTGTTTTTGTTGATTTATGAATAAGAATCTTTGGTTCCTCCCGTGAATACGGCTGCTTTCAAGTCGTTGCTTGGTGCTACTGGGCAAACGGCTGGAGAAAGGTTTGCCATTCTAGACAACAGAGACAAGCTACTGAGGGCAGGTAAAGAAAGGAATCCTATTGTAATTATCTAATGACTTCAAATGGACATGCAGTAATAGCTGATTATACTAGGGCTGCATTTCGATTAATTTTTTTAATCGCGATTAATCGCGCGATTAATTTTTTTAATCGCACATTTATTGCATTTTAAAGTTTCTTTTTAATGGTACAGAATTCAAATAATTCAATATTCTAAATCAAGTATTTCAAATTCAAATAATACAAGTAGGGTGCAATTATAATACGACTTACTAATGTTTGTGCTTCTGTTGTCAAAAGGACAACCCTAAAGAGATTATATAAACCACTAGTCTAAGTCTATGACTGTCTCCTTAACACTTGAAACTGCAACAATCTAAAGCTGCAAATGCAGCCATTTGCTCAAACAAACAAGTTTATCATCATTGTCAGTTGACAAGGATGCTCGCTTCTTGTTCAAAATGTTCCCGGACAGAGAGAACAATCGTTCGCATGGAACAGTTGTGGCTGGAGAAGCGAGAAATTTCCTTGCTACAGTAGCTAAGACTTTGGGGGCACGTTTCTTTGATGTCAACAAAAGAATGAAGAGAACATGGCGCCGGATGACCCACGCGAGTAGTGCTGGGTGACTCAACAGAAGTGGGTGATAACCCATAACCGATTATTTGGAAAGTACTGATTATAGATCTGAATTTTTAATTTGAGCATTTTTTATTTTAGACTTTTTAAACGGAGATTTTAACGCGTTATTTTTGCGGTAAAATAATTAATCGCAAAAATGTTTAACGCGTTAATCGCGGGCGTTAACGGCGAATAACGCGCAGCCCTAGATTATACTGCTATTTCTATGTAATTTAATTTATGGAATCAATGTATTTTTATTTAAAATAGTGCTGGTGAGTTGTAGTTGCAGTTTTTTTAAACTTGAAATGACCCTGGAAACATTTTAAGTACGGTATTAACATTGTGGATTAGAGCCAGTTGCACCAACGACCAGTGTGGATCAGTTCTCATTTCTGGTCTAATTTGCTGTTAATGAGATTTTTTATGTGTGGCACCAATGCTTAGCAGCAGTTTGAACTCCGACCAAGTTTAAATGTCTGATTTTGGGTTAAAAGGGACTTGGTCCTACTCCCTGCTATGTCCTAAGTGAATTGGTGTGATATCAGTTTGGTGTTTTGATTTAGGAAGCTGCAGGCCACTTGTGGCTGAAATACAGGCATGTGTGTCAGATGGATGGCTAGTTGAATAATGCTGAATGTCATTTATCAGGTTTAGAATATCTTGATCCACTGAAAATAGCAATGAGTCATAACCAATAAGCTCAAATATTAGCGTATATCGCAACGTATGCAAGAGACGCAACACTGGCTTCCTGTTGTGGATTTCTTTTAAGATCGTCTTGCTGGCATGTGCTTCAATTGTTGGCTCTGTGTTCCAGTTTCAAGTCAACATCATCGGTGATCATTGCGCTCAGCTAGCTGTGGAGATATGCAGGGGCCGTGCTTCCACTCTTTAACTCGAGCTCATCTTGCCTTATTGTGTATTGGACCATCTTCTTGGAACAGTCTTCCATTGCGTCTGTGTGCTGTTGCACTTGACTCTGTGCAGCAAACATTCTCTCACTGTCTTAAAATGCACTTGTTTAGCACTTTTGTGAGGTACTGAAAAGGTGCTATATGAAGTATCTTGATACATACATACGGTATACAACTATACATACATACATCAGCTGCCTTTCAGTAATTGCATCCTCTCCATTATGATGTGCATGTCTTATTTGTTAGCTCTTGGCAATCAGAAGCAAGCAGACCTTGCCACAGCCAAGGCAATCAGGGGTACTTGCCAAGACATGTGTCCAGAAAAGGAACGGTATATGAGAGAAGATAGAAGACGCCTCAGCGCATATGAGATCATTCCAGGGAGCGATCAGGTGAGAAAGATCTCTTCACATTTCTCCATTATCAAAACGATCCACTTGTGTAACTATTACTCTGTTAACCGTGTAGCAGCAATAAGTAATGAAAGTGTTGCTATTTTCAGTGGATCAAGACATCCTAAAGGTTTGAAAACTTGCCATACCTGAAAAATCTTTGCCTCACTGAATCTTCACCAAAATCAACATAAACAAATGTGATAAAAAGTATGCCTCGTGTAATAAAAGAAGTTGGAGTAGGTTCAGGAATAAAAGAAATCTATAAAAATTGATATATTTGTAATTTATATGGTTTTTATACCCAGGCACAACCTCTTCAACTTATAGTTACCGTACTTATCCCGTATAAATGAAATATGTGCTCTTTATTATATTACTTACATAGATCCATAACCATCTTTGTAAAAACTATTATAAATGGTTATGGTTCAGTTGGATGAACTAACGTATGAATTTATTTCTTGTGGCAGACCTCTATTATTCGAATTAAATGCTCATGCACAGCCTAGAGGATTTAAATCCTGCATTATATGCATGTGTTTAGATTAAATGAATTATTCGTTTACAATTTTAGACCTAATTGGCTTCAAGAATGTTCGTACAAGACTTCATTAAGCATGTTAGCTAAGGTAGTCAATCAAAAGAGAATGGATTAAACAGCAACAGTTGCATTACATCATTTCTGTCAGGTAACATCTTGTGAAGTTGTTACTTGTTGGCAGAGGTATTAAGAAATGAGTATTAGACCAGCGTTTTGACTTTTGAATTCAGACGATGCATAGAAGCAGAGAGGCCATGGCCCACACCATTTGTCCTCAATTTCAAAATGTTCCATGACATTGAAGCAATACAGAAAGATGCATGACAGACTCTGTTGACACAATATTTTGTTCTCGTGCTGCAATGTATGTGCTACTTTAGTAGACTAACCATGTGGTATTTTCTTTTGTGTTGCAACAGACTGGTAAACTGCCTCCAGTGGATCATTCAAGAGCAGTCAAGGAGTATAGTCGTTCTTCCGCTGATCAGGTTCTGGATAATTCTCTGTGTTTCAGTTTTCTTATTTGACTGTTCTGTCATGTATTTTTTAAACTTTTAATGGTCCTACCGTAGTAAAATGTATTTTACCACTACTGGCTAAATTGTTGTTAAGTATAGTTTATCACTGCCATTCAAACAGTTGTAAAACTGTACTTACATTGGTTTCCAGTGGCTCCCCATGTCTCTCCAATCAATAACATTTATGTGATGTAATATGTGAAAGCAGCCACTCCTAGGATACCTTTCATGTCATAATTATACACTGTCATGAATCATAAGCCAGTCAAAGTTTAACTATCTGCTCTTTATTAAACCATGGGTCATGGTGAGGTGTCTGTTGACAGATAATGAAGTGTGGTACCGATAGGCAGTTTACAAAAGACTTTAAATTGGTGATAATACAAAGGAATTATTGACTGTGTGAAAATAGTTCTGACAGTGATTTGTCTGCCAAGAATGGAGGTGATGTTAATGTCATGCACTGTCATTGAAAATGATGTTGTTGAAGCAAGTGCAAGTAGTTCTGTCATTAGCATCAGAACCATTTCTCTTTTGATAATTCATGTATGTTGGGAATTTTCATAGTACAACCAGTTTTAGCAGTACTGTTTAATGTTCTCTTTGATCTAAATAAACAGATATTGGGCATATATATACATGTTTAATTTTTTGTCAATTGACTTTGTCACCAACTCTTTTCTTTCTTAGTTGTGACCTAACTCAAGAACTTTCCTTATCTCTACATATAATTTGCTCAACGTCTTCTAACTGTTTAATAATTAAATTGACACAGTTCTTTGAATGTTTTTCTTTAAACACAGTTATTCATCAAACACAACTCGACTGTAACTTCTAACATACAGCTCTCTACTGCATTAAAACAACTACTACACTGTATTGTTCAAATTCACTGTCATCAGCAGTTTCTAAATTTGGCGCGCTAACTGCACGTGCAAAAACAATCTACCGTCAGCCAATGTTTAGGCTACTTTAGGCCAAACGCCCGCCAGCCGACCGCGCAACTAAAGCCTAAGACTAAAACCGCTTAACAATCGTTACACATTATATATATATCAACCTAAGGAACACCTGTGCTCATTATATATGCAAAACATTGATGTTCAATATTTGCTAATGTACTTGGATTTCAGCATTGCTTACTAAAACTTGTACATCTACTATTGGTTGACTACTGGTCTTTCAAGACTGGTTCATTGTGAATGCTTTGATGTAGAAGGTTAGTGATGATGTCATTTCATTCACAGGATATGCCGCTTCCTGAAGAAATGCGTCCACCTGAAGTCCTTCATGCTACCATGAACTATCTTTTGAGCTACATCGTTGACACTGGTGGACAAGGCAAGTGGACTGAATGGTACGATTTTCTGTGGAACAGAACAAGGAGCATTCGAAAGGTAAGACTCAATGATAGTCTGGTGGAAACATACGTTCTCGTGTCTGGTTTAGTTGTTAAGGAATTAGGTAGCTGTTTTTGAGAGAGAGAGAGAGACGGAGTGAGAGACAGACAGAGAGAGGGAGAGAGAGCAGAGATGATGTGGGAAAGAGAGCAGAGACGATGTGGGAAAGAGCATGGAGGGGACGGCAAGAGAGCGAAGAAATGGATTCATGAAAGGAGTCACCATGCGGAGCAGGTGACAGGTAGCAGCAGACATAGCTAAGGAAACATAGAGATTGGCAGAAATGAGAAATGACAATGACCTCAAGTTTTTGCATGTTTTGATAATAATTGAAGTATCTGTTATGTGTTTGAAGGACATAACCCAGCAGCATCTGTGTGACCCAGTGGCTGTTAGTCTGGTGGAAAAGTGTGCCCGGTTCCACATCTTCTGTTCAGAGGCACTGTGTGAGGAAGACGTTGCTGTCTTCGATCCAAAGATAAACAATGAGAATCTGACAAAGTGTCTGCAGACATTGAAGGAGATGTATCATGACCTGCACGTTCGACAGAATGTCACCTGCCTTGAAAACGAAGCCGAATTCTGCATGTACATGGTTCTAATGAACCTGAACAAGGGCGACATCCTGAGGTTCGTCCACAACCTTCATGTTTTGTGCTTTACAACATTTGGGATTCACAGACAAGTGTCAGGCTACAGCACACTCTGCATAGATGCGTTATACTGCTTGCTTTGACTAATGTATAAGAAATGAAATAGGTTAGAACTTAATAAAAAATGTTTAACTGTGTAGATGAAAAGTGAGCAATGACATTCTAAGTTAGCAAGACTGAACAACTAAGAGAAATCTTTAAATTTGATATTGGTAGCAAAATATTGTCAATCTGTTAGTCTGTTATGTGTTGCATAAAAATTTATTTCACAATCATTTTGTTCCCACTTAGCAGTACTCCATTTAAGGTGATTTGGTGAAAGATTGTAAATGCAGTTTCTCTTTCACCTGTTTTTTAGCATTCAAAGCTCTGTTTTATGCATTTAGATAATTACTTTTAGGTACCTTGCATAAGGTATGCCTGTGGCAACCTAAATGATGTCAAGTCATTAAGAACAAAAAGTTAATCAATAAGTTAATAGTGCTTGGATAACTACTGGAGTCGCCTCAGGTGACTCCTGCAGGCAACAAGATCCCAACTGACAAATTCCCACTAAGAGCTGATAAAATAGTAGACATTATGTCTGGTGTTCTTGGACTGTGTAGTGTTGAAGAAGAGCGATGACAGGTAATGAGGCTCACAACACACAAACCCAAACCAAGCAGTCTCTCGCATGGTAGAAGACTTCGGACTTTGCTCTGCCACCAGGCCTGTGGAGGACAAATGCTCCATGTTGTGTTTATGATTCTTCAGCAGTTGGTCATAAAACATCTCATCAGTAGAACTATCCGAGCCAATCCATGGGCTCTTGGCCTTTCCAGCTGGAGCTTCGCACTTTCCCCAGTAGCCCGAAACCCATCACAGCGAAGGAGTTCAAATGCACCACAAAAGACTTTGGTAAAAAGCATCTGAAACACTCAAAATCGATGGTGAAAGAGAAATATAAATCCAAGAATGCATACTAGACCACATTAGAAGTCCGAGTGAACTAAAATTATATATCAAAATCTACATGTGACCAACTCGTTTGTCAAAAACGACGCACTACAGAAACATGTGACAATCTTGGCCATGTTTGTCATGATTGTGAAATGCAATTTGTTTTGAAGTTATCATCACAAAACATTATTGCTGCTGCCATACATGTGCCATACGAGAAATGTTTTAAATGCTGCACCACAACTTCGAGGAAGACCATTGTTGATAATTGATTACCTGGACTCATTGGCAGCTAATTAGTTGTTGCAAATGATTGATTGTTTGGATTAATTTGCAGCTAATTAATTGTATCAGGTGATTGATATTTTGAACCGATTGACTGGTAATTAATATTAGCAATCTCCTGGGACTAACTTTATGAATATGGATCATACCCAAGTCAGTCAGAATGTTTGCTTCTTTTCTGATCTTACTTGTGGTTGTAGCTATTGGATGATTATTGCTTATTTTTACTATGGAGGTCCTTTAGGTTTTGATATGACGTACTTGTAGAGAGGTGCAGCAGTTGAATGCAGAAGTTCGAGACTCACCATATGTTAACTTCAGCATCCAGGTGTATTCAGCTCTCAACAGCACCAATTATGTCAAGTTCTTCAAACTGATCCGTGTTGCGACATTTCTTGGTGCGTGCGTACTGCATCGTTACTTCAACCAGATACGAACTTCTGCTCTTCAGCGCATGGTCAAAGCATATTCACAGCCAGGACATGGCACCACTGTAAGACCTCAGACTTTAATTTACTTGAGTTAAAGAACTCTGTTTCAGCATATGCTAGAAATTGCCATTAATGACTATGTTTAAGTTTATTCCTATAACATTGAAAATCAAAATCCCTCTTTGAGGAGTTAGGTAAAGAGTTTTCTAAAAGTATGTTTCCATATAGTTATTTTAAAACTCTTTTATTGGGAAGGACATGTATGAGTGTAACTGAAACCTTGGAATTTGACTGTGCAGTATCCGGTTTCTGAGTTCCTGCATCAGCTAGGTTTTGAGACGCAAGAAGAGGTTGAGAATTTCTGTCGCCATCATGGATTTCTGGTGGAAAATGGTCAGGTCTTACTCGACAAAACTCGGTTCTCTGACAGTGAAGTATTTCCTGTGTGTCGATCACGTTCACTGGTTGAAGGAAAGCAGATGTGTAGCCTTGGGGAGGTAGGTAGAACTTCCTGATCAGCGAATGATTTTCTTTAGCAGTCTTGTCTTGTAAGCGCCTCTGATTAGGTTATACTGTGAGAGGTGCTTTATAAATCCGTAAATGAATAGAATAGAATAGAACTTAATTCAGATACAATCTTGTTCAGTACTATTTGTTTAATTTTTTTCTTGCTGCATGTAGTAATTTCATACATTTATGTACTGTTGTGTGTGAACTCTCACTTTTATTTTGATCGTACACGCCACATTCCAACACCTCATGGATAGGTTGAGACCACCATGCCAGGATGATAACAGAGATTGTCGCGTTCAAAATTAATGCTGTAACCCATGGCCAGTTAATCAGGGTCCGACTTTGGAGAATTTGATCTTATACCCTGTGTATTATCATGGGACCCAAATAGGAAATGCTCCTGGCTATCTAGTTTAGTTTGAGTTTTGGTCATAATGTTTGAAACAAGGACAAATTAGTGAAAGAATATTTGAATGTGAATGATGACTCAAGAAATATGCCTACTGGACCATTACTGGTAATTAGTTTTTCAAAATGCAGGCCAGCAACCTCTGCTTGTGTATTATTCTAAAGTTCAGCATCATTGATCAACCTCTATATATTTATCAATAGTAAAAGTATTGGAACAGCATGAGAGGGTAAGAAGTTCATAATATTTCTCAACTTCAAAAGTAAGCTCCACAATAATCTACATTCAGCTTAATTTGCCAACTGCAGATGGTTTATGAATGTAGATGAATGTCCCAAAAGTTGATTGGTAATTGATTGTGTCAGAAATTATGGAAAGCTTAAAAGTCATTATTCAATAGCCATTTGCTTGAATTTTATTGCACTGTAATTCTTGTATTTTGAGGTCTGTGTTTCGATAAAATTTCACGAAGGATTACCAACCATGGAACCATAGAAAGATCTGTCAACCCTGAAGACCTCTTAAGTCTTGGTTGTTCATTTCTAGTGCTTGTGTAGTGTCAGTTAAACAGACTTCAGTTGAGCAGTTTTATCTGTCTTTTGTTGTCAGGTAATCAACGGTAGACCATTATCCCCTTGCACAATAGCCGAGCCAACAAGCAGCTTTGATGAAAATGGCCACTTCAAATGCGGAGATGGAAGTTCAGTGGTCGAGGCCAAACAACCAGAACTGACAGCTTTCAGTGTTCCTCCAGTTGTAGTGACGGCTGGTGGGGACCTTGTTAGACCTCAGACCGCACCAGTTCAGTTGGCAATTCCGAATGAACTAGTGAAAGACTGTGCTCGGGACGTGATCCTTGAGGTGATAAACGAGATGTGTCGGAACATCGGTCAATCAGCAGCGAACGAGATTCAGTCTCTTCTGTATGCGAGCAACAGCGTCTTTGAGGAAATTCTGACAGCCACAACTGGAGAAATGATCAGGTAATTCTTATAGGATGTTATTGTGATTCATGTTGGGAACTGGTGAGGCAATTTTACGAATTTCAGTAGTTGATATTTAGCAACGTGAGAAACAGGAACAGTGGGCTTCGGTCAATACTGCCGGCGACCGAAGCAAGCTAGAGCGCTTCCTCGCAAAAATGCAGCGGCTGAATTTTCTACCACCTGATGCTGAGCGGTTGGAGTCAATGATTCGGGGGTTCGAGGGACGATTGCTAAAAGCAGTCATAGACAATGACTTGCACGTCCTACGGAGTTTGTTTCCACCAATTGTTCAGCGCTGTTATGATCTGCGCCCAAGACCACACCAATTCACACTACCTGAAAAAGATGACACTAACTTTATACCTAGGGTACTATTTAGACGATAGCTAAATTTTATGCTTATCTCTATTGTCACTGAATGCGGTTTGTCACTCAGGTTTCAATAAACGAATATATATATATATATAACAAACATATCTAGAAAGAGTTTTTACTGATTTGCCAGCTAAGGCACTGAATTGTTGGAACATAGAGTCCTTGTGTGTTATCTTGTTCATCAGTGACTGATCTTAGTTGCATGATTGTATGTCTAGGCGGCATCCGTAGAAGGTGCTCATTGCTAAGTGCAGTGCACACCTATTTATGCACGGTTCTTGGGAAGCAAAGTCACCGCGACCGTATATATTGTGGAGCGCGGTGGTGTAGGGGTATGTTCGGTGCCTTGCAGCCGGAGGGTTGCGGGTTCGAATCCACCTCAAGCCGCCGTGTAGGGACCCTGGGCAAGTCCTTTACTCACAATTGCTCATGCGCTTTGGCGTGAAACTCCGATTCAGTGTCCACGCTGTAGTCTCTCTTGAGTAGAAATCTTGAAGGGGCGCTATAACAAGTGCTCATACATACATACATTATCAGACTGAGAGTTAACAATAATAAAATACTGAAACGGTCATAGTGAAGTACAAGTGTATATATGATTTTTATTTATGTCTTAGTTTGGCTAGGATGCTCATTGCTCAAGCCTCAAAGTGTTTGGAAGTGGAGCCATATGCAGCTGTATTAAGTTTACTTGCTTTGGAACTGTGCTGTCCTCTGCAGGGCTTAAAACAGCTGAAGCCAGTAAATTTGCCCTGTTTTCAGACAGCTGTATGCAGCTGATACATTTTGTCTAAAATAATGACAATGAGACTGAATACTCTGCAGTTTGTGTATTGATTTTAAACAAATTCTATCATGTGATGCTACACAGCGAGTTCCTCTTTACTGTAATTCGTCACCATCTCAAGAACAGTTTGGTATTTCTGGTCGTGCTCTCAGCTTGTTTGCTTTCTTACAGTCCATATAAACAAATTCACCTGGATGCAAACATTCTTGAAACTCCAATTGTGCCATAGAAATACTATGTCTCCAGAAGTACTTCATTTTATCTCTTACTGAGTTTGTCCATCATTATTAAGTTGAACTTATGCTCGTGTGATCTGTGGTGGTATAAACATTGTGTTGTGTTTCTTTGGTTAGGAACGAGTGCCGGTCGGTGTTGGCAGAATGCCAGAGAGAGCTTGAGGAGCAGTTGGCAAGACAGCGAGCCTTACTGTCTGCTGCTTCAGAAAGGATCTGTTCGGACCTTGCTGATGATGTTGTTACGACTTTCATAAGATCAATAGCTTCAGAGGAACATAGGTTTGTTTTTTGTCATATTGTCTTATTGTTAAATTAAATTAAAGATGATTGCATTATAAATTTATGGCCTTCAGTAGCAAATACTTGCTCAAAATTGACTTCAAATGGTGAATAAGATCTGTACATCTGAAATGAAAGATTTCGAACTTTGTTGGTTGTGTTGTGGTTTGATGTTAGTGATTACTTGGTTCTAAATATGACCCCAGCCAACTGAATGCAACCATAGACACTTAATTTAATGATAGAAAGGAAATTTTAACTATTGAATAAGTATTTATTAATAAGACTAAAGTTTACAAATTTATTTTTAAGAAAAATTAAATTTCCAAAATGTTCATCATCTAAAGTCAGTTTAGGTCATCTGTGCAAGAACCATCAAATTCTCAGCTACTGTATCATTTTTAAATGCTTCCGCTTTCTTCGCCTGTATATTCAGCCTCTTCTTCCTTGAACCTTATTTACTCCTTTGTAATCTGCAGTAATTACTGCTTCTTTGGACACTGTGCATGGTGGGATAGCAGGCAGAACCAGGCCTTGAATTCTAGCCACAGTCCAGCATTCAATGGAGCTGGACAAGACCAGTCGGATGATCCATTCACTCATAGACCAAGATGTATTAAACTAGATATTCAATTTCAACTCATTGACAGGGCAATAACCGAGGTGACCAGAAGGCATGCCTTGGAAGCAGCAACAGAAGTCTTAATAGATGAACTGCTTCAACAAATCTCTGCTTCAGACAGTCAACAGATTTGTCATGAAGTCTTTGAAAGTGATGTCAGGTTGCGTCTTGAAACTCTTAAAGATTGCCAAAGAAGAGTAGAGATTCTGACGTTGGGTCGAGTCTTCAGAAAGTGGAGGGCACACTTCTCAAGTAAGGCTTTGTTAGTGTAGTTTTGATGCTGACTCTGTTCCACTGCATATGGCAGTATGAGCAAAGTGCACTTTGTACTGTTTCATTTAAGAGTTCTCTGTTGTGATGCCAGCCCTGTATCAGTGTGTCCTGGGTTTGAATCTAAGTGAATTGTTAATTTTATATGATCAGTGTTAGTGTATGTGGAAGACATTTAAATATGATGTAACTTGAAATTTTTGCTTGTACCTTCTAAGTACCGTTTGAAGGTGATCTTTAGCAGTCTACCGTGTATACTCACCTACAAGTCGACTTTACGTGCTTTTGACCTTACTAAAAGGAAAAGTCTTTGTATAAGTCATTGTGTTTTCGCAGACACATAGATCTGTGCATTAGCAGTGCCATCAAAGCAGACAAGTCAACAGGTTGAGGCCAAATAGCATGTGTTTTAAGTTATGTTCAAATAGAGCGGGGTGGGCAACATACGGCTTCTGGGCTGGGTCCGGCCCTGGGGACCTTTGAACCGGCCCTGGGGACCTTTGAACCGGCCCTTGACTTGTCTTTTATATTAGTATTGTACTGGCACTTGGAAACCTTTTATCCATTTTTATGTATTTTTAAAACTGAATAAACTTACAATATATTTTGTTTCTTATTGTAGTGTTGGACTGTAGGTATTAGGATAATTAGGTTGTCATTATAAAAATTATCTTCATTTACTTTAATAGTTATTCTGCAATATTTAGTTTGAATAAAATTAATATTGGTTCATTTTGTGGGGCAAAGGAATTTGCAAAAATTAGCCCTATTTTGGCTTGCGACCCCTGAGCTGCCCTTAATATCTTTGGGCGGCCCTCTGTTAAAAGAAGTTGCCCATGTCTGAAATAGGGGAATTTGTGTGCTAAGTTAGGCCCAAATAGCAGAACGTGTGCTTTATCTAAAGCACACATTCAAATAGTTTTATTACCCAAAAAACACATACTTACTGGATTAATTTCTGTTAAAAGTAACACTAAAAGCCAGTTAAAAACCAGGTTAAAAGCATTACTTTGGAAGCACAGTGTCAGTTGACTGTCTGTTTTATGTTTCAGCTCATCAGCGTCAGAGAAAAGCAGAGGAGACGTTTCCTTCGGCGCCATCTATGGATGACTGGCCAAGCCAGTTGGCCAGTCTTATTCCTAGTTCAAATGGAGTCGTTGAAGATGGTTTACATCTGGGTGGATCAGTCTGTGTCACAATGAAAGCCCCACAGGAGATCTTCTTGGAACGCATTCAACTGTCAAAGGATATTAGCCACTTTAAGGCTTTTGCCAGATGGCAGCACAACATGTCTTGGTTGCCCTTTGACCTTATTCAAATGCTCACCGATTTGCAAATGCCACAGAAGTTCACCTCTGCAATTAAAGGATCACATCTAGGTGAGAAGATAGGGAGCGCAAAATTTAGCTTTTAAGAACTTTATAAAATCGTGTTTTAATAATTTGTTTGTGAATCATAAATAGATGACTCTACCGATTACATTTAAATTGTCTCCAATTTATTCAATTAAAATTGAAACTTTGTTTTTGAAAAGAATTTAAGATTTGGTTTTGTTTAGAATTTGTTCATTGTATTAGATCATGTTCCTCCTATTCACATAACTCTTATGTTTTCATTTATTAGTATTTATGAATAAAAGCTGACTTTTTATTTACATCGATATAAAGAACAATTGGTTTAAACTTTAAGGATACTGTTTCATTTCAGGATCAAAATTTTACTGGAAGCTTGTTGTTGCTTTGCCTCTTGTGAAGAGTAAAGTGGCAAAGGAGGAGAATTCGATTAATGAATGGCTGATGACAAAGTTTTCCCAGGGAACCTCACCACCTTCAAGAGAAACAGAACAGGTAAGTCTTTAACTTTTGAAGAGAAGGGACAGAAGATGTAGATGGAAAATGCCTAAATATTTGAAGTTATAAGAAAATGATGGAGATATGTGGCATGATTTGAATGACACTGGTGGGCATTCTAGACAGTGGAAATATAATTCTGTTGAGTTCAGTATACAACTTAAATGTGTAAAATGATAGAAGCAGCACAAAAGAACGTTAGCTGCCATGGAAGAATTTTTAAAATTTTTGCACTTCTGAGGTGTCTGTGGATGCCTGGCATTTTTACCATGTCCAGTTGCTTTAATAGCAGGCTAAACTTCAGCTTTTGATTGACTTATAAATTTGTAAAAAATTGTGTTGTCGTATTGATGGCTGAATTACCAATAAATGAAACAGTTTGGTCATTACAGACTTACAGCCTCAGCTAGAGAAGATCACGCACAGTGAAGTGTTGTGCACTGTTATGACGTTTTCTGTGTTTTGATGCAATTGCACTGTATGAACTTGTTTCAGATGAAGGTGCTGAGTGTTCGTTCCTCTCCGCTAAGAGAGGCACAGTCTGTCTGCACCTATTCATCAATTAATGTCTGTGTTGTTACGGTTGTGGATGCGCTTGAGGAGAGCAGTTTCTGGGAAAAGAATCATTTGCTTGGTTCATCTGGAATTCTGTTTGTGCTTCAACGTGATTTCACTAACACAGTTGAGGTCGGTAGAATTTTGCAACTGGTCTTGACTTATTTCACAAATGTACTTCAAGACACTCCATTCTAATAGACTAATGTTATTGGTGTTATTAATCAGACAGCTTATGCGGTGCACTAGAAAAAAATTGGAGACATGGTGTGTAACAAGAAACTTAAAAATGGTTGTGTGGACTTTGTAGATCCTCTTACTATCATAATCCTGCACATTTGTGTCTCCTGGATGAATTTTCTGAATTGTAATACTTTATAGTTCTCTGGTGGTATGGAGTTGACTATGACAGAAAAAATAAATTCATTTATCGTTTTATCGTTTGCAGTATTGGAAGAGAGAAAGAATGCGACTGGAGGGCTTATTAGCTGCCAGACTGCCTGTACCCAAAATTCCTGTGGCAGTCATCTGTACCAACTTGGATCCATCAGCTGTTCGGGGTGTTTCCAACAATCTTGACCTAGATGTGCTCAAATCGACTAACAAAGTTCTCGACTATAAAGTTTTCTCTCTTGATTCAAACATTGAAGATCCACAAACATCAAATATGGTTAGTATATACTCTACACTCTTTGTATCTGTAAAGAATTTTCCATATCTGAAGTTAGGCTGTTCAAACAGAAGCTTTGAAAATATTTTGTTACATTACTTTGTAGCCTTCATCTGCAATAATGTTTAACTCTTCTGCAGTGAGTGTGCTTTTTATGACCACACAAGAAGAACACACCTCTCTTGCCTGTAATTATGTATATGTATGGTTCTATCTGTTAGTTAGAAGAAACATTGTAGATGTCGAAAAATCCCTTGCATGGGTTTTCTAATGTTTTGGTAAATTCAGAAACAAAACTTTGCCAATGTTTTGTTAAAGATTTACATCCAGCCATTTAAATTTAAATAGCCATGTCCATTGCTGGTAATTGACTGCTTTGCTGTAGTCAAATGTGCCTTTATTCACGAGGCGAGTCCAACAAAATAAATTATATCATTCAGCGAATATTTTAAAGGGTTTTGAGACAAACATGTGGATGTTTCGGGATTTGAAGACATTGACAGCAATGAACTTCATGAAGCTCAATACATGACACCATTTGTAGAGAAACATAAGAGCATTTTTGTGATCAAATGTTTTTATTCATCAGCCAAGTTCAGAAACTAAAATTATATCATGCAGCCAATGTTGTAAGGTATCAAAAATACAAATCTTGAATTATAAATTTGACGATGCGGAAATTTGGATTTTGAAGTCAATGGCGACGACGAATGTTGTTTTGACGGATAAAATATGATCAAACTGATATGTAGCATGTTAATATTACTGAAGATTTTAACCCTTTGACTGGCCAGCGCGCTTTAAAGCGCGCTTTCCTATGCAGTTGTATTGCGACCGCGGTTTAAAGCGCAATTATATGTATGTATATATAAATGTATGTATATATATGTATGTATATATAAATGTATGTATATATATGTATGTATATATATATGTATGTATATATATGTATGTATATATATGTATATATATATGTATGTATATATATGTATGTATATATATGTATGTATATATATATATACATATATATATATACATACATATATACATATGTATACATATACATATATGCATATATATATATATATACATACATATATATACATACATATATATACATACATACATATATATATACATACATATATATATATACATATATATATACATACATATATATACATTGATATATATACATACATATATACATATGTATACATATACATATATATGCATATATATACATACATATATATACATATATATACATACATATATATATACATATATATACATACATATATATACATACATATATATACATACATATATACATATATATACATACATATATACATACATATATATATATACATACATACATATATATACATATATATATATACATACATTTATATATACATACATACATATATACATACATACATATATACATACATACATATATACATACATACATATATATACATACATACATATATATGTACATACATACATACATATAAGTAAGTAAGTAAGTAAGTATTTCCTTTATTGAGAAGCACTAGCAAACGCACAGCACTGTACATAGCAAGATTAATACATTCAAACAAATAAACAAAAAATTTATATATACAACCATAGAATTGAATGAGAGGCTTTATTGTACAGAGGAAGAAGAGCTAGAGCTAGTCATAGGGGAAAATGAAGGGCTTAAATAGCCAGATCTAGGGAAAACATAGTTTATTTGTATAGCATCCGGGCAAGGAAGCATTTCTGAGACAGGTTGTCAAACATGGGAAGCTCACGGTTATGGGACCGTGGTCGCAGGGAGTAGCGCGATTGCTTGATCGGCGGCAACAATTTATGCAATACATACATACATACATACATATATACATATATACATACATACATACATACACACACACATACACATTTACCTTTTATCGGGAAAAAATAGGGCAAGTCAAAGGGTTAAGTTTGTTTATTTATATCCACTAACAATGGTCAAATTCATGAAAACAACGTAGCTGTGAAAGGGTTAACATAATGATCTCAGATTGCAAACGGATACCACACTTTAAAATTTTTATGCATGTTTGTGGTAGACAAAGGCATCCATAAAATAATATTAGTTTGATATATTACATGAAAATTTGTAGTATTTTTAAATTTTTGAGCTTTGTTAAATATTCTTGAATCGTTGATTATTTTTCAGCTGGAGAATATTGTTAATTGGATGATGACCAGTTGTCCAAGGCCACTGCATCTGACTGGCCTGAGTTTAAGAGACTTTGTAGAAGATGGCTTATCAAAAAGATTTTTCACACCAGTCTTGGAAAATCTAGTGAAACGACGCCAGAAAGGTCTTCTTCATTTGGTAAATATGTGTTTAATTTGTTTAGTTAGTTTTCTAATTAAGTTCTAAAACAACCAATTTATGATTGTTTTCCTTCAACCTTGGAAAACCATGTGGAAAGATGTGTGATAAATGTTTGCTTTTGAGTTGAATGTTGTTGGCAACAGAGGAATTGTTGGAAGTTGTTGATTGGATTCTGTGGTAATAAAGTCAGAATTGTAAAAGCATTAACTGATTCGACATGTTACGCTAATAGCTTTGGGGTACAAAACGTCACTTTGCGTAAAGCGGAATAGCGTTATCCGTGTGCGTGCTAAAGAGTCCATACTGTATTCCTATCACCTTCTGCTAGCAGATACGATGCTCAAACAATTTCAAAGTAATGCAAAGGAAATATTTGTATTTCCATTACCTAATTAAAATAATCCATTGCTGCAGTGCATTACTTTTTTAAAGCATAATTTGCGCAAAGTTATCAAATGTAATTACAATAATGCGTTATAATTATCACAGTAATGCGCAACATTGGGGTCAGTGTGAATATTTATGAAGTAGCTTTTAAGCTGTCTCTCTATTTCATCAACATCTTCTGGATGTTGACCTGATTACGGCTTCGCTTTGTGCACCATCATTTGATGCATTAGTAACTCATTAATAATAACCACCTCTGTATGCTTCAAAGGAGATTATGATCGCATGTTTGCTTATTACATAAAATGTATATTTTCCTGTTGAATTTGTCTTTGTAGAAGCCTAGTAAATTGATTAGCATGTATAATGGTGTCATCAACTGGTTGGCTTCCGTTGCATCATGCGCTAAACTGACGGGAATGTCATGGCCAGTCATTGAATTCAGCACTGAACACAGAGGTGAGCAAAATGACGACTAAATGATCCAGAAATATTGCCATTTAATTCCCAATACATATGATCTCTAGGGATTAAACATTTCTTGAAGGTTAGGATTATGTCTCAAATTACAGCCACCTTGCTTGCCTAGGAACCTTGTTATCTTCGTACATAACCAAGCTTTTTATGACATTCGAGTAACATAGCATCGCAACTTTATTCCTTTCCATTTTAGTAGTTAGTTCTTTGCTTTTGAACCACTTTGTCATATTACATGGCATATAAATCTTGGACACACAAATTCATTTAGAATGAAGCAGTTCTTGTTTGAAAATCAGATGAGCGTTTGCTGTTTTCCAGATCTGCCTGGTGCTGACTGGAACTCTGTTGGACAGTTACAGCGACTTTACAAGGTCATTCGTTGTTTGACCTTACCTAATTTTGTGGACTTGAAAGAAGACACAGATGAGTGGTCAGAGGCCAAAGACGGTGTCTGGAATTACGTTGGCAGCATCACAGACATCGATAAAAGCAACTCACAGTTTCTTAGCAGGTATTTTTCTTAAATGCCTTAACTAAGAGCTGCATTGGCTTCCCAGTCACTTTTAAACACTATTATTAAAGCTGACTGAATTAGGCAATTATCTTCAATAATTATAATTTCCTCTCATTTGCAGTTTCATTTTGAGGTATAATAAATACCTGTTTATCTGCAATGCAGTTAGTATCAACATAAAATATGAATGGATTGAATGCACTACTGTTCTACTGTTGCCCCAAGATGTAATGCTTGCATAGAAAGACTTGTGACTTAAATATTTGTATCAAATAGGAACTGTTTTTTCTATTAGTAAGTTTTTGTGCTGTGTTTTAGGATTGGTCTGCTCGTGCAACAAGCTGAACATAAGTTCAAAGTGTTGTGTCGTCCAGCACCTTGGTCAACGTTGGACAAATGTCCACTGCCACTTTGTGCAAATTTTCCTTGGTTGGACTTGATCATGATCTGCATTGAGTATCGACTGGATTGCTTGCTCTCTTCCGATGTAAGTTGGTTTGTCTCCAGGCTGTGTGTGTAGCGTGAAGGTCAGAGGTGAATGTTGGTATCCACCAGTCTTCATTCCTCAGTGTTGGCACTATTCAACAATGTCATCTGGTTGCTTTTTTCTGATCTCAACTGAAACTTGAACTGTTCCTGGTGAATGAACTATTTCTTTTGCAGGACCAAGATTTGCAATTTCTTCCCTGTATCATCTGTTTGTTCTGCTCAGTAACTTGTGTAATTTTGTTCTCTCTTTTAAGACTTTTCTTTTTCAAATTGTGAAGTCCACAATAGGCTGGTTCTGTCTTGGCAGGCTAATCTTCTCGTTGTTTACCGTAGTATGGCTTGGTTTTGGTGCACAATTGGTTGGTGCCTTGTGAATTGGATACAAGTGGTATAGAAGTTGATAATTAGTAATTATAATAATATTGGTACTGGCTATTTGATGTATTTCTTGTGATAGAAGGAGATTGAAGATCTGAAGGTGTACTATTTGCCTGAAGCTGTGGCGCCATACTGTGATCTCTCAGTCACTCTGGAGGCCGAGCTTGACAAAAGTGCTGCAGGTACTCTATGCTCATCATTTCTACAGTAGCACTTCTAATCTAGTATCTGCTGTATCTGATCTTGGTACTAGGGAACAATAAGTGACAATGGTTGCATTAATATTGGAACATGGAATAAGGATTTTTATATTGTAGTAAATGCACACATAGCTGTATTGTATTGTATTCAAACATTTATAAAAGCGCCTCTCATAGGGTGAACCATTCAGAGGCGCTCCCAGTGCGCAAGGCCAAAGAGAAGAAACAGGTTTTGAGAAAAGCAAAGGTGGAAGAGAGGTTACTAGCTAGAATTCGAGGGCGAGTAGATGGAGACAGCGCATTCCAAAGAGAGGACCAATTGAGGTAAAGGACCGGGACTGCGCCATAGCTGTTCTAGTATGAGGTACTAGAAGCTCAAGTCTGTTTGATGAGTGTAGTGGTCGATGGGAGGAGGCTGAAAGAGGCCGGAGTTAAACATCAGCTAAATATTTTGGGGCAAGACCCCTTTGTGCCTTGAAGACTAAAATGAGGATTTTTAATTTAATGCGAGCAGAGAGAGGAAGCCAGTGCAGTTGCTCAAACATGAAAGTAGAAATAGCTGTAATATGGCTTTCTAAAATTTAAAGCCCAAAAGTAGGTTGCTCCTGGTAATGTTGACATGCTGGTTAAGTGTAATTAGGTATGTAATTATTAATTGAGAATTAAGAATATTTCAATGTGTTTGTAGAAATTTGTAACCATTACCAGTTTCTTTAAAAAATACTAATTTGAAATGTATTTGTAGATGAGGCGAAACTTGTGGATACAGTGGCAATGGCGACCAAGAGAAAGCGCTTGTCTTTGAGAGATGAATTGGTGCTTCCTTCTTCGAAAAAATATGTGCTGGAGCTATTCCCAAAAGACCTGGACAGTTCTGAGACATTTGACAAACACCAGCAATCCTTGGACCAGTTGGAATACGCAGTTAAAGTCGAGAAGAAACAATCTTCTGCATTCGAAGAGTACCTTAAAAAAGCAGTGGACTTGAACACTGACAGTGAACCACTGAAAATGCTGCCTGGTGTCAACATTAGTAATAACTCGGCTGTTGAAAATCAGCATTATAAAATCTCTGCTCATCAACTGCCATCCAATAACTGTTCTTCTGCGAGTAAGGAGCCTTTTAGGAGTAACTCTGTGAATCATTTGCCATATTTGTCGCCAGAGGGACATTCTCCTCTGCAGCACTCTTTGTCGCTCATTGAGAGAGTGCATAATCTAAAGACGTCGCTGCAATCAGAAAAAACCGCCAACAGACTACTTGAAAGACGCCTTGAGATGTCCTTGCTCCCAGATTTTAAATAGTTGCTCGGTGCATTCGGTCACCATCGTTTTTCAAAGACCAAAGACATTGCATTCTACATCAGTCGATAGTTGTTATTTCCTTGCTCTTATGTTGCATTGCTTCATTATGATTCATTTTCGAAAGTCTTCTGCTGTGGCTTCTTAAAGTGTTGGCCAACCAATAAGTGTAAATAAACCAAATTAATCTGCATAAAGTGATGCACTTGTGCTACTTAAACTTATTTCAGGAACATTGTCACTCTTTAACACTTTAACGACAGCTGCATTGGGTTCCCAGTCACTTCTAGTACAAGCTCGTCAGTAAAGTATTAATAGAATTGCACTGTGATGCGTTCTAGCTTATGTTAATTGTATTAAAGACTGATTCTAGATTTACTAAGTTGATTTGAACAGTACAGAATGGTTAAGGCGAAGAGTAAAAAATCTCGTAACCAAATTTCATATTAGCCATTAGATAGCAGTAAACACAGCATGCCAAAATGTATTATGGCTGCACGACTAGTCAGAAGCAGAATGATGCCTTTGCACGTACATAACTACATGCCCTCATGAACTCTTCGCCATCCAGCCAACCCGCTCTACCCGATCATCCTCCTGTCTCACTAAGGTCACTACTCACCTTAAGTTATCCAACCGATCCATATCCCACACGGAACCTCGACTTGGGAATTACCGGTAACTGCTCCCTGAATTCTGCAAATTCTCAGTTCCTCCACCACTGACCTACCATCATCTGCCTCAGGCTCAAATACTTCACTCCACAGTAGGCTTTCCACTTCAAATTGAAGTATTTAAGAATTTCTACCCTAATCCATCCAATCCTCTGCCTTCCAAGCTTTCTCATCCTCAATGAAACTCGCCTTGGCTACACCTCTACCTTCTCTCTCTAACAACCAGATTTGAACTTCCACTGGATGTCGGTCTCTCGGTCTCTGATATGATGCAGTGCATGTGAATAAGCTGGTACCCTGCACTTGGCTTTAGATTAGCGCTTTATAAATCTGGAATTTACGATTACATGTGTATTATTATTATGATAGGCTGCTAACCGGAGTTTACATTACACAGTTAAGTTGATTCCGCTTTAAAACTGCTCGGAAGAATTTTAAATAGAATAAAATGTTACAATATAATGTGTGACACTATGTACACGTAGTTCGGACTGTAACCAAAAGTGCTGTAGCAAATTGTAGAGAAACTAAAGGCTACCTCAGCTTTTTGAAGTACAGTACTTTGTTATTTATCACAACTCTTGTAGTGAAAGTTTATAATTACAGTGTAGTGCACTGACCGTACACTGTCGGTGGAAAGATGAGATGGCGAGGGAGAGGTCTGACCATGCACCATGTTATGTTGAGGCCAAGAAAATGACGTCGCTAACACTTGATTCATACTAGGGCTGTTAAGGATTAATTTTTAATAGTTAACTAGTTAAGAATTGACAATTAATTAATAGTTAACTGTGAGTAATTGTATTCCCAATACATGTAAATAATGACAAATACAAAATTAACATTATTCATTGTTTATCTTTTTATGGTATTAATTATCAGACTGGCAACTCTGGCTTTTTAATGTTTATTTAACAGATCTGTTGTTTACAGTCCTGGTATTTTTACCAACACATTGGAACCGATGGGGAGCCATGGCCCTCCCCATCGGTCCTCTCTGGACCCGCTTTTGTTCATGTCTTACAACGGTCAATTTTATACCTATCAATTTGTGAAGAGTGGTGGTCAGGTTTCCAGGTGTCATGTGTTTTGCCAGAGGAATTAGTAGCTACATCCAGCATCCATAAGTTTACAAGTTGCACGGAAGAGAGATGGATCCGAGTCATTGAAAACTATTGTCTTGAATGCCCGTTATAATGAACTGTGAGGGAGGGAGGGAAATTCTCTTGGACATGCACTGTTTAAATGTTAGTAATGCTGAAGGATATGCATTCTGAAGTCTATGCATGGCATGATAGGTTTTTGGCCGTACATAACATGAGAATCAGTGCTCGTGAATAAGCTGGTGCCCTGCGCTTGGCTTTTGAGTTTCACTTTAGAAGTTTGTAGAATACGAGAATCAGGCTGCATCAGATAAACGTTCCGTCATCCACAAAGTCCGATTAGTCATCCAGTGGAATTGGTGGTTGACGAAGTTCCAGCTAGTCTTCGGATTATACGATGTGATCATTGTGAGCATGTGGAAAGGTGATCATCTGACCATGCAATTAAACAACAGATTCTGTCATGATGACTATATCTCAAGTGGTGGAAAATGAATTTGCATAATAAGGATCTCATTTGTTCATGCCTCTTTCGTAACTAGCCTATGGAGTCGACAGTATAAAGAATGTTAAGAGAGCAAATGAACTGTGTAGCATCGTTATGGTTGATCGACGAGAGTGGAGTCCATCGGAGGAGGATGACTTCCTCTGACACTTGCAGCCGGTGTCTGACGGTTCCCCGCCTGCCACCACTGCAGCATCTGCATCGTGATCAGCAGGTGTCTTTTGGGTTGGGAGAGGAGCTAGTGGTCGGGGCATTCGACGAGGTAAGTTAAGGAAACTGCGAGCGACGGTGCGTCCGTGGATCGGCTGAAGTGGTCGCCAGTTATGTCTTAAGTAAGTGGTGTCGTTGTCAGTCTTCGCCTCGTACAGTTCGCGGAATCTGGCCACCTGAAAAGACATGCAGACATTTCATCTTTTCCACCTCAACTCCATTAATTGGCCTCTTAAGTGGCGCTTAAGCCTTTACAGTCAAGTCCTCTTGCACACAGTCTTATAAGTCAAACCTCTTGATCTGTTCAAAAACTTCAAACCGCAGGCTTTTGCAATGACAGTGCAGTATATCGGTAGGCCTATATATATATAAACACCTAGCTGTTCTTAAGGTTCGTCCTGTTGAATTACAATCTTATTCTAATGACTCCATATTAGCTTAAAAAGTCATAAGCATATTAACACTTTGTCAATAAAACTAATTTTTCTGTCCGGGATAACATACATGTCCAACATTGCATTTTGTTGGCTGTTTACTGGCGCTATTCGTCGTAGCCTATCTGCAAAGGAATTTTTACGATTAGAACGTAATTTTGGTATGCAAGTCGCTTTGACCTACGTACGTGACTGATAGCATCAGGTAGGCCTATCCCTAAGTCCATACAGATGTGCCACCCAGTCTAGAATATACGGACCGTGTACCAGTGTTTAATCTAGTCCCCTTGCTGTCGGGGGGGAATTTAGGGTTCTGGGGGTATCCAGCTTATTATAAAAGTTGACGACCGGGGGGGATAGTGACGAGTGTTACCATGAACAAGAGTTCAAAAATTTTTCCACGAATTTTCGACGGGGGTAGTAACAAGCGATTTTCAAGGGCTAATAACAACAATTTTCCAACAACATTCGAGGGGGGTAGTAACAAGACTTTTCCGAGAAGAATTTTCGAGGGGGGTAGTATCGAGAGTTTTCCAAGGCAATATTCTACAAAATTACATGTGTTTAATTTTTCTTCAGGCAAAACTTTAATCTCTTTAATTTTTCTGGGGGGGAACTCGATCCTGGGGGGGGGACTTTACCCCCCCAGAGACGTCTAGATTAAACACTGACCGTGTACACTGTACAACGTCTACATCCGGGTATTTCGTCGAGGGTCATTGGAATGACCTCGACTGTTAGTCGCTGATAGCGTTTCAATCTACCGACCGACGCGACGCTTTGACGAAATAGCTGGACGTGCGTCATCTACCAGCGAGGGGCTGCTCGTCGACAGCGTCTGAGCGTCATCGTGTGCTGCGTGAGCCGTCACTTGTCTTTCCACGGTCCACCCCATCGACGCAACTTGGTCCAGACTCTGAGACTCTGAACATCCATGCAATCTGTCAACTGTCGTTAGTTGGCTTCACGTGTGCAGCGTGAGTCGCCACTGCAGGGGACTGTTCCGGGTTACTGTGCACTGTTTTGCGAAATGATGTCACTCTTATGCTAACTGTTACAGCTCAGTGCAACAGAAGCTTTGCCTATGTGGGCTCGCCAGCTGGAATCGTCTTTCTGGCTCCTTCAACAGTTTCGCAAGCGCTTGAAGTCTATAGGCTATTTGACAGTGATTTCACGGGTTGGGGTCGGGAGCGCTACTGACGAGTTTTTTCATGAAGTGGCGCTTTTATATATATATATATATATATATAGGCCTATATATATATATATATCAGATTACAATTACAATATTCTAGTTCTTAACAACATTTAATATTGAATATGTTTGCGCAGATAGCGCCTCTAATTTGGTTTGTTGGTGCGGCGCTATATAAATGTTCAATTACAACTAGGGCCTACACCATCTATAGGCTTAGACCTACTGCCGACCGAGTCAATGCTATATAGCACTTTCAGATATTGTGAGCCACTGCGTGTCTGCCATCAATTAGGTCTGTCCTGGAGCATCTAGTAGTAGCATGAGGAGACGAAAATGTACAAGTAGGCTTAGTAGGGGGTGGTCTACTGCCTGGCCTGTTGGAACGGAGAAATGGTGATCGAGAGCTGGCAGATGAAGGTTCGCGCGGCGCCGACCCCCGCACCAAATGCAACACCGTCCACAGCCATATTTCTAATGTCCTCGATGCAGTGCATATTTTAACTGTATAACTACTGGGACAAATGTCCCAGTAGTTTTAGGATTTGTCCCAGTAGTGTTGGTGATTTGTCCCAAGTGATACTCTACTTTAAATGTTAGGTTCCAATAACATTGACACTTTTGACAGTAGAGTAGCAGACTTTGTCCCAGTAGTACAAATCCGTTAAAATATGCACTGCCTCGATGACACTATAGTTATCGGCGACATAGAGTGTAAACTTTTCCTCGATTAAGTTGAGGAGTGTGAGGCCATGAAAGACGATATCCACCAGTAGGTCTGCACCGTCGAGGAATCCTCAATTAAGACACAACAATAAGTTTGTCAGCTGACGAATGTTTGTCAACTCAGCCGGAAGCTGACACTTTCATGGGCGCGTCTGTGGCTAATTGCACTTCCTGTCGCCATGTGATGTAAGCTGTGATGTCACACTGGCGCCTAACCTCATTTTACACCTATATATATATATATATATATATATATATATATACTCTACCTGTGCATGAGAGATGTTCAGCGGGTGTTTGAAGACTGTCCAGATGACGACCTCTGAGCAAGGCGGAGTCGTAAGCGATCCCAAATAACGGTAGAAATGGGTTTCATGCTTGGGAGGTAGCAACGTCCGTAGGTCGAAATAAGGAATGCTGGTCGAAGTAGCTAAAAAAATGATGACCATAGATTTTCATGTTTCCTATAATGTTACAGACGTTGGCATTGTTATTATTATATGAGATTATTATTATACACTGTGTCCACGATAAAGTAGACCCCTAGACTTTGTTAAATATCTTGGTCAATTGTACTACTATAGGTACTAAATTTGGTGCACATGAACTTCAGTCTATTCTATCTAAACCCTGCAAATTTTATTACAATTGATGCAACGGTTACGATTATATACCCTTATGAAATTGGGTGGTTCAGGAACCAAGTTACCAACACGTAAAACGCATCGACAGATGCGTGCGCGGCTGATCATCCTGACTCAGCACCAGTTCTCCGACAGCATTGATATTTGTTTGCGTCCATGGTTTTGTTTGCGTCTCGTGGTTTCCTTGCAACTGATCCGGTTGTGGCAATCTTTTTAACAGCTTGCTGACACCAGCTAGGGACCAATTTTTCATTGGAAATTCTGTAATGAGTCTCCTACGCCATACCCCTTCGTCTCTCTCAACTCCTTGATTAAAATCTTGTCCTCTGCACTGAAAACCATTTCTTTACAACCAACTACTGTTACTGTTACTGTTACTGTTACGTAAAACAGGTCTCGTAGTCTAATTGTTTCCGAAAATGACGCTTATAAACAACAGCCTATCCCTGCGGTAGCCAGAAAAATGACGTAATTCTATGCGTTTTACGTGTTGGTAACTTGGTTCCTGAACCACCCAATTTCATAAGGGTATATAATCGTAACCGTTGCATCAATTGTAATAAAATTTGCAGGGTTTAGATAGAATAGACTGAAGTTCATGTGCACCAAATTTAGTACCTATAGTAGTACAATTGACCAAGATATTTAACAAAGTCTAGGGGTCTACTTTATCGTGGACACAGTGTATAATATTATGTTATGTTATGTTGTGTCATGCTATGTACGTTGTATCGTATCATGTCACATCATCGTAATCGTAATCGAGCATTTATATAGCGCCACTATGAAACAGCTAGAGGCGCCCCCGACCCGGGCCAGTGTCTTCACTGGTAAAGAGAGGTTTTCAGGCGCTGACGGAACTGGTCAAAAGAAATAGAGAAAAGGTCAGTCCTGATCAGGGACTAAGGTAACTGGTTCCAGCTATTGGGACCAACAATAGCGAAACTCCTAGACTGGGCCGTAGAAGTACGCACCCGTGGGACAACCAAGTAACCACGGGCCGAGGACCTAAGGGAGGAACGACTGTGCAGAGAAGATACTGGGGTACAAAAAGCCCTAAGATAATGAGGAGCAGAACCAGCAAGACAGCTTCGCATGAGAGAACAGACCTTGAATTGGATGCGCTGGCGGATGGGAAGCCAGTGAAGGGAGTCGCGGATAATATAGAAGATATGGTCAAACTTAGCAATGCCCCTATGAGGCGGCAGCTAAGTTTATACCATATTGCTATTATACCATGTTGCTATAATTATAATTATAAAAGTAATTCCGGTAAGATTGCGACCGATCGAGGCTGCAGGCCATGAACTCTAGGCCTTATTCCTGTTGACTGAGCGGACTAAATGTCATCGAGTGGATGCTATACACAAGCAGTAACAAGAAGTACACCACACAACGCTGTCTAAATATAAAATTACTATCTAATGTAATTAATTGCAGACTATATTATGATTGTGTAGGGATGAGACCTGAGTTAGGTTTGCACGTGTGTATACATATATATATATATAATAAATATATATATATATATATATATATATATATATATATATATATATATATATATGTAGTGTAGTATGTAGGTGTGTAGTATCAGCCTAGGTGTGTGTGCAGTGACAGCGGCTAGCAAGCAGAGTTGGTGGCCTTGGTGGTGTGTGCAGGCAAGGGGTTATCTTGCCGGGGTATAAAACCAGTGTTTTGCGGAGCTGAGTTAGCGACCGGTTAAATATACGAGTGTGGCTGCTGCTCACCTAGCATTGTGTAATCTGTAGCTTAGTGTATTATGATTAATAAAGGTAAACGTTCTATGCACAGTGTTGAGTTGTATTAGGTAGCGTTAAGTCTAGAACATCCGACAATAGAGACGCTACAACTGGTGGACAACCGGGGTATCAGTGCAGATACACCTCTCCGCATCTGTATGCTTCTGGACAGCAGCAGCCACACTGACTCAAGCAGCAAGAACACACATGAGTGCACCGGAAAACGCAACCGCTGGTCACTACTTCCTTAGATCGGGAAAATCACAACAGACATCTTCAACATTTCTATCGTCTTCTCCTGAACTGGTTCCGTCTTCCTCATACGTTTTAACTACTCCTGCCGCATCGCCATTGATTCCAGTGATTCCGTCGTCAGTGCCAGTATCAACGCTGCCGGACCAATCTGTCTTCGTTGATCACGACGGATCTGAGAGTTCTGACAGTTCTGAATTTGAGTCTGATTCTGAGGAGATGGCGAATACGCTGGTACCTGCTGCTTTCACGGGTCGTTCTGAGGACGATATTATTGAATTCTTGAAGAACTTTGACTTGTGGGCCACTTTTCGGACAATGACGCAAGCACAAAAACTTTCGGCGTTACCTCTTCTTCTGAAGGAAGGCAGTGCAACGTGGTTTAATACGCAAACCCGACGGACACGTGAGGACTATGAGGAGTTACGTGAAGCCCTCATTAAAAGGTACGGTCCAAATTCAACGACAGCATGGAAACGGTCAGCTGAGCTGTGGACATTGAAACAGGCGCCACAACAATCTGTGGATGATTTTCTGACTACAGTTCAGCAGGCTGCCGGAAAGCTCGAAATTGGGGTGGATCAGACGTTCCTCGTCGCTTTGAACGGTCTTCGGGCACACATACGTCAACTGGTGCTTCAACATGATCCGACTACTATTGAGGAAATTCAGAAATGGGGCCGGCTGGCGGAACTATCCCAGGATGATCGGGGTGACACTGCCGACAATCTTCGCCAGACTGTCCTGGAATTGACTGCCATAAAGGAGGAGTTGAAACAGCTACAACTCACGAATGTAGCTGCTGTCAGTGCTCACGGAAGATCGTCATCGCCATCCCCTTCGTCTCGCCATGTCACTTTTATGGACCAATCGACTCCTCCATCATCGTCTGATACGCGTCACGACGTCTATGCTTCATCTTCGTCGCCTCAAGACCATCGGCAGACGCAGTTCTATGCGTCACAACGTTCGGACAACCGAGACAACCGGGGCTACACTGTCCAGCAACCGATTCCGCCACGGCAGTATCAACCAGCTGACACACAGTATCGATCATCTAACACCCAGGATCGACCACAACAATCTTCCTACTGGCGAACACCTTCCAAGTCCACTTGTGGTAATTGCGGGGGTTTTCATTCTGTTACTGGTTTTTGCCGGGGAAAGGGGGTCACTTGTTTCAGTTGCGGGAAGCGTGGTCACTTACGGTCAGTCTGTCGTTCCGCTAGGGGACGCTACTCTAATCAAAGATAGGAACGCGCCTACCGTCGTGGCCCGTCGACGGAAGGCGTCTGTGCTCAAACTGATAAGGTGCCATTGCATAAAAATACCATTTGTGTGCAAATTAAGAATTTGACAGTTAGGTGTCTTTTGGATAGTGGTGCTTCTGTGAGTTGTATGAGTGTTGACTTTTTAAAGAAGTTGAAACTTCCTATGCTTCCGTTGAAGGAAGGGGATAGTAAAAATGTGTTTTTGGCTGATAATCGTTCGGTGAAGGTTTTGGGGAAAGCGGTCATGACTATTAACATATCAGGTTTGGGTTTGCCTTGTGAAGTTTTGATATTGCCTGAGGTGGGTTTTAATTTAATTCTGGGGTTGGATTTCTTACAAGCTGGTCGTGCGAAAGTGGATTTTGAGGAGAATGTAGTACGTTTTTTTGATAATTTAACGTCTACACGGTTGTCAACTGTAAATGTTCGATTGCCAACAGTTTTTACATTGCATGCTACTGTTCTTCCTCCTCTCTCTGAAACCCTTGTTCCAATTTTGCTCCCTACTAACTGTTCATCGCACGTTTCAATTATTGAACCATTGGAGCATGTCACGAAACGTAAATTTATTTGCGCACGAAGCATAATTGATTCTTCAGGCAGGACAGCTGTTTGTAAAATTCTCAATCCTACGAATCATGTATTATGGTTGTCACGCCACAAGCCATTAGCATCCATTGAACCTGTAACCTCTAATGTTTTGGCAGCGTTTACTGATGATGATGATGATGATCATACAATCACCAGACATTCCGCTCAAAACAGTGCAGAGCAATTAGACGACATGATGGTGCAACGTGAAACAGATGTTTCCAAATTATCGGATTTGGGAACCTTGGATCTAAATTCAGATAAGGCGGCTGGCACCAAACTATTATCGGAAAATCTTCATCGGGATGCTAAAAGTAATTTGTTTGGCACGAAACAATCTTCGGATGCATCTCGCCCTGATGCTAAATGTAATGATGCTAAATGTAATGATTTTTGTTGTCCTGAATGCCCTGTACAATCTACATCGTTGCAGGATTTGAAGATTAATTATCATTCTGATCATTTGTCGGATGATGAGAATGCAAAGTTGAAAGATTTTTTACAGAGGAATACGAGCGCATTTTCACAATCTCTGGCAGACTTGGGTAGAACTGATTATGTCCAGCATTCGATTATCACAGGCGATGCTACTCCAGTGCATCAGAGGGCCTATAGGCATTCTATTGCAGCGAAAGCTGAAATCGCAAGGCAGACGAAACAGATGTTGGACGCTGGGATTAATTGAACCTAGTTCGAGTTGTTGGAGCAGTCCCGTCGTCCTTGTTAGGAAAAAGTCCGGACAAATTAGGTTTTGTGTCGACTATCGAAAGTTGAATGCAGTAACTAAGTCAATCAGTTTTCCTCTTCCTCAACTCAATGATGTATTCGATGCTATGGCAGAGGGTAGGCCAAAATATTTCAGTCTATTGGACTTAAGAAGCGGATATCATCAACTTCCGTTGCATCCAGACACTAAAGAAAAGAGTTCTTTCGTGACTCACGAAGGCCAATTTCAATTTCGTACCTCTCCCTTTGGGTTGAAAAACTTACCTTCGTTTTTCCAGCTCCTAATGGCTAGGGTGTTCCAAAATTTGCACTTTAAAAATGTCCTTGTATATTTAGACGATATTTTGATATACAGCAAATCATTTGATCTGCACCTTGTCCATCTTCAGGAGGTGTTTAACCGTCTTAAGGATGCTAACTTGAAGTTGAATCCACAGAAATGTTCCTTCGGACTGGATAAGATTTTGTATTTGGGTCACGTCTTGGGGCCAGAGGGCGTTTCTGTTGATAATTCAAAGATCGAGGTTATTCAATCTTATCCGCGTCCTACGTGTCCTAAGGAAATTCGTAGTTTCCTCGGTCTCGCATCCTATTATCGAAAATTTATTACTAACTTTTCGATAATTGCCAGTCCTCTTCATCGATTATTAAGAAAAGATCTAGAGTTCGTTTGGGATGATCATTGTGAGCTGGCTTTCACGCAGCTTAAAGAAGCTTTGGCTACTGCTCCTGTGTTGATTTATCCGGATATGCAAAAGCCATTTATCATCAATTGCGACGCGAGTTCTCAGGCTATTGGTTTCGTCTTGGCTCAAGAAGATGGGAGTGGCAGAGAACGTCCTATTGCGTATGGAGGACGTAGTTTGACCTCTAGTGAACGAGCTTATTCTGTAACTGAATTGGAAATGTTATCGATGGTCTGTGCCATTAAACAGTTCCATTGTTATCTGGCTAACACTCGATTTACTGTCTATACTGATCATCTAAGTTTAAAATATTTGCAGTCCTTGAAAACCAGTAGTTCTGGCAGGTTACTCCGTTGGTCGTTGTTGTTGCAACAGTATGATTTTACGATTGAGTATAAACAAGGTAAAAATAACAGTAATGCGGATTCTTTATCTCGTCGTCATTATCCAGTGCAAGCTGATGAATCGGATGACATGGAAGATAAAATTTTGGCTCCGATAGTTGTTGGGGTTACACCGGTGCAGTTGAACATCATCGTTGAGGAGGATTTAATTACACCTGCTGACCTGACGGAGGAGGACATTTTGCGCCAAACAGCTCATGAACAGATTACATGTTCGGATTGTGGTCCTATGATTCGTTATTTGGAGTTCGGGGAACTTCCAGGCAATGATCAGGATGCTAGGAAAATCGTGATTGAGAGTACTGAGTATGCTTTGTGTGATGGCTTGTTGTTTCATTACTATCAACCTCGATCTAGAGGACCTAGTCGAACGTACATTAATCAACTCGTCGTTCCTAGGAAGTTGCGTCAGCGTATACTTGAGAGTTATCACGATGACTGTTGCCATCCGGGTTTTCATCGCTGTTACTTATCGATCAGACGTAAATATTTTTGGAAGGGAATGCATACCGCTGTGTCAAGACATATAATTTCGTGTTTAAAGTGTCAGGAATGCAAGTTTCCTCTTCCGCTGAATAAACCACCACTTACGTCTTTGCCAATAAAGCAAATATTTGGTCGTTGGCATATGGACATTCTTCAACTTCCTAGAAGCAGAGATGGGTACAAGTATATTCTTCTTTGCGTTGAATCTCTTACTCGTTGGCCAGAGGCCATTATGTTGAAAGATCAAACTGCGAGATCGATTGCGGAAGCTTTATATAGAGAGATATTTAGTAGATATGGCGGTCCACATACGTTACTTTCGGATAGGGGCCCAAATTTCTTGAGTACCATTGTTTCTGAACTTTCTACACTATTCGGTGTTCAACGCATACATACAGCTAGCCGTAACCCGCGTTGTAATGGGGCTTGCGAAGTGATCAATAAATCTATTTGGAAGATGTTACGACTTCATTGCACTAATGAAGAGGATTGGACAGATTACATTCCTGCGATTTTGTATTCAATTCGTGCTACTACGAATGCTCATCTTGGCCATAGCCCGGCTTTCCTTCTCTTTGGGAGGGACTTAAATTTTTCGGTTGATCGACAATTGGGTGTGGCTGATGAAGAGCTCGTCACCAGCGAATACGTTAAGCGCATTGCAAGGGCTCTCGAAATGGCTAGGCAAGACGCAATCGAAGGTACGCTTCAGTTACAGGCGCGTAACAAAAGGAATTATGACCGTACCACTACCTTACCTACTTACGCTATTGGTGATCTTGTATGGTTATTTAACCCTGTCACGCCAGTCGGAAAGAAGGCTAAATTGTATAATAAGTTTACAGGACCTTTTTATATAACTTCCAAGACCGGGTCTTTCACTTATCTATTACGTAATGTGCAGACGAACAAGCCTGTACGACACCCAGTGAACGCTGATAGATTACGACCTTACGTTGATCGCCGTGATTTGATGGAACAGGATGCCATTCCGTCGGAGTCTCCTCCAACTGTTCCGATTACTGATAATGATTTGTTGCAGGATTCGTCTGGCACGATGCCTATCGGTGATCCATTACCTCAGCCTTGGCTTGAAGCTGATTTGTTAAGTGGTATGAAATTTATCAACAAGCAAAGGTATTATCGTGTGGTATATAAAGATAAGTCTGTGCGACCAGAATGGATACCTGAAGGTGATGTGAGTGACTTTTTGAAACGCCAGTTTCACATTAAACGAACTATGACAGGAAAAATTCGTAAACGTCCGACTCCTGTCAGATTTCAAGCTGAGCAACTTACGTCCGTTCATGAAGGGATCAATGATTAGTGTGGTTGGATACTATAAGCCAGGGTTACTCTATGATTTTGCTAGGATGATAGTTCTCCTTGGAATGACTTATTATTACGTCCGGAGACTATATAACTTCCTCTTGTGCTTTGATTCAGCCATTGTGTATGATATGTGGTGCTTACATGCTGTGGTTCACAAGAGAGGTTATTATTAATGTGCTTTTCTTTTTACGAGTATGTTTCGTTCCGACTGGCCAGTCATCTTATTGGTATATTTATCATTTTAGATAAATTCAGCACTAATTAAATCGACTATAATGTCGTGATTTTATATTTTAATTCATCACCATCATTTGGCTTTTATTGTTGATAGTATCCTGAGTTGTGCACATGTGGTGGGTTAGCCGCAACGCAGCGACTGAGAGTTCAAGTCATCTATACTTTCGTTTTCGGTATTATGACCTTGGAAATGGTTGTGGGCGTTATTTAAGTATAAGGTGTTTTGTTAGTCACTTTTAGTGTATTTGGTTGTATTGCGTGATCGTTGCTTGCTTCGATATATATATATTTTTTCATTGTTGCATATTCATAATTGTCCTTTACTTTCGTATCAAAAACCCCAACCAACAATAACCGTGTTTTTCGTAAACGGTGCAAGTGCTGTGTGACATCTACCCGTCCACAGGCTGTTTTTTTGGCTATTCATATAGGAAACGCAACTAACACGGTGGTTCTTCCTTGGCATAGACTTCACTTTGCTGTTAATGACTACGAGATCATGGCTTTAAGTGCTATATCGCAGGTTCGTCTTCAGCGTCATTGTTTATGGTCTAGTTTACTCTTTGATTGGCAAGTAGCTGTGTTACATAAACATTCGCAGATTCGTGTTGTATTGCCGCAGTCATTAAGAATTTCCTGCTCCACAGCTGGGAGATTGCGTCATATAATTGGAATTCATAAGCGTTACTACGTGAAACTTTTTATATCCAGTGCTGAATTCACTGTTCCTTTGGCTTTGGATGTATCAGCTGATTCTTCTCCTGTTCCGTATTCACCTAGCATTGAGTTGGTTGATATTCAGTCTTTATCTAGTTAATGTTTTGGTTGAACTAATGGATTTTGAGTTACATTGCATTTTATTATATTTTGCTTGCTTTTGCTTATTTGACATTCTTATGAGTTGGACTTGATATTGGTTAGCATATGTATGTCGTGGTTTTTTTTTTTGTTTATTACTGTATCTGCATCGTTATAGTTACGCTAAGTTGTCATTTTATGGTGATTATGATATATATCAATGACCGCGGCACGGTCATTCACTTAGGGGGGCATGTAGTGTAGTATGTAGGTGTGTAGTATCAGCCTAGGTGTGTGTGCAGTGACAGCGGCTAGCAAGCAGAGTTGGTGGCCTTGGTGGTGTGTGCAGGCAAGGGGTTATCTTGCCGGGGTATAAAACCAGTGTTTTGCGGAGCTGAGTTAGAGACCGGTTGAATATATGAGTGTGTGGCTGCTGCTCACCTAGCATTGTGTAATCTGTAGCTTAGTGTATTATGATTAATAAAGGTAAACGTTCTATGCACAGTGTTGAGTTGTATTAGGTAGCGTTAAGTCTAGAACATCCGACAATAGAGACGCTACATATATATAGTCTATATAGAATTCGCTTGCCGTCTGAAGTGCTAATGCGTCAGATCGTGTCTGAACCTGTCTGTTAGGTTGATGGATGTGTTTTAAGATATAGGACCTATTGTTTAAAGTGTTTGTAGACCTACCTGGCATCTGGACAGCCATTAGGTTGGAGACAATGGGTTCAATGACAGGATTGTCGTCCTCTGATATCTGCGATAGTAAAATTAAGTTTCGAATAGTGTCGAATGCAACTAATTTATGATTTCATAAAACTTCACTTCACTTAACTCAGTTAATGATTAAAAGTACATATTTTTATTTAAAGCAACTAAGCTTAACAGGAAATAGGCCTAGTTATCATTTGAAGGGACATTTAATCTGGCTCGGCTCTCGAGCAGTCAGTTCGCATCGTATAGGCTACCTGCATTTAGAGCCTATCGTACGCATCCTTTCATATAAGCTTAGGCTAAACGAACTGACGTCGGCTTCTCTGCCTTGAACTGTAGCCTACTGTTAAACAAGGTTCTGTGCTGGGTCTGCTTCTGTTTACATGATGCGCACTATCAGAAACTAAATGGTACGACGCTCGAGCACTTGTCTTTTCCGAACAAAAGCAACTTCGCACTACTTGCAAGTGAAGCGTAGACTTTTCCAATTGTTATAATATAGCCTACCGCTGCCTTTATAATTTCTTCTCAAGTTAAAAATAAGTAAATAATTATGAGTAGGCGCGCCCTACTAAGTATATACGTACTAGGTATTTAAGTACTAAGTACTAATTAACTGCAGTTACAATATGCCATTAAACTTGAAACTTCTCGAAATAATCCAGCTAAATCAATCATTGAAGATTGACGAAAAAATCAGTAAGTTTGAAGTTTCCAGAGTGATTTTAAATCACTATGGAAACTTCAAAGCAGGTACCAAACCCATGAGTACAATTATAAAAGAGTAGGCCTACCTGGAACCCTCGATGGTCTAATAAAAGGGAAAATAATCTCTGATAGGTCTAAATCAAAGCTCATAATTACTGATAACTGCCGATTTTCTGGAGTAGGCCTACTAGTTGCAATATAACAGGCTCTAAATGTCAATCTTTACTGCATGACTCCTCGAGCAGTGCGGAAGCCATGGCCATCTCGTCTAGAAAATCGGTCTCAAAGCGAGACCTAGTCGGAGGCTAGTCCTCGATAGAATTCTGAAATTATTACAAACTCTTCGCCTTCACAACTGCATGACCTTTGCATGAACATCAAGCCAATTGGTATAGGCTATATTTGAATGTGATAGCCGACTAATTATCTCAGGAAGCAACTGCACACCACTCTGTAAACACTGAGGTAATATAATAAGTACTACGCAGAGATGGGTACGATTAGCTAGAATTGCTAATTAGAATTAGCTACTGAAATTTGCTAATCAATTAGAATTAGAATTAGCAAATTCTTCTAGCTAATCGATTAGAATTAGCATTAGCAGCAGCTAATCGATTAGCAATTAGAATTAGATATCAAGAATCGATAGTTCGATACACATATTTGCTTCATGAATTTGTCAAATTTTAATCAAAGCACAGCAAGTTCCTGTAGCCTATTACAAATTTACAATACCTAAGGCTGCAGTAAAATACAATACCTAGAGCTGTAGCCTATTACAATACCTAAAGCTGCACAACTGCTATAAGTGAGAACAGTCCACAAACCAGCCATTATTTTCTTTGTCAACTTGAACTCACACTAACAACTCGAGCGAAGTTTGACGATATATATAATATATTCGTTTATTGGTAAGAAACAGGTAGACACACCGCTATCTGATACATAATAGTAGCCTAATAGAAAAGTTTAAAATGAGTATGGTGTTTTTAGTCGTATACAATGTCGATATGTACATTGGCTTCAATTAACGCTGATGATTTTACTGCATTTTTACACTTCCCTACTAATTTAACTGTTCCTTCCGATAGGCCTATCACTTTTATCTTAATACTTTTAAAGAACGTTTTAACAAATAACAATAATAAATTCTGAATAATTTTTTTCATCAGTTGTCTGCGCAGCTATTGTGATAAACATGGAGAACTAGGCTCAGAAATAAGAACTTGTACTGGTTCCCATGTTTTATAACCATGAACAGATAATTGAAAGTCTGAAATAGACTTCAGATAAATAAGTAATTAAGTATATTCTTCAAATTCAATATTAATAGACTCACTCTTAACGAACGCGTTCTCGGTTTAATTTTCAAACATCTAATCGATCAGCTAATCGATTTTCGATTAGAATTAGCTGACAATTGCTAATCGATTAGAATTAGAATTAGCATCAGACTACAGCTAATCGATTAGAATTAGAATTAGCTGTTTGTCTAATCAATTAGCTAATCGATTAGCATCTAATCGATTAGTTACCCATCTCTGATAAGTAGGGCCTATATATAGGTCTGTCGTCATGGGCCTATCTCTACAACAGAGAGAATAAGAACGCAAGACTTCAGCATTGCGTTTTGATACCAATAATTGAAATAGCAAAACAATCAGCGGCCATGACTACCACAAACCAATGGACACTTTGAATCTTGTTACACCTCGAATCAGAGCAGTTTTGGTCTCTGCCGTTCTTAGTAACTCGTCCAAAACTCTGAACTGTGTTGCCTACTATAGTTCTGTTCTTTCTGTCGGTTCTTAGATGTCATTAAGATATAAATAGCCCTGTAAGACTCATCGCTTTCAACTCGATCACACACCACAGCCTGACTCCTTTGGCTTCTCTTTGAGGAATTTGACGGAACTTCTTCGACGGATTGTGATTTAAACTGCGATTTCGCTTGAAGAGACCATCAATTAATGCCTTGTGTATGTGTAGTAAAGGCGCCACAGAATTAGTTAGATTGGAGGGTCTCGTTAAAAGCAAGACTATGATTTCCAATGAACGTACAGTGAAGAGAACTCCGAGAACGGCTAAAGAGTTGTCTCCAGACAGCGTCTCGGCCAGATCAGCGTATCGCTCCTCGTCGTATGACACGATGTGCATCTGGGCATTTCATCAAACAATAAGCATAATGTACGCTCTTCAGAAGAATGTAGAAAACCTATAGTTGCCTGTATTAATTTTTTAGATAGGCAATATACATTGCTGGGATAAATAGTCAGGGTGCATGACTATTTAAATAGAATAATAACTAGTGCCTGTAGGAAGCTATATAGTAGCCTATATAAAATAGTAAATAGCGGTGGACTATTGCACATATCACATGACTAGTTAGAAACTATTTAGCTATTATCGGTTTCGGTTACAGATAATTGTTTAGAAAGCTTCCAATTTTCCACTGTACTAACATTCAGTTTAATCAGTTAATAGTCCTGATTAACTTTAAGTAAGAGCAACTGTTCAAAAGTTTCATGGGACAAGCGATTTCTTTTCTTCGTGAGAATTAGTGCTGCACTAGGCCTACTAAATAGGCCTAGTCTGTCTCTGCTGGAGCGCTAGATGGAATGCTTGTCTTGAAGCGCAGAAGCACTGACTTGATTCGAGGATGATTGTCCAGCATTTCTAGTTCACGTGACGTGCCATTCAGATGCTTCAAATGAGGATCCTCTGTCTGCACAGTTGCTAAATCGTCGACGAAGTTATCACTATTACCAACGGAATTCGATGGCAATGCTCTGTTGGTTGGTTCTCTATTGCTTTCTGCAGAAGCACGGAGCCTCTAACTTTCACTTCCGGGTTTTCGATCCAACTGAGTTTGAATTTGGTCGGCTTGAAACTGGTTGGTTCTATAGATGAGGAATTTCATATCGTCAAGAAGACTTCCAAATCGTCAGTAGTGCAGCATCAGGAGGTTTAGTCATTGTAATTAGCATTGCAATTAACTTGATTTTCCGCTTCTGCAGTGTTTGTTGGCAGCACAAACTCAAGGCGTGACTCCTTGCCACCTTGGAGGGTACTTAATGCAGTCGCAACTGGTCATAAAGTGACACATATATACTCTGGCAGAATATATATGTATCCTGCTGCAAAAAAGCAGGCTATTATGCTACATGTATATGGTAGTGCAAGCTATGCTTGGTGCACACTAACTTCTGCTCACATTCAGCAATATGACAATCACAAGACGAAGTGTATGTGGTTTGTGTTGCAGATCCTTATAGTCTCTTATTATTTGTGTCCTCCAAATATAGCACCGTATAAATTTCGATGACAGATTATGCATGTATATACGTACGAATGCATGTATTTATGTGTGTATGTCCGTAGTATGCATGTATGTACATGTATGTCTTGTATGCATAGGCCTATATAATTATAGTATATACAAAATTATACATGCATGCATTGTATGTACGGACAAGTAGGCCTACCTCGAGTGGGAACCGTTCTCCGTTGATGGTATGCTCAGATCCAGTGTAGTCGGAGGCTCCCCAATGGAAGTGAGCCCCAGCCACACGGAACACATTCCCAAGCTTTCCTCCACTCACACGTATCGAATTGTCGAAAACAACGTTCACTAACCAGATAAAAAGTGTCCAGCTTTATATCCCGTCAACTGCCCTTGAAGTGGTGCGAAGCTGAGCCATTATATACATGTATAGGCCTAAGCCCTAAGAGTCGCTCGTAAGTCAGACAGTGTTTTGAATCCTTATAATGCCTTGGGATGGTGACCATGAATGTTCTGATCATATGAAGCTTATGAAGTGCAGCCTTTGTGTCGAATTCTGTGGATTGGACGATGAACCTGACTTGACTGCATTTAGAGAAGTTAAGAACAAGGCATAACATAGAGAAATGGCTCAATTGGTGGATACGTGGATCTGCCTGTTAGGATATAACACCGAAGAAGAAGATGAATTAACAGCGAATAAACAACTCCCAAATGCACGTACTCCGGCAGTGCCAGTCCCAAGCCCGAATAAAGGAGGAGGGCAACGTTAATCATCTTTGTAGTGACACAATAGCCGTTAGCGTTCAAAACTGTCTGTAATCTAATCTTATTGAAGAACTTCTATAGCGCCATTGTAACGTTGCTCAACGCATGAGTCGATGGTTTAGTGTCTATTTTTTTTGTCTTATTGTGAAACTGAAACTGTTACCCGCCACCTGAAACTTCCTGTTGGTCTTTCCTCGTTGTCCCTTTAAGAGTGACGACAGAATTGTTTTCTATCGGCTTACCTGTGTGTCCGTTGTTGACCATGTTGACCTTCTGGTCCGGTTGTGGGTCACTAACAGTCAGACCGATGTCCGTCAGTGTTTCGTCCAGTTCCGTTAAGGTCGTTTGAATGTCGATGGGAGTCTGTCTCGGACGATCGCTGTGGCAGGCTGGAGCCACCAGAGACCAGTTGCTCGGACCTACAATCGATCGATCACATATATTCGGCGGATCTAAGGATAATATATGCATCGATCTGTTGTCCTATTACTATTTCATTAACTGTTCCCAGCGAACACTACACGTATTGCTATATCTTAACAAGTTATTAACTATTAATGCTTCTGTCATTATAATGGGAGTCGTAAAATTACTGGATGCGGCTGACCAATATTTCCTCCAAGTTTTCTCGCAGTACGCGCACAGGCCTACAGCATGGGCAGCAGCATTTGGGACCTGCGCTTTGGTCGGTTCAGCCCAAACTAAAAGACTCTAAAATATCCTTTTATAAAGAGAAAGACCATGAACAAAGTGGTGTGAACTTATATGATTAGATTTGCTCTCGTTTCTATTTCTGAAGAAGACCATAAAGGACGTCCCGAAAACTAAAATGGTTTGGACCACTGCTTCGCTCTTGTCCGCATAATGGGTTCACCCTCCCCATTCCCCTCTGCGGAGTCCGCTCTCCAAATGAGTACCAATACCTAGACTGTAGTAGCCTACCATGTTGATCTCGCAGGGCAAAATACGTTACGAGATCAGGTATTTTGATAGTGATGATTCCAGCAAAGGGACTCAAAAACCAAACAGGATGTCTTTTGTCTGAAGTCGACGATGAAGAAACAAGCTGTATTGAAATAACACTAGCATATTTGTGCCATATGTACCAAATTTAGATGTGGACGCACGCGTTGGGCATAACCCCTCCAGCCCTCCTCCTTGTCAACATTCTTGTGCCCCTCTCTCCCATTTGCTGATAACGTAAAACGACGAACTCTTGTCAACGAGCGTACACATGACCCAGGATGGTTTCTTGCAAGTTGCGTCTATGAAAACACTGCGTGGCTGATACTTCATTTCATTTGTAATTCATTTGTCATCTTACTCACGTGAGATCGATGAAATCACGATCAGCTCATGGCTTTCGCGCATAGTCTCTAACAACGTCATCGGAATTGTCACAATCATAAAAGTCTGTTCAACATAACGGATCTGCTCTTTGCCCAATGACGGCAATCTCACGATATTCGCTCAGTCACTCTGTTTTAAATCGTTCTCATGTTCTTTTTCTAGCCAAAAGCTCCGATCAGACAAGTTTCGTCTTGACACTTTCTTTATCGGAAATAGTTGAATATAAAGAGCGAAGACTTGTAGAGCTATCCAATCAAGTCCACTATGCTATCCGAGTAAAAGCAGGCTGATTAACTGACTCAGTTGTGAAAACCAAAGACTGCTTGCACTGAAATCCGAGCGAGTGCCATAACCAGTTAGTATAGAAGTAGCAGTCAGTCTATAGGCTTCTGTATCCATTATAATAGAGGCTAAAGGTGGACTACAGATAGCGCACACTGTGCGGCTGTGCCACAGCTCATGACAACTTAGAGTCTTAGACGACCACCTTTAATACGGCCAAAAGTATTCTGTGGACCAGAGGAACCTTACTGTCTGGGCAACGTTGCCATCTGGTTTCACCACATGGCTATGGAAACTTAAGGCCTGATTTTGTGGCGACGGTTTAGGCCTACCATTATACCATATATACCCTTTTTGCACCACCACTAGACAATGTCAAATCAAATTTGGACGCCCAAGGATAAGTAGGCCTATACGTGACAGCAGTGTTTCCGTTAACGCCCAAATGGCCGTAAAAAACGTCCAATACGTCCAAAGTTTTTGGTGTGATATAATTATAGCCGAAAGAAATGAGCTACGTCCAAAAAATTCTAGGCCAGGGCGTAAATACGTCCTCTTTTGGACTCTAGCGGAAACACTGCATGCGTGACAGTACCCACACGTGACAAGAGTATTTAAGCTTCTGAACCCAGATTTACGGGATTCGAGCTGAAGAATATTTTTGTCACCAACTCTTTTCTTTCTTAGTTGTGACCTACCTCAAGAACTTTCCTTATCTCTACATATAAATTGCTCAACGTCTTCTAACTGTTTAAGAATTAAATTGACACAGTTCTTTGAATGTTTCTTTCTTTCTTCAAACACAGTTTAATAACAACAAACTCAACTCTTGCCTTAAAACAACCGTACTACACTGTATAGTTCAAATTCACTGTCATCAGCAGTTTCTAAGTTTGGCGCGCTAACTGCACGTGTAAAACAATCTACCGTCAGCCAATGTTTAGGCTACTTTAGGCCAAGCGCCCACGAGCCGACAGCGCAACTAAGGCCTAAGACTAAAACGCTTAACAATCGATACACATTATATATATATCAACCTAAAGAACACCTGTGCTCATTATATATGCAAAACACTTGTTCACATTACCTCCTTCCCTTTCTTTGGATTGAGCAAATTAAACTTAAAAATTTGCGAAATCATCAGGTACTAAATTATGCAATAAACTTAATACTATATAATACAGTAAAATAAACAATCTTATAATCTAGATAAACAATCTGCTACAACATTTAATCGTCCTTTCTTATAATTAACTTCTACATCAAAAGTTTGCAGTGCTAAAGCCCAACGCACCAGTTTAGCAGACTTAGACATAGATTCAGTCAGATAAGTTAAAGGATTGTGATCGGTAAAGATGTGAACTTTAGATCCAATGATTATCTCTTTCAACTTATTTAGAGCCCAAACAATAGCATAGGCTTCTTTCTCCACAGTTGCCCATCTCCTCTGGGTGTCAGTCAACTTCTGACTTATAAATGACACAGGGCGCTCTATTCCCTTATCATCCATCTGTGTTAAAACAGCTCCTACTGCAAAATCACTACTATCGCAGTACAAATTAAAAGGTTTTCCAACATCAAAAACATATAAAACAACTTTAGAGCGTACAGCATCTTTAAGTAAATTAAATGCCTGTTGATGTCTATCAGTCCAATCAATCTTATCTGGAACATGTTTACTTGTCAAATCAGATAGAGGCTTCGCAATCTGTGCAAAATCTTTGATAAACTGTCTATAGTAACCAAAAAATCCCAGCAATTGCTTAACTTGTTTCTTCGTTTCTGGGGTTTTCAAATTAATTAAACTTTCAATTCTATCTGGATTCATTTGAATCGTTCCAGAACCAACCACATGACCGATGAACTTTACCTCACTCTTACCAAAGATACATTTCTTTAAGTTCAAAGTAATGTTATGCAGTCTCATTTGCATTAAATATGCATCTAAATGCTGTAAATGAATCTTCCAATCATCTGAATGCACAGCAATGTCATCTACATAGGGCTCAGCAAATTCATTTATAGGCTGTAAAACCATGTTAATTGCTTTAACAAATGTTCTTCCTGAGTTGATCATTCCGAAAGGAACACGAGTAAACTCGTACAGTCCATTGTGAGTAACAAAAGCAGTTTTCCATTGATCAGTTTGCTTAACAGGACAAGTCCAGTAAGCACTTCGACAATCAAAAATTGAGATCACATTTGATTTTCCAACTTTGTGCAAAACATCTTTCACAATCGGCATCGGATATTTACAATCCACAGTGAACGAGTTAATGTATCTGTAGTCGCAGGCAAGTCTCAGAGAACCGTCTTTCTTTTTAACAATTACCAACGGACTTGCCATTCTGCTCGAAGATGGTTTTATAATGTTGGCTTGAAGCATTTCTTTAATTTGTCGTTCAACTTCTGCTCGATAGATGAGTGGAATACGGTAAGCCATAAATTCTTTTTCACGAAATTCCGGTTTCAGTTCAATTTCATGTTCAACCAATGTACATAATCCAGGCTTTTCAGAAAATCGATCAGAATATTTGTTTAGTACTTCCAGCAATTGTTTTTGTTGAGTCAATGTTAAATGACTAATCTGTTCAGGATCAAGATTCAGTGAATTCTTTTCATCTTGCAAGTCATTCTTCGTCAGCAGTTCAACCACTGAACCAAAGTCTTCATCTTCTTCAACGATTAGTCCACAACTCATTGCTCTTGTAATGTACTTTCTGATTTTATTTGCGTGAATTATCTTTCGACAATCGTCACCCATATCAATCAAATAAGAGTACTTTGATCTTCGTTGTATGACAGTACATGGACCATGCCATCGTGAAATCAGTTTATTTGTTGACGTCGGATACAACACAATAACTTTTTCACCCGGTTCAAATTCTTTATGTTTCGCTCTTTTGTTGTATTGATTCGTATACTGTAATTGCTTCTCTCGTGAATATGATTCTGCAAACAGTAATGCTTTTTCCATATTTGCTTTCATGTCTTTCAAGTACTTTTCTGGTTGGATTCCAATATGAGGTGGTAAATTAATTTCTCTTGTCCAACTTTCTTTTAAAATTGCCAATGGTCCACGCGGAATCTTTCCATACACCAACATATAAGGAGCAATTCCAGTAGTTGCATTCGGTACTTCTCGTAATGCCCACACTGTAAACGGAATTACTTTGTGCCATTGCCTTGGATTGTCAACAATTACATGATGGATCATTTTCTTGAATGTTTGGTTCCATCTTTCTACTAGTCCAGCTGCCTCTGGATGACCTGGCGTGTCAAATCTTGGACTACAACCCATTAAATTCAGAAATTCTCTTGTCAGACTCGCAGTAAAATTTGTTCCTTGGTCACTTGTGATCACTGAAGGTACACCAACGTTCATGAACAACTCCATCAAAGCATCACACACAGCTTTCGCAGTTAATGATTTCAACAGAAACACTGTAGGCCATCTTGTGCAAGAATCGACAATACATAAACAGTACTTGTGACCTGCAGCAGATGCTGGCTCGATTGGTCCTACACAATCCATTGTAATTCTTCTAAAGGCTACATCTTCTCTTGGAATTGGAGTGATAGGAACCCTGTCCATCACCAAACTTCTTGCCTTTAACTGACATTTCTCACATGATTTGCAAAATTTCACTATATCTCTTCTCATCTTTGGCCAGGTAAAAGACAACTTTATTCGTTCTCTAGTTTTCTCTTCTCCAAGATGTCCTCCAAATACTGATTCGTGAGCCAACTCCATCACTTTCATTCGTCGCTCTTTTGGTAACACCAATTGATATATCGTTTGCTCTAATATTCGATATCTCTTGTACAGTAAGCCATTTACCACGCAGAATTCAGATTCTTTATCTGGCGCTAAATTCCACCATGCTTTCAATGATTCATCTTGTCTCTGCTGTTCTTCGAATTTCTTTGCGTCTGCAATCTGCATCTGTTGTTCTTCATCTTTCTCATTTTCTTGAAACAAATCTGCTATCTCCACATCACATTCATTATCCTCTTTCGTTTCATTTAGATTACCATTCTTGCATGCAGCCATCTCTTGTTCACTCATCTCTGCTGTTATACCGTCTTGCATTAAACTTTGTTGATCATCGCTTTCGTTTTCCTCTTCACTTGAACTTTCAGTTTCACTTTCCTCTTCGACTTCTATCACTTTCTTTCGCTGACTCTGCAATCTCGTCGTTACATTCGCTTGCACATCTCCTTGTATCATTTTCACTTGTGGCACGGCTTTAAGTTCTGCAATGATTTCTGGATGCAACAAGAATCTTTCTGTGCTTCCCATTTTTGCAATACTAGCACACATCAATGTCACATACGGTGTAAGTGAACATTTGACTTTATGCGGAATTACCTCTTCTTCCACATCGTTACAACACAGCCTTACATCAACTTTCACCAACTTTGCAGGAATGGCATCTCCTGCCACGCATTGTAAGTTCACTTTTCCAATCTGCTCCACCTTCATGCCTTCCAGTAATTCTTCACTAATCACCGGAACCTCTGCTCCAGAATCAATCAGTGCTTTTACTTTCACTGGTTCTTTTCCTGCTGTTCCACGAATCTCTACCTCGACGTACTGCAATACCACTTTCTTCAATGCTGTACTTTCATCTCTTCCAACCATTTCTTTCTGCATTCCATTGTGCAATAGAATTTCTTTCTGAATATCAGGTGAGAGGTGACATTTCATCACTGACTTTACTTCAGTTTCATTGTTCTGATGTTCTGTGGCTTGACTTTCAGAATTATCAACCACTTGAATTCGATTCACCCTCGAATGTTCTTGTTTTCCACCATAATTTGAGGTTGTAACAGGAACTGGACAGAATTTCATCAAATGCCTGTCTGATCCGCAGTTATGACAACGTTTCACCACTGCACCTCGTTGTTCGATGCTTTCTTTTCTCTTATATGGAGTAAACGATGCATTGCCTTCTCTCGCGACAAACCTTGGTGGTGATTTGTTATATACCTGACGTTGTCTGGTCATCATCGACTCTCTATTCTCGTGAACAACCGGAGAATTTGGTTTCACTTCTGCACCTCTGAACTGATTTCCTGTTTCTTGATTGCTCTTCCAATGAAAACCAAAATTTGGAGTGAACTGTTGATTTCTTTTGCCATTGGGAACAAAACCAAAACTTGTCTTATTCGGAATTGCCAAACCAATTCGATTATTAACATGAATGTCCGCTAGGTCTGCCACAACACTAGCTTCGTAACAATCAGTTCCTTCCTTCGACAACACAAACTGTAGTGGACCTGGTGGTAGTGATTCTTTCAACTTATCCGCCACTAACAAATCAAACAGTTTCTCAAAATTCTTATCCACTTTGCGACTTTTCACATAATAGTTCAACAAGTTCTTCAGCCTTGCTGTAAACATTGTATACGTTTCTTCAGCTGTCTTCTTCGCATCAATAAACTTCGATCTGTACTCTCTCGGTGTCAACTTGAATTCTTTTAACAAGTGCTGTTTCACGATCTCATAATCATCTAAATCAGCGAATGACAATCTGTTTAGAACAGTTCTAGCTTTCGGAGTCATCAATGGCAATAGTAACTTCACCCAGAATTGTTCTTGCACGTTGAAACTACGAAACGCATTCTCAACCGTTTCGAAATATAATGGCACCTCCATCATATCGTTTGGCATTTTGGGTAACACATGTTTCATGGCATCACCAATTTTCTTTATTTTAGACACCATCGTTTCACTTTCTTCTTGTTTCCTTTTCTCTTCTTCTCGTTCTTCTTGCCTTCTTTGTTCTTGTGCTTCTCTATTTTGTTTCTCCTCTTTGAGTTGTGCTTCTTTTAATGCTATTTTTGTTTTTTCCAACTTTAAACGTTCTTGTCTTTCCTCTTCCGCCTTCTCCATGCTTTCTTTCTGTAATTTCAGTTCTTCTTGTCTAACCTCTTCTGCTCGCTCCAACTCTGAAATTCGCACTTTTTCCTTTTCTTCTTCACGTAGTCTCTTCTCTTCAATCTGTTGCTGACGTATCTCTTCGTCACTTTTCCGCGCCCTTTCAAATTCAATCATCTGCTCTAATCTTCTCCTTTCAGCATCTTCTCGATCTCTTCTCAATTGCTCTAATTGAATCTCAAATTGCTGCTTTTGCAACTCAAGTTCTGCCACACGAACTTGCTCTGCCTTCTCTTCTTTCTCTCTCTGAAGACGTAATTCTTCCTGTCTTGCATTCTCTGCTTTCTCTTCTTTCTCTCTCTGAAGACGTAATTCTTCCTGTCTTGCATTCTCTCTTTCTCCTTCTTTCTCTCTCTGAAGACGTTCTGCCTTCTCTTCTTTCTCTCTCTGAAGACGTAATTCTTCCTGTCGTATTTCTTTCTCTTCTTGTCTTCGTTTCTCCTCTCTTTCTTCTTTCATCATCATCCACTGCATCATCATCTCCATAGACATAAGTCCAGGCGGTTTTTCAATAACCTTTTCCACAGCACCGCCGACAGCACCTTCTTCTTCTTCTGCTTCTTCTTTAAGCCAGACTTCAGCTAGCGCTTCTAGCATGTCCTCACGTGACATATCTTCCAGTTTCTCTTCTTCAAAACCAGCCTTTAACAAGCGCTGTTTTAATCTTTCAGAAGACATCTTCTTCAGTTCTGCTTGTTTCTTGACACTTAATTTCTCCATCTTACTTCTTTACTTCAGTGCTGTCCTTTCTGGAAAACACGAGTTTTCTTTTGTGTTTGAAGTATTGGGGATTGTTCTTTGTTTGATAACAACCAACTTTTATACCTTTGTCGTTGAGGCTTTCGTTGTCGTAGATTTACCAATGATTTGAATGCGTATTCACCAGTCGACGTTGTTTCGAATCCCAGACGTTGTTTCGAATCCCAGACGTTGTTTCGAATCCCAGACGTTGTTTCGAATTCCAGACGTTGTTTCGAATCCCACCGCTGCCACCAAATAATGTCACCAACTCTTTTCTTTCTTAGTTGTGACCTACCTCAAGAACTTTCCTTATCTCTACATATAAATTGCTCAACGTCTTCTAACTGTTTAAGAATTAAATTGACACAGTTCTTTGAATGTTTCTTTCTTTCTTCAAACACAGTTTAATAACAACAAACTCAACTCTTGCCTTAAAACAACCGTACTACACTGTATAGTTCAAATTCACTGTCATCAGCAGTTTCTAAGTTTGGCGCGCTAACTGCACGTGTAAAAGAATCTACCGTCAGCCAATGTTTAGGCTACTTTAGGCCAAGCGCCCACGAGCCGACAGCGCAACTAAGGCCTAAGACTAAAACGCTTAACAATCGATACACATTATATATATATCAACCTAAAGAACACCTGTGCTCATTATATATGCAAAACACTTGTTCACAGTATGTATGTATGAATGTATGTATGTATGAATAATAATGCTGTAGGCCTAATGGATAATAATCTATACCTTGATATTAATTGAATTTGGTTCTCGCTTGGCTTTGATGGTCTGCTCTTCTTCTTTTACCAGTTCTCGTGACAGTGATTCAGTTGCAATGAGTCCTGCTTCCACCCCTCTTCTTCCTCCTCTTCCTCCTCCTCCTCTTTCGTCTCTGTTTCTCGGTGTCTCGTCGAAGCCAATTGCCGTCGACTGTCGTTCGCCTACATACAGGCACACCGCACACACAATTAACATAGCGAGTCCTCTTGTTATAGGGACATCTAATTTATAGGGACAGTTTAAAGGATACAATTTAATAATTATCGCATTTAAATTGATTGTCTGTCCCTGTCATTAGATGTCTCTTTATCTATATGTCTCTGTCTAATCTATTTCTGTCTCTCTTGCTCTGTTTCCTCTGTTTTCATTTCCCCCGTTTTTTCTCTTTTATTCTCATCCGAAGTTAGAGTCGATTTGTAGTCTGCGATTAGAGATATGGACCTAACCGCAAAAGAAAGATAGGCCTATGAACAGTTTTTGTGATTGCGCCTGTGCGGAAAGCTTATAAGTTGCATAGAAGAAAGGATAATTTTAAAGAAATAGAAGTAGTCTTTTAGAAGCGCTCGTTGGTAATGGAGATTTCTATGACGTCGTGTCGATGAATTACGGTAGCGTAGGTTATTGTTGACTTGTTTACGATTGGCTGGTGGGATTCACACGCTTTGGCGTGAAATTTCTGTAACGTAACATCGCTTAGATCTAATAGCCTAATTATTGTTTAATTGTTTATTGCTAGTCAGCGTTTGCGCACATCTTCGTAATCGTAATCGCAATCTCGACATTTCTATAGCGCCCAAAAAAGCGGAGTCGCGGGAGTCAGCTTATTCACAGGCGCTTAGTCAAAACAAAATTGATCTAGTTAGGCCTATATTATAATATCGTGGGTGCCTGCGTGCGATAGGTTGAGCATGCGTTGCATGGCGCCACAGACCGGTCTAAATCAGTCTGAACTTATCTGCATTCTTGACGAAAAATAACCCACAGCAGGAAGTCCCAAGTCTGTTGCTGCATGGAGATCGCGTAAAGATGTTGTAGTTATAGTAATCGTGTAGCCTACTCAGACTCGGTTGATACTTTGAATTACAAATAGGCTATCGATGATAGATTCGTGCGATTAGAGAATTTTATGTCGAATTCTGCAGCACTTTTGTCATTGAAATACTTGTTTAAGTAATATATACAATTAGAGATCAAAGACTGTCTGACTTTTCTCGAGCTAATGCTTCGCAACAAATCGGGCAAGTAAGCAGATCGAACTTCGAAGCCGATTGTTCGACAACTTTGGAAGTCGTCGATACACAGTTTTCGTATAGAATATGTTTTGTATGGTGACGATGATAAAAACAAGATAACAAATTCAAAGAAATGATGAGGATGTTGATGTCTTTAATCATTTTATTTATTTATTGCACTTATTATTATCAAGTCCGTAAATCTGAATCTGAGGCGTGAAATAAAATGTGTAGGCTACAAACGGCTTTTCTCAAAGGTTATTAGGGCCTTTACTCGAACCACTAATCGATGAATTACAAACTCGAGGTACAACCGTATAGACCATGAAATAAATAATTATGATGACAACGATGACGATGACGATAACGATGACGATGACGATGATGATGATGACGACGATGACGACAACGATGATCGGTGAAGAGAGCAATAGTTGCAGTAGCAACTTTTCAGCGGTCAAGAGCAGTTTATTGTGACTTATATATAATGGCTGTACATTTGGTTACACATAGAAATCAATTTATATATCTAAAATGTCTTCGTAATTATGCAAAGAAGACTTAGCCTACCACCGCCTCCTTCGAACACATTTTCGACGCGATGAGCTTCTCCTGTCGCCGTGGTCTCGCACAGCAAACTATTGAACGGCGACTCCATCAGTAGAAAAAGCAACAACAGGAGAAGAAGCTTATTATGACGGTAGAGAAGACGAAGTCGTGGAAAGACTTCCTCCATCGTGCAATTCTTTTCAGAAAATGTCACATATCAACTCCTGAATACTTGAAAAAGAAGACTCTTCAGTGCACTTCACTGACGAAAGCATCGAAGGTCCGCGCTGAGAAAATATGGCAGCAGCCACGCACCCGAAAAGATTACATTGACATGTTGACATGAATTCTGATTTAGTACATAGCCTTCTGCTGTAGCGCTAGTATCCTAGTGGACTAGCTTCAATCGACGACGTAAGATGGTGATTCTACATAATATGAAGACATTATAGATAGGCCGTATATCACTCTGAATAAACGCACTGACAGGACGTTTTGTCATTGGTATTGTTATCGGGGATCAACAAAGAGTTTCTGCTGTGTCTAAGGGTCCTGCTGTCAATCACGTCTAATCAAATGTCTGATGGTCAAGTGTTTGATAAGCTTTATCACTGCAGCAGTGTCAGTCTATAAATGCGTCCGGTCCAAATTCTGTAGCCCTGGCTGGTTCTGTTGGGTTCTTTAGATATTGCCTTTACATCGGGTTTTACGTATAGTAGCAGCGGGTTAAATTATAGGGAAGCGATAAGAGCAAATTAATTGTTGCGGTTGGGTTTACACTTAAGTGGAAGGAAGATATGCGACCCTTTAATCAATTGCATGCTACGTTTAAGGAGTCAGTTCAGTCTTCAGATGAGAAAGCAGTTTCGCGTGAAACGGATTCACAAGGAAGAGTTTGCTGTGAAACCTGATGATAAATAATCCCGGACATATCCTTCATTACCTACTACCCCCTGTCCTATATACTGGTCACGATTTGCGCCCACGCTCACATAACCGTGTTCTTTCTAGATTTGATTCCCTCACCAGGCGTGGTTTCCTGGCTTAGGATGTTGTACAGCTAAGCCATATAGTGTTTTTTTAGTTTACTATTTACTAACTTTTCTCTACTATTTGATAACTTTGTATACCGTAACTTTGTATGTACAGCGCCGTGCGTTTGCCAGCGTTTAATAAAGAACACACTTACTTACTTACTTATAATTACATGTCACCTTTATCCTCGTATACATGATAGACTTTCGTAATGTCCAAACAGTTATCATAAATAACTTCTAACTGAGCGCCGTGTATTTTCTGGCATGAAACATGACTTAGGAAATCTCGGATTATAGTAACTAATAGCTATAGGTGATGTAACGATTAGGAAGAGTGTTTGCAGCGACATCGACGGTCAGAGATGACGATGAGGTTCTGTGACCCAACTTCCGGTTGCTGATGATTGCCCATCCTACACAGCCATGCATGGTGACATGATTGAGGGATATACTGAAGATGTCGGTGAAGTGCCGGTCTGCAAGTGTAACTGTTTGCTGTGGTTTCATTTGGCTGTCGTCATTTCTCGTCCTCGATGCACCACGGACCCAGAAGGAACTCTGAACAGGAATGAGACTTCGTGGTCGGGCCATACCTGTGTGTACGTGAGAGGTCTCCGGTATTGACTACTGCTTAAAGATGAACCTGCTATCGTTAATTAACTTAATAGTCACTTTTCAAACAGCAAGCCAACATTAGATCAAATGAATGTCAACCCAATGTCACAACGGTGGCAAACATACATGTAGGTTTGCCGCATGCCGAATGCTAAATTGGCGTCATTTTATTAGGGTGTAGGGCCTACGAGATTTGTTCCACGTATACAATTTCTTAATAATGACACTTATACTGAAATTCCGTGTTTGTCTAAGTTTGTGCTCGTGTAATCGAAGTTGTACATATATTGATCCATAAATAATATCTGATTTTCGGAATTTGTTATGTATATAGATATTATTGTCAAGTTATATACATACAATCAATGTCGGACCAATATCAGATCTCAGCCAGAACGGCAAGTTTTATTTAATCTAATAATTATCACAAACTGCACGACGGTTGGACTTACGTGCGCCCCATGCTGAATAGCCTACTACAGGTCGGTTCTACGACGTGCATTGAACGTCTACTTTCCTTAGAATGTGACATTTAATTATTATTGAGATAAGTCTTATCTTCAATAAAATATCTACCATAATCGACCATTTCCGGCGTTGGCTTAACAGTAATTCCATGCATGTACGTAACATACGTAGCTTTTGTGACATTGGATGAATATTGGTCCAACGCTGATGTGCAAGTTGAGATCTAACACTGGGACAAACATTAGTTACACCTATTTGTAACTTGACATAATAAGATTATAAGACAGTCACTCTACCAAATGCGAATGTAATGAGATGATTAACCAGCAGTAGGTCTAAGATTGAAATTATAATGTGTAAAATGTAAAATGTTTCAAGTTCGTTAATAAATATCTTATAATATAAGGCGAAGTCTGTTTACGTTTTCCTTCCTTTTTTTGTATGTTTGTTTGTCCGCATCTAAAGGCTCCGAAACGGAACGCTTTAGCGATGTACAAAATTTTACAAAACATTATTACGCCACGTCATGATCAACGCGACTATTTTCAGCTCGCAATTTTATTTAAACGCCGATATATGGACATTTTAAATTATTTCCAACTGTTTCGACGAGGCTATTTTAATTATACAGGCCATAGTATGGCCATTTGTTCACGTCACGCATGCTAATTATGTAATCTTACGTCACGCGGCCTTAATTTTCAAATCAGGCGCTTTCATTAAAAGACGCGGGTCGCTCCGAAAAATTACAATCGCAATAACGGCCGAACTTCGTCTATTATAATTATTTAGCCCGGGGAACAAATAATAGGCCTAAGCCTATATAAGGTAGAGATAACCCGTGCAGTACACGGGCAAAGCAACTACTATCACCTCTAAATATCGTTTCCGTTCAGATATAGGCCTATGGACATGTTCTTAAATATTTGAAGCCCATCATCAAATATAGTAATTAAGTAAGTAAGTAGCCTTTATTTGCAGCCGTTACATATTACGCCTGGGAAAAACCCGAGCGAACGCCGGGTAAAAACTACTAGTTGTTTTATAAGTTTCAAATTAAGTTGTCCACTGTCCACCTCAGAAGCTCTCTCGGTTTGGATTGAATCTCCATGTACTGAACTTTCTTTGACCATTCCCAGAATAGAAAGCATCGCTAAACATGAAACTTATTGTGCCACTGGTAACAAAGTGGTAGCCAATATGAGCATAAGACCAAAGACACGTGGCTGTCAGTGTCGTCAGTAGCCTACCAACAGACCTTGTTGAATTTGAACCGATGCGTACAGACACAAGGGCAACAAAGCTGTGACGGTTGTTGAGAGGCTAACGAGTCGGCTGCATTACCTGTTGCTGCTTGAGGTCAAATACTTAGGCTACACACATACAATACATACAATACATACATACATACATACATACATAACATACATACATACATACATACAATACATACATACATACATACATACATACAATAAATACATACATACATACATACATACATACATACATACATACATACATACATATACATACATATATACATACATACATACATACATACATACATACATACATACATACATACATACATAAATACATACATACATACATACATACATACATACATACATACATACATACATACATACATACATACATACATACATACATACATACATACATACATACATGGGGGCTCCGTGAGCGGACTACGTTGGCGATCGGTCGATATATAATTGAAGAGTAAAACTATGTGGACCATGTTGTTAGCCGAATGGTTTTTGTGCCCATGCTGGATGTGCCACCAATCTCCGATTGTGACCATGAGGTCAGCCAAACAATGACCCAGTGCATGTGCTTGTACTGGCTGGATTAGTAGGCTATAGCCAGTGCAACGCTTTTAAGAGGTCACTAAAGGCAATGTAAATGAGTCTAGATAAATACATACATACATATAGACATACATATAGACATGCACACATATATAGATACATATATATATGTGCATACTTACATACACACATGTGAATATATATATAGACATGCACACAAGCAAATATTGCACACGTAAGTACATACAAACACATACATGCATTCGCATATTAATGCAAACAACTTTTGGTTCTGAATGAACTCTAACATAATTTATGGTAGCCAGGAGTGTCATCGAAATGCAGGTCTACATAGAATGCACTGAAGAAATGTTCAGTAATATTTGTTGAATGCAAAATTATGAGTGAATTTCAGCACAATCCCTAAATACACTAACATCTCTGTTTTGAGATTGAGCAAGATAAGAACTAAGTTTCAGCAACTTATTTCGAAAACATACAGACTAAGGTGACAACTGATAACTACCAGTACATGTAAAGACTCTGCAGATAGGCCTAATACGATTTGGAAGATTGTGTTGATGCAATTGACATGTTATCTGGAGATAAATTAATTCCTTTTTAGCTCCAACAATCTGGTTTCAGGTTTCATTGCGCAGAGGCTACGGCGTAGCCTCTGCGCAATGAAACCTGAAACCAGATTGTTGGAGCTAAAAAGGAATTCAGGGGTGGCCAACCTTTTTTGGCCTACGGGCCACTATGATTGTTGGTAAGCACGCGGCGGGCCGCAAAATGTTTGTCCTCACAGCCCCGAAAGAAATACAAGTGTTTATTTAATATTTTACAATAATTTTATGTATAAAAAGTATTAAAAACAGGTAAGACTACATTAGGTCACTAGAACTTACAATCTTTTAGTGTTTTAGACATCATTATTATACAGTATTGTAGTAGTCGGACAAGTAAATAGGTGCAAAATGAGACCAAAAAAATTTAGAAAGGGCCGTGCGGGCCGCCAATCATCAGCCCGCGGGCCACATTTGGCCCGCGGGCCGCGGGTTGTCCATCCCTGGGCTACGCTAACCAGGATTATTGTTGATTCTTTGGAGCCGTGGAGCAAGCTTAGGTCAGTCAACTCGTCCTGCTCTCTTTGAAGTGAGTGCAGCCTTTGACACTGTCTACCATGCCATTCTCTTATCGTTTGGTATGACGGGTCGTCACCTGCTGCAGCTGTGGCTGTGATCGTTCCTTTCTGACTGCACTCGATTGGTTTTTGATTCCACGCGCTGAGCCTGGTACAGTGGTACCCGGTCTCATTTAGACTGCCACAGGGTTTCAGCTAGCTAGTTGCTCTTTAACGACACGGTGGCATAACAAAGATCATTAGCGTCGCCCTTCTCCTTTCTCCAGACTTGGGACTGGTACAGCCAGAGTACGGGCAGCGGCGCAGCAGGGTTTCATTCTGTGTTACATCCTTTGTAATGTAATGTAACAAAACATTTATAAAGCGCCACTTAAGAGTCTATATGAGCGCTCAACACGTGGCCATCAAACAGCTGAAAATGCGTCTTTAAGAGTTTAGAGAAAACCATATAGCCGCGTGCAGCACGCACAGACGACGGAAGAGCGTTCCAGATCCGTGGCGTCGCAATCGAGAAGTCCCGACGAGCACAGGTGGTGGTTGAAACGAAGGTATCATCAAGTCATTTCGCGAGGCAGACCGGAGAGCCCGCCGACCAGTTTGAGTGCCAACTGGAAGGCACAGTTCAGCAATGTAGTCCGGAACAGTACCAGTCGTAGCCTTCCAAACCAACGTAGCAATTTTGAATTGCACACGATCAGCAACTGGAAGCCAGTGGAGCTCACGTCGCATGTAGTGAGATATGTGTGAATATCTCGGTAGATCAGCCAGAAGTCTGGCTGCTGCATTCTGAATGAGCTGAAGTTTATGAAGACGAAACTCAGGGAGGCCCAGGAGGACCCCATTAAAGTAGTCAAGACGTGTGAGGATGAAAGAATGTATTAGCCCAGCCGCAGCGCTTAACCTAAGCCACGCGCATGAGACGCAGTCATGTATTCGTGGTCAATCTGCAGAGGCGACTTTCTTAGCTTATAAAATGGTCCAGGCATCTGAGGGGCTTTGTTCGCGGATATCGTCCCGATGAAAGTCAACTTTCATCATGCTTGTCTTGGTAACTTTCGGCAGCTCCAGAACTTGCATTCTGACAAAGCTGCTTCTACCCTGAAGCATTCATTGATGTGCACTTGGGTGGACTATGGCAATGACTCTATGGCTCTATTGACTTTATGCTGGCTTACCTCTTTTCGAACTAAACAACTTCAATCCGTTTAAACTTTCAAACCATACAGCTTGGCTAGTCTGTGGTATTCCACTATTTGGTCATATATATCTAACGAGCTGCATTGGTTGCAAAAGCGAAGATCGTTGACTCTAAGATGCTTATGTTGATGCGTGACAGTCTGGCCAGTAGTGCTACTGCATATCCTAGTCCAGAGAACTGTGTCTTTCAGGGTCATCCTTACCTGACAGCGGATCTCTTCGCTCTGCAACAGAGGCTGATTCTGGTTGTTCCCCCTTTTATGCCACAGTGCAATAGTCCGTCCCTCATTCTGAAACAGGAGTCCATGCAATCTGAGACATGAACTTCTTCCTTCTATGACTCTATTTCACCAGCGATCGAAGACTAAATCCAAACAGATTGTAGTCATAATTTGTCAGGTTGGAGGTACCTTTGATAAGTTTGATAAGTTTTCTTCAAGAGGTGATAAATAAATATGCATTTACCAATTATAATTAATGGGTTTGGGGAGCGCAGAATTATGTACCGAGATTTTTAAACGAGGATGTGTACTCTGAATTAAGTGTATACAGGCCAACATGGTCTTCACAAAGAGTATCGTTCCTATGATGTTCCAATTGCAGTATAATATATTAAATATACCCATGAAATATAGACTGCGTTGCTTACCATTTCGCACAGCGCTTAAAAACTGTCTAATGCGCTGTTGTTTGTCTCGCTGTTTTATCGGGGCAGTATTGATGGGTTATCCTGGAACATACGTAGGCCTGCAGCATAGGCTACATAGATACATAAATAGCTAGACTTCGAAAACAATGCTGAACTCTATTGACCATCATAGAAGACAAAACATGCATTTCTTATTATTACATCCGGTTTCTTAGTTAATAAATCAAGCCTATTTTCGCACTTATAGCCTATAAAAGAGAAGAAATTTTTTATCAGGCCTATTAAATTGTCAGTAGCCTAATCAATTCATAATGATTAAGGAATGAAATCATACATACAACAAAACAGCGTATCTAAAACATTTGTTAACTAAATTGACAGCAGCCTATCTCGTACGTGCATCGCCTGCTGATGCAAAGATCTAATAATGTGTGTTTCTCTGGCAGTTAAGAAGTCTCTGCACTCTCCAGTATATATATACGCTGACAGAATTAAGCAGACGCGCTCCTCACTCGGCAAACCGCAAACATTGTGAGAATTAATCGACCAGTGCCTGTGCTGAATTCCCTAACTCTATAGCTCAGTGATTATACGGCCCCTAACCTATCCAGAGCTCTGCTCTAACCAAGGAACAGTTTCCACACGAAGAACAATGTGCATACGGATATGTCTATAGCTGGAATCAGATGAGAAGATGTATTGGGCGTTTTTATAGCGCTAGGCTTCGGTGTTTTAGGACTCTCCTTCTTAGGGAGCGGAAAACTTCGAGAAACAACACGACCATCTAACGGTTGGATAGGGCGCCAGTTGTAGTCGATTGTTGTATAATTTCCGTCTTCAAAATCCTCTTCATGCAGCAGACGGAATTGTGCTAACTGAAAACAGTAACAGTAAACAACAATCGGAATTACATTTTGCAGCTAACCAGTGGACAATTTACACGACTTCGAATGTTTTGTCGGTGTGTGGAGTTGAACAGTTGTCAAGCGGGCCATAAGTCGACACATTTTACAACACCTTTATTATGCTGCTGATGATATTGATTAGTAATAATTAAATAAGTTCTTTAATCTAAGACAGGAAATCACGATACATACTTGAGATGCTGAAATAATCTGTCGATCGTGGAAGACGATCCATTCCGCTCCTCCTCCATGGCAAGGTGGAGATGTCAGTGAACCAGAGTAGCTGTAGAAGAAATCGTTTTTCGTCGGAAGCAGACTTGCCAAGTCCAGAGACGGAATGGAGATGTTCTCACCTGAACAGCATAGTACATCACTTCAGTTATTAGATCATATCCAAGTTTTTATTCGAAATGGGTTGCCGCATAGGACAGGACATTTTCCCACATAGGTATTGGATACTGATTCATGTAACTATTAGGTAATGGAAGAGGGTACCTGTGTTAGGAAAATGTATAGATATGGAACAATATGTGAACACTGTAGGCAATAGAGTAGTTTTATAAAAAAATGGCATGCTTAGGATTACATATAGGCGCCCTTATAACGGTATGGCTGTATTACGGCGCCATATAAATTGTCACTGTTATTATTATTATTATTATTATTATTATTATTATTATTATTATTATTATTATTATTATTATTATTATTTATTATTATTATTATTATTATTATTATTATTATTATATGATAAATAGGAATGGAATTTGTAGCTATAGGCCTAGCATAAATGACAGGAATATTATTACTTGGACTGGGACTGAAGAGGAATAGATCTATAGTTGGTAGATGAATCACCAGCATGGCTCTTCCGTAGAGCTATGGCTGCATGGGTGTGGTCGACCAGCAGCAGGGCAACAACAGCCGTGGAGCAGAGACAGCTGCGTCTAACGGTAGCAGAGAACGGATTTTGAATGACCAAGCAGAAGGAAGAGATGAACAGACATCTCCAACCTCTTGCGCTCCTGCTTCTTGCACATTCGTGACATTCATCGCATCCGACCCATGCTCAACTTCAAAACTGCCTCCATCATTGCTACCTCCATTGTCCATTCAAAGCTCGATTGCTGCAATTCCCTTTTCCTCGACCTTGAATCAACACAACTCAATCGACTGCTACTTATCCAAAGCTCACTAGCCAGAGCTGTCACCAGAACACCCAAGCCTCACCATATCGCTCCTATCCCGAAAACACAGCATTAGCTGAAAAATCCCAAAAGCGAATCGACTTCAGAGTCCTGAGTCCTATCCCTAGCCTAAAACTCCCTACAATACTCCCAGTTCAAAACTCTTCGCGAACCCTTCACCATACAGTCAACCCGCTCTAGCCTACCCGTTCATCCTCCGTTCTCACTCTTTCTCGACACCCGCGGTCACTATCATCTCAAGTTCTCCAACCGAGCCATATCCAACACTGCGCCACGTCTTTGGAACGCTCTGCCTCCTGAATTCCGCACTTTCTCAATTCCTCTACCATCATTACCAATCACCTACCATCATCTTCTTCAGGTTCTTCTATCCACTACTCCTTGGGCTTTCCACTCGAAACTAAAGTCTCACATCTTGAAGCACTCTTACTCCGACTCACCTGATCCTCCACCTTCCAATTCTAGACCGAAACAACACCCGCCTTAACATCTACCCTGACCCTATGGAAACTGGACTCGGACCTCCTTCAGACTACCCTGTGGACAACCCCTCTGACTCGACGCAGCGCTCGTGAATAGGCTGCGTGGTGACATGCGCTTGGCTTTCGAGTTGCGCTTTAGAAGTTTGGAGGTTACGATTACAATACTTCAATGAGTCAATGCAGAATGGAGAGGTACCACAGAAATTTTGCAATGTAGCATATAATATATGAGTGGCTAAATGATGCTTCATCATCCATGTCTTTGAGAATCTATAAGAAATGACTTAAAATGCAAGAATGCGTTTAGTCTAAACTCAACACCCATCTGGCTACACTCCAACTGATGAGAAACTGCAGCGTACTCTCTAAAGCTACTGTTCATTGTTCTATGTTGACTTATTGTCTATTGCCATCACCGTATCTGCACGATATTATTCCACAAGCTGACTATTTAAAGGATTAAAGGACAATTCTCTGTGGAAAGACTGCAGGTCTAGAAGTCACGTCCTGTGCATTGTGTTGATCACGACTGAGTATATATTATGTTGACACAATAGGAATTTGTTGTGATCGTGTTTCCTCGGTGTAGGCTATAGATTCACCTAGAATGGGTTTACATCGATAAGGGCGCGCATAAAAGGGCGCGACACAAAAGGGCGCGACACACAAAAGAGCGCACAAAAAGGAGCGCTTTCACATGTGGCTCGGTCACACAAGAGCGCGGTCAAATAAAATCGCTGGCTAATAAGATCGTGTTCCAAAATAGCGCGTGCCAAAAGGCCTACTAATGGGGTCTCTGATTAATAAATAGACTACAATGTCCATGAATGTTTACATAATACCGTACTAACATTTAATCGCTAATAAAAGCAATGGCAATTCAGAAAGCATTGTCGATAAAATAAACTCTTATTATAAGCACATTTAAATCTCTATTAATCCAACGAATAAAAATGTGTTGATACAGTTGTCGCTGAAAAACTCATTGATTAGGAGCAAACATAATAACAAAAAAACTTGTGTTTGTAATAAGAGTTTATTCTATTGACAATGATTTCTGAAGTGCCATTGCTTTTATTAGCGATTACATGTAAGTATTATGTTTGCTTTTATAGACATGTACAGTATTTAATAATCAGCGACCCCATTAATATTGGCGCGCGCTCATATTGGAACACGGTCTTATTATTAACCAACGCTGTTATTTGACAGCGCCCTTATGTGACAACGCCCTTATGTGAGAGCACCCTCTTGTGCGCGCCCTTTTGTGTCGCGCCCTTTTGTGCGCGCTCTTATTGAGGGATACCCATAAAATGTGCCGTGCTGGGTTTGAAGAGAGTGACTCAGGCATCTGTGCTCCATTTATTCATTTAACTCATCACTATTCATACGAGAGCGCTACAAAAGCTTTGAAATGCATTGAAATGGCGTTGCACATGATCTGCGTTCGTGAAAAGTAATTTTCATCCAGAAGAGCAGTTTTCTAACTTAAGTTAGTTCTCTTTCACATCGACCCACTCACTCCCTGTTCAGCTGATCTGCGTCGCATCTATGGCGCCAGACCGATAAAACCGTTGAAAAAGACGGACGCTTTACGGTCGTTATTGCATAACACGGACGTACTATTAGGTCACATCACAATAGTTCAACACCGCATTGTACGGCATTACAATGATTACATTACACTATAAGGACACTTTTGCATTACTGCTGTTGGTAGGCAAACTGACCTGGTGACTGAATTGATTTGAGATTCTGAACGACTGAACTTAGCAGCGGATTGTCATTGTTAGATATCTGTAAACATGTTTTCAAATGTCATTGAGTTACTAATTGATATTATGAACGTTAATTTCATGCAGAGGTTGCCACAGTTGACACAAAGATCATAGGCTATTATACTTCAATCGTATGCGTCAATAATAAATTTACACGAGAGCGCAGGCGAAAGAGCAAGAGGATGAAGAGTCGATTGGTATTGAAAGGGCAAAGCATGAACATCATCAATAGACGCTCTTCATCGCGGCCTCCCAACCTTTGACGAGGCTTTGCTCACTGCTGCTCATTATCACAGTCTATCAGGCGTATATAAATAAACAGCGTCATATAAACTGATCATAAATCTTGATCGTAGCCAGCAAATACAAGAACTCTTGTTCTTATAACTCAACTTGCTTTGTGAGCTTAGAGTACTTATAGATTAGCACGAAAGAGTTTCCTCCACAAAGCCAGTTAGTTTCTCCACAAATTACAGCTAGTAGGATTTTAGTAAGCCAAACCCTTATTGAATATGATTAAAGTTCTCTAATGTGAATTCTCGTTGTTTCGGCTTTGAAATGAACTTTTCCAAACATATATAAAGTTAACAGATTTGAGGCTACACAGTGAAATTGTCGTACGACCATTTTCACGAAATGCAAAAGATTAGCTATTGAATTGTGATTTCAATTTTATCCTAGACTTGCAGAGCTTGAATTGCTATTATTCCATATACACTTATACAGATCATGCATTCGAAAGACGAGTAGGGTCTAAGTGGGAAAAGATGCACCAATCAGTGGCGTAACTAGGGGTTCGTGCGCCCGGGGGCAAGAATTTCGTGAAAATTTTTTTATGACTTCCACCAAAATTTCTGATGACCTTTTTTTTTTTTTTTTTTTCTTTTCCCTCTGTTTCTCTGTTTTTAACAATAAACTTGTCAAATATCATTTTGCCCCCCTTGCCCGTGCGCCCCCAGACTCACGTACAAAAGTTACTTTTTAACCTATTTTTCAATTTTTACCGGATTTCTTTAACAAAAAACACATTTTCAGACCTAATTTTGCGCCCCCCCTCCTGCGCCCGGGGGCGGCCGCCCCCTGCCCCCCCTCGTTACGCCACTGGCACCAAAATTGATTGCAAACTGCACTACGTTGGAGAATCGCACATAATGCTGAGGTTTAATGACCCCTTCATAGACCAGTAGTGCGAGAAGACAAGTTAAACTAAAAGATTCTTCTAACAGGATGGACTGCAGGACAAAGAAGAAGAAAAATACGAAGAAGAATACGAGGAAGGAGAAGAAGGAGAAGAGGAAGGAGGAGGACGAGAAAGAGGAGCAGGAGCAGGAGCAGGAGAAGGAAGAGGAGGAGAAGGAGGAAAAAGACGACGACGACGATGAAGACGAAGACGATGACGATGACGATGACGATGATGATTATGATGATAATTATGATGATGATGATGATGATGATGTTAAAGCTGCTGTTGATGATGATGAAATAGCAGCTTATCTTCGATTGCTGTGCGAACAAAATGCTTTCAATCGAAGTACCTCAAAGAGCGTGGCTATAATAACGATTGTAGACGATGTGTTATCTGCCACCCATTCAGCTTCTATGAAGTCCGGAAACTTCTCTGCATCGTAGCACAAGACCTGCATCTGTCAACAGAGACGTTCGCCATTACGCATAAATTATGTGATACGCTGGGTTTTTTTCATAGCAATATTTTCATTCAAAGCTCAACTCTGTGCATAGCCTACGAGCATGCTGATGTGGGGCCCAATAGTCGTTCGAAAAATAGCAGATTGTTTGTCTGTCTTATCATCATCAATATCGTCATTATCATCATCGTAATCGTGATCATCATCAGTATAATCATTATCAGCATCGACATCGTCTTCATCATCGTTGTTATCATGATCACCATTATGATTATGATCAAAATTACCAGCAGCATCGACATCATCAATATCATCGTCGTCTTTGTCTAATTGCAAATTGTTGTTTTAATTACTTATTTATCATTATTATTAGTTTCTTGTTGCTGTTATTACTATTATTAGGCCTATTACTGTAACTGCAAATGATTATTGTTTATGATTATTGTAAGTTAGTAGAGAAAATTGCTGACTTCCAGTGGGTATCTTTTGCCAGCGAATGCGTGTTCTGATCCTGCGTCGTTCGTGTCTCCCCAGCGGAACTGCACCGACGCCACTTCGTAGACCTTATCCAGGCCATTGACACGTACGGTCGAGCTCTCGAAAATGACTTTCGCTAAATCAAGAAATGCACAGGTGCAACTAATGACCACAAATACACACATAAACCCTAAGTATCTCTGTATATCCTACAATGCATCTGTTGGCGGAGGCGCTGTTGACGCATCTTCTTCGTTTTTATAGCTAATTTCGCTCAATGCGAAATTTGTTCAATGATTCTCGTGCATTCAGACGTTGGCAGTGTCTGAATCTGCAGCGCTGAGCAGACTGTTTAAGTCTGTTTAAGTCTGTTTGTATTTGTCTGTATTTTCCGGACTGCAATTTAGACACCTGCTGTCGTCGGTCACTGAATTCAGACGATGCGTAACCGTGAACGTTCAGTTGGCTGTCGCTATACCTCAGACAAACCATAATTAGGTCTCTGGACAAGACGTCACAAGAGGATGCTACAGCTTATAAATATTGTTGATATTGGAAATAGACAGGTAATCAGCTATGGAATCGCTATTGAGATCAGACTGATCAAGAGCAGTCGTAAAGCATATAAACATACATGTACGCAGGCTATCTATATAAGACTTTTGCCTTAATTTATAACTGTACAGATAAGAGGTATGTCTATGTAAGGCTGAGACCTGTCTTTGCGTCATTGATCAGTAGGCTGTTGCACGGTTTGTCGGTGTGTTTCATGTCGTAAGTGATCTTTCTGTGAATGTCAACGAACTGAGTCTGTTCTGTGACGATGTTGATCGGTGACTGGAATCGTTCGTCTCCGTTGCTGCATTCGCTGAATTCCGTCGACCAATTGCCAGGACCTACAGCCAACAACAACAACAGATCAGTCGCATCCATGCATTCAGTGGATGATGCAACATCAATGGCCAGCATTGTCTCTACGTGCATCGTCTTCGTAATATGCTCAATTGCTCATTCATTCAATAAAATCATATAATTTCATTCATTTCATTTCAGATATTTATATAGCGCCCCTTCAAGATTTCTACTCAGAGGCGCTCCCGACTACAGTGCGGACACTGAATCGGAGTTTCACGCCGAAGCGCATGAGCAATTGCGAGTGAAGGACTTGCCCAGGGTCCCTACGCGGCGGCTTGAGGTAGATTCGAACCCGCAACCCTCCGGCTGCAAGGCACCGAACATACCCCTACACCACCGCGCCCCACATAAGCACCTTTTCTGCACAGAAGTGCTCCTAGCTGAACCTTGATCAAAGAGAACAGTTTCAAACGTTAGTGTGATTATGGGGTAGATCCTATGCAAGGCATAAGCTTATATAAATACACACCGTAAATAATCAGATACAGAACTTATCTGCCGCAGTTTAAGAACTTCTTGAGGAAGACAGGACTCAGCCATCTGGTCGGCCTACTGCAGAAGACAGGCCGCCGCCTTTTTTCCTCTGAGTGACTGCCGAAGTCTCGAGGGCCTGAAGATGTCATCGTAAATACTTTCCAACATTACATCCGTAGGCCTATCAACTCTTATTATAACCATCCGAAGCAACTGTCTCCACGTATATATTTCTATCAGGATGTCTGAGATATCCTGCAAAGCTGCGATGACCTTCAGTAATTCCCTGCTTGTCACTGATCTTTAGGCTACTGGAACCATGGACTGCAGGACGAGATACCGGTATTTATTGCCGTCATGCAGTGCCTCATCTTCATATACTCTGCTACCATATCACAAGCCATTCTTTTAAATAGCCAATAAATTTCAGTATTTCTATAGGCCTATGTGTAAGTTAATACGTTTTCTTGTGATCTGAAACAGTTAAAGTTAAAACATACAACACACCTTAGCCAGTGACATTGGCAGACATCAAGATCCCTAATATCACTCATGAATTATATTTTGCTTCAATGACCAAAAAGTAGTAAGTGAATATAATTAATAAATATTAATCAACGTAAGAACATAAACACGTGCAAGAAGAATAAAGTATACAGAATTTTACATAATTATGGCTCTCCTAATGGCAGAATGATAGGCCTTCAGAGTGCATAAAACTTTCAGTTGCTTGGACAACCCATAAATAATCTCAAATTTACTAACTAATTTAGATTAAATTGCACCTGTACTATTTTTTTATAGTGAGCTGATTTGGCATCTTCCAGTATTCAGAAACTGAAACTCGTTGCCCACCCTAATAAAGACAAACCATCAGGAAAGCATCTGAAGCTGTTGATGAAATTTGTTCTGCAGGGGGGGGGGCACAAAGACTGGCCTACGTGCGTTTAGGCTTAAGTGACCCTGCAGTCGAGGAAAGACATAAGCTGCTAAGCAATGGGTGGGAGAAGAGAGCTTTATGATTACGCCCGCTGCAGTCCTCCAACTCTGGCAGAGTTGTCTGCAGGTCATCGTGCATTATGTATTAAGTATTCTCGATAAGAAGGCATTGGCCTTACAGCTAGACATGGTACATGCTCAGAGCTTGCATGCCCTTGGAAACAAATAAGAGACAGATCCTGGGCTCGAAAGCCTGCATGGCCTATGTACTTAAAAATGCAGGTCTTACATACAATGTTTGATTTGTGGCATGAAGCATGTTGCACTGATGCACGTGTACGTAGTTGATACACCAACAAAGCAAACACTTGGATCATTGACTAAAGAACCCTTGAATTCTGAATGAATTATTGTAGGTCGACACAATACTAAGAAGAGCTAATTGAATATGTTTTTAATTTAGGTTTTCATCATCGGACGATTTTAAGTATAGGCCTAGTACTGGGAACATTTCAAAGTGTATAGACCCTATTGGGGCATTTATTATTTTGAACAATTCTTTTGTTTGATCCTAATAATGAGAACGTAGGCCTATGTCAGCAGCCAGATTGCTTGCTTCTCTCCCTCTGTGCCATTTTGGCAGATCTTCATCGTAATACGGGGCTTACGTACTGTAATGAATGCGACATGTTTGGACGTCTACTGTTGCTGAGTTTTCGTATTGAAAGAGAGACAGAGACAGAGACAGACAGACAGACAGACAGACACAGACACAGACAGACAGAGAGACAGAGACAGACAGAGAGAGAGAGAGAGAGAGGGGAAGGGGCACAGTAGAGGGATGGACTGCGTGAGCGACTGCCACTGCCAGAGAACGGTTGTCGTTCTGCTACTCCATCTAGCGGTACGCTGGTATCAGGATCTTATTGGACTGACTGACGACTACTTTTCGTGCCATTTCCTGTACTAATTTACTGGATCTCCCATTAAACTGCTCTGCTTTTTCAGGGAGTCCGCTCTGAGTTAATATTATTCAGTTAGTATCCTCAGCCTTCTTGCAATATGTAGCTTAGTGGTCGCTTTGGCGTTCGTGTCTTATAAACAGGCATTCAGAAGTTTCGATCATTGTTATAATATATATATAACTGTCAAATTTACTGAAAATGAACTACAGGGTGAAGGCCTGAAATACAACGGGAAAAAACGCGAATAAAAACGTTTGTAGCCGACTGAGTAGTGAAACGAAGACAACCTGGCCTCTACTTTGATGGACTATTGCTTCAAGGAGGACGTGCGCAATAGGAAGTGCAAATTAAACTTGAATAACTTAAAAATCACTATAATGCTATACAAAAATAAAATTAAACACCAAACTAGAATAGGCTATATTAAAAATTTCAAAATGAAGCAAAAAAGTTCCTGAAAATAAAAATGTTGAAAACGTGAATTTGATGGTAGACAAAAACTAAAAACCGATTTTCACATCTGCAACCCATATCCCGTCATATGGCAGCCATTTCGTGGCGGAGAGCGAAAGGAAAGGTCTCACATCATCATTGTACCCAGAGGCCCACATCACCCTGTACCCAGAGGCCCCACATCACCTTGTACCCAGAGGCCCTACATCACCTTTTACCCAGAGACCCCACATCACCCTGTAGCCAGAGGCTTCATGAGCCTTAAAGAGGGCCTAAATTAAAGGCCTATAATTATTGTCGACAGTTGCATGGTACTTAATTGCAACATAGAAAAATACTGTACATATTGGCCTTTACAAATATTCATAATTCGAGTATGCAAAGGTGTCAACTTATTACATGCATATATATATATATATATATATATATATATATATATATATATATAATAAGGCACCTAAGCCTCGACCGCATATGCCTGAGCTCTGTTTTGAGCATGCCGTCGTTTATTTCGCCAAATCAGTCTACGTATTCAAGAGAGCAGGTAGCTTGACCTATTGACATGCTCATTAATCGGAAACACATTACCTATAGAGGGCACGCGAGACAATGAAGGGATGGCTGTGAATGGCATGCGTATAATTTAAAGTATTAATTAATCTGACATAAGCTTACATGTAAATTGAGATCAATGATGTCACGTGTTCTATTCACTTACCGTATGCGCCGTAATATTGCCACTTGCTTCTTTTCGACTGCTTCTTAGTTGTAACATCGTCCTCTCCATTTTCAGGTTTCTCATCCGGGTTGCCTGGTTCACTGCCCGTCCTAGGTTCGATGTTTTGCTCCACTACTTCTCCACTTCCTTCGTCGGTGTCTTTGTTGGATTCATTGGAGTCTGGTTCGTCGTCATTTTTATCATTGTTTGTCGCTGATAGTTTGCCTGTGTCTTCTTCGGCGTCGTTTTCCTTCGCGGCTGTGGCTGTCAGCTCTTTACCAGCTTTTTCTGTTTCTTCTTCTTCTTCTTCGTCGTCGTCGTCCTTGTCCTTAGGGGGTGCTGAGGTGCCGACAAGGGGCTCATCCGGGTCCTCCTCGTCCTCGGCCGGTGAATCGTCGCTTGTGTGTTCTGCTGGACTTAGTACCTCATCTCTTTCGAAATTGATTTTTTCGTCTTTGTCATCACCGGATCCTACATAATAAACATAACACCTCTATCATTCACTTGCCTACGAAATGATGGTTGACAACTCACATCGTTTAACAGTCTGAAATCTACTGATGATACGAAGCTGCGCAGACGATGTTGTCAGTCTGCGGAATAAGTAATTAATTGGTTAGAAGGATAGGAGACGCTGCAGTTCAATATCCAAATGCTTGAAAGCCAAAGAGAAATAGTGAGTTTTGAGCCGCATTTTTAGGGCAGGAAGTGAATTTGAGTTACGAAGAGAGAGCGGAAGTCGATTCCATTCCCTGCCATCCTGGGGCAGAGGCTTGGAATGCACGCGACCCCAATGAATGAATAACTGAATGAATAACTGAATGAATAACTGAATGAATAACTGAATAAATAACTGAATGAATAACTGAATGAATAACTGAATGAATAACTGAATGAATAACTGAATGAATAACTGAATGAATAACTGAATGAATAACTGAATGAATAACTGAATGAATAACTGAATGAATAACTGAATGAATAACTGAATGAATAACTGAATGAATAACGGAATGAATAACTGAATGAATAACTGAATGAATAACTGAATGAATAACTGAATGAATAACTGAATGAATAACTGAATGAATAACTGAATGAATTAATCATATGAGTAGTAGTAGCAGTAGCAGTTGTAGTTGTTGTAGTTGTAGTAGTAGTAGTAGCAGCAGCAGCAGTAGCAGTAGCAGTTGTAGTAGTAGTAGTAGAAGCAGCAGTAGCAGTAGCAGTTGTAGTAGTAGTAGTAGAAGCAGCAGTAGCAGTAGCAGTTGTAGTAGCAGTAGTAGTAGTAGTAGCAGTAGTAGTAGCAGTTGTAGTTGTTGTAGTTGTAGTAGTAGTAGTAGCAGCAGCAGCAGTAGCAGTAGCAGTTGTAGTAGTAGTAGTAGAAGCAGCAGTAGCAGTAGCAGTTGTAGTAGTAGTAGTAGAAGCAGCAGTAGCAGTAGCAGTTGTAGTAGCAGTAGTAGTAGTAGTAGCAGTAGTAGTAGCAGTTGTAGTTGTTGTAGTTGTAGTAGTAGTAGTAGCAGCAGCAGCAGTAGCAGTAGCAGTTGTAGTAGCAGTAGCAGTAGCAGTAGTAGTAGTTGTTGTTGTTGTTGTTGTGCAGGTTACGAAGAGACAGCGGAATGATCTGCGGCTGTTAATAATAAAGGATCCATTTTATGTTGAATCGTGTTTTATGTGTTGTGTAAGACACGACTTGTCCTAAATTCAGTCATCTGCCCATTCAAAGGCATTCATATTCAGTCAACCAATTCGTCAGTATATACAACCACCCTTCATACAGAGGAGCGCCGATACAATTTGCGACTCAGGCCCCCCACCCTCTGTTCTGACACGCCAGATGTAGAAAGACATTTACAAGCTGCTTTCTCGAATCTCGCCCGGTCTCACTCTCAACACTGTAAACCAATCCATTATGCCCTATTAGAACTATGCTGAAAAGTGCTGAAAAGTGCAGTATCTAAAGCTATGACAGTTCAGTATCTTATACTGTAACTGCATAACCATTCATTGTTGTTCCTTGCTGCGTTTTGACAGCAAGTTATAGAATAAACACAAATACAATACAATACAATTCAAATTCATTCATTCATTCATTCATTTATTTATATAGCGTCCCTTCAAGATTTCTACTCAGAGGCGCTCCCGACTACAGCGCGGACACTGAATCGGAGTTTCACGCCGAAGCGCATGAGCAATTGCGAGTGAAGGACTTGCCCAGGGTCCCTACGCGGCGGCTTGAGGAAGATTCGAACCCGCAACCCTCCGGCTGCAAGGCACCAAATATACCCATATACCACCATCCATTCTCTCTTCGTCCTTCGTCCTTCGTCCTCCGTCCTCCAGTTAGTATAGCTATCAGTCTTAGACTAAAATAACCTGAAGATTGCGGCTTCATCTGGTGCGCCGTCGGTTGATGTCTTGTGCATCAGAAAGGGCTCTATCGCAGTTTCTGATTACGATTACAATTACAAGACTGAGACAGACAGACAGACAGACAGACAGACAGACAGACAGACAGAGAACAGATCTCTAATCATAGAACGAGATCAAAGACCAAACGTAGACGCACTGAGCTTCATCGACATTTGTGAAGCAGAGAAAACGTCATTTCAAGCGAAATGAGGCACATTAGAAGGAATGGGTCAAATATATGAAAGGTGGGCTTTTGTTCGTCTCGTTGCAGCAGCTGCCTCCTCCATTGATCTCTGAGACAACTGTATACTCCGTGTCCTCCACTTTGTCTTAGCCCTCGTTGACTCATTCTAACAGCTAGACAAACACGAACGTCGGTTGGCAAATGGCCTGAACTTGCCCAACATAGGGGCAGCAACCATAGAGACTGAAACAGGTCTGCAGATAAAATACACGCTAGTCATCTCTGATAAAGAACAATCAGATGGTTACCAAGGTGATTGCTGTGTGTCTGTCAGTCTGTCATTCTGATTGCTTGCCTGTTTGACTGTTAGCCTACTGTCTTAAACTGTCCGTGTTTCTACAGCTTGACGTACGAACGCACATACACACAGACGCACAGCCACAATGGTAGATAGCCATGGTTATATAAGGCACCATGCAGACGCAGGCTCGTAATTATATATAGGCCTGTAATTGGGAGGCGGGTTTGGGGTAATGGTAACACTTTGGCACGGACGCGGGATCGCTTCCCGCTACCCTCACAAAGGTCGACTCAGCCTTTCATTCGCCAGTTGGCTTTGGTAATATGAGCAGTAGAACGTGATGGGCGCCTTGCATGACTGCCAAATAGTTAAATTCAACTCCTGTAATAACTTGTGATTATTATTATTATTATTATTATTATTATTATTATTATTATTATTATTATTATTATTATTATTATTATTATTATTATTATTATTATTATTATTATTATTATTATTATTATTATTATTATTATTATTATTATTATTATTATTATTATTATTATTATTATTATTATTAAAGAGTTTTTATATAGCGCCCCTTCAAGGTAATCTACTCAGAAGCGCTCCCAGTCCAACCACGGCTAAACAAGACAGTCTTGAGGTTTACAAAGAACGTAATGTTGCGACCCCTAGGCACTAGGCGGAGTGCAATAGGGAGCCCATTCCAGGTCCTAGGGCCAGCGACCAAAAAAGAGCGCCGCTGCTTTATGGTAGTCCGCGAGCAAAGGGACTAAGAGTTAGGCTTGATTAGCTGATCGGAGAGCAGATCGCCGCTGAACACCAGAGGCGGAACAGCAGAGTTCCCGCAGGTATAGGGTAGCGATAATAAATATTAATCAATCCAGACTGCTGGGAGCCCATCATAGGGGGCACTGTTATGGTCGAGGCGAGAGACCACAAAGGCGTGGACAAGGGCGGAAGCAGCAGTAGGAGTTACATGTAGAGAGCGAGATATTACCCTAAGCTGACGCAGTTGGTAATAGCAATCGCGACAGAGTAGATTGATGTGTCGCGTGAACGTGAGCTCCTGGTCCAAGGTAACACCAAGGTCACGGACAGATGAAAAGAAAGTAATCCAGGGGAACTCAAGAGCTAAGGCCTCTAAGTTAATTTTTGCAAGTTGTTGGCGCGTGGCAAACCAGATTGAGTCTCATTGGAGTTTAGTCGTAGGCGGTTGGAGGACATCCAGGTCTCTGTCGTCTGCATAAGATTGACTCAAGATAGCACAAGCTGCCAAGATAGGGTCAAGGTCTGCAGTATAGATAATGTATAGAGCAGAGGACCCAGGACAGAACCTTGCGGTAAGCCGAACGGGGCAGGAGCCCAGGGCGACCTTGCGGACCCACAAGCCACAATACAAGAACGGTCTTGAAGATAGGAGGTAAGCCAAGTAAGAAAATTGCCAGAAAGGCCAAAAGATGTGGAAAGCCGCGTCAGCAGGATATCGTGGTCCACTGTATCGAATGCAGCGCTTACATCGAACAGTGCCAAAAGGGTAACCTGTGACTTGTCAGTGGCCCCATAAATGTCTGAAAGAAGGCGGACAAGTAAGGTCTCCGTAGAATGACCTTTCCGAAAACCTGATTGGAATGTTGGTAAAAGGTTATTCCTATCAAGGTAGAGGGCGAGCTGAGCAGCTACAACCTTTTCAGTCATCCGTTCATACTATGAATTGTAATCATACTGTGGTTTGTCAGTTTGAAATAATAAACGAAGATTAGAATATAATTATTATTATTATTGGTACGAAGGTTGTGGTAATAAAGTAGAACGTCAGGACAGATCTTATCTGAAATCTTATCTGCAATTTATGGCAGTTTTAAATACGACATTCACCGTAGACCTACATGCAGCATGTGCGACGCGTTGCTGTTACTAAGTCGGGTTAATCTTATCTTAGAAGAAGATCATTTCTACAACACTTGATATCAAAAGATGATCGCTTCACAATTAAAACGCAAAGCATTGGCGAGTGATATCCTAAGATTTACTTAGGATATCACTCGAGACAGACAGAGAGGCAATCGACACAATATATGGGACCTCGGAAAGTTACTCGACTTGAAACTATATAGGGCCTACGGTACATGTGAACGTCATCTGTGAGTAAGTACAGAACAGATAGCGAGAAAGAGAGAGAAGAGAGAGAGAGAGGCAGAGAGAGAGAGAGAGAGAGAGAGAGAGAGAGAGAGAGAGAGAGAGAGAGAGAGTGAGAGAGACCGACAGACGTGTCTGTCTGTCTGTCATCACGTGACAGACAGACAGACAGACATAATATGAAAATATTGGTTCTATGAGATTCATGTTGGCAGGCTGGAGTATAGAAAGCACAGCTTAGCACACACTACATATTTAGCGCATAGGTCGAGTACGTTGAAGTCATATCCCACGTGTAGGATCTATAGGCTCATAATTATCAAATGGCATCTTTCCTAAATTTCCACACCAGCGAAAGCACGACTGCAGCACCATGTAATGAAGCGATTCTTTAAGGGCTGTCCATAGTTTTTAAGCGCCTCTGCTGTTCATGGATGTAGGCCTAATTCAACTAACTCACAAAGGTGAAATTCAGAGTATGCAGATGCAATGACGTTGTTTCTGGAAAATAATAATCTCCTGGGCTCGTAACTCGATGGCTTTTATCAGCATCGTCAGCAGACATTATAGGTCACGTGCAGTGGTTAAAGTAAAATTTCCACAGAAAGTTCTTAAGTCACTTAGCCAGTGTTGTTCAGTAATTGAAATACATGTAATTGAATTACGTAATTGAATTACAAGTTCCGTAATTGTAATTGTAATTGAATGACATTTTAGGTCCAGTAATTGTAATTGTATTTCAATTACAATATTGCATGTACTGTACATTATTCTGTCCTTACACCCCTCTTACAATCTTACAGCACACTTTGATAGATCCCAAGGGCAAGGGTTGGCCATCATTATCAGACCATCCATGCACTCATTCACTCAGTTTTAGCTTGCTTACTGCGGCTGTCGACAGATAGCAGAGCTTCCATCTTCAGCTCCTGCAGTTGAGCATCTCTTTAGCACTGCTGGATGAATTGACTCACTCACCGAAGCGCAAACAACTAAGTTATCTAACAGACTATCATTTTGAAAACTTCTACTCCTACAAATCAAATAAACTCTAACTTGTTTTAATGGATCATAACTGTAAATCGTATTTTGGATACCTGGCAAACTTATAATACAATGGATTATTACAATTTACAGGTCATTGGCCCATTGGATGTTTTAGTTTAAAAATAGAGTAAATTAAAAATTATTGTATTTTTTAAATCATGTACCAATTTTAAAGGAATAATTCAAAAGTAATTGGTAATTGAATTACAATCAAAATGTAATTGTAATTCAATTACTTTCTCAATCAAGTAATTGTAATTGTAATTCAATTACATTTACAAGCATGTAATTGCAATTATAATTGAATTACATTTGCAATTTAATTGATAGCTAAAGAAGTGAAGTCATAGAAGAAGTTTGTTATGATGCCGTCATCATGTGAATGTAATGGAGACATTTTTATAATCATGCTGTGATCAGATGGCTGGCTGTTGGTAGTCCTGAAGTCATTGCTGTCAATTTATATATGATCTTTGCGCTGTCTTCATACCAAGAGCGGACGTCTTGAGCCGTACGTTTAGCCAAGTTATCGTCTCAAGTTCAACAAGTCTTGTGATCCTATGTTGAAAACATTTGTAAGCGCAGTTAAAAGATATTTTGATTATTTAGCGATCCTCGCCTAGAACAGATCTAGCAGCATTTTATGGCCTGAGGTCTGCATCGTTCATTTGTCTAGTAAGGTCCTCGCGAGTGGTGATGACGTGTGCTTGGTGTAAGTCTGAGTACGGTACCGGGGTACGATGGAAGTTGTTGTCTTCATCTCGCAAAGCTTTTCGCTAACTGGTAACCTGCGCATGCTTACATATTTATTAGATGTTTATCTCAAAGCACACGCTCAATTAGCACGATGTGTAGTGAAGTAATGTTATAGTTAAAGCGCACGGCTTCTAAAGTCATGATCCTCAGCTTTCATGAACGAATAACAGAATGAATCATATGAGATTTTCGTGCCAGACGGCAGCACTTGAATCAGAGGCATGGTCAGTTGATAAGGAGAGGGAGAGATAACGGACAGCCGAGTAGGGTGGAAGCTGCTAGACTCCCTATAATGTTGGCTGACCGCACATGCTCCATGTGGTAACCTTGTCACCAAAATGAATGTTGACAAACTTATCAAAAGAAGTCATAAATTGTTGGCATGCGCGGCTATTTCATAGACCCAAAGGCAGACAGAACGATGGAACCGATCAGATTAGCTGAAAAACTGAACAAGATATATAGGCCTATAAAGTCATCGCAGATGGACAGAATGAAAAGCCCTCTCAACTTTCTGCTATAAATTCGTCGGGAGAGGACGTATGGCAAAACTCGAGATAGGTCTACTCTCACTATAGCCTACGACCAGCTTCAGAGATGAAGATGAGAAAGATAAGATCGAGACAACAGAATCCGATATCTTTTAATCTTGATACTACACGTTCCTTAGTTTCTGTAGAAGACCAAAAGGACAATGGTTGCGCAGAACAAAGCTTAAGTAGGCCCTATTGAACTTTTGTAATGACACATAACTAATTCCAAATGTCGGGTTCAGTTTTACACAGTTCAGCTCCGCAAATGTCTGTTTCAAAACTCTGAGCTGTGAACTAAGGTGTAAAAACTAGTTAAGCTAATGTGCCTAGGAATAGACCCAACCCTATATAACAATAATCACTCCATTCTCAAACAAAAGTACCGTATCCAGCAGTGATGGGTACGATTAGCTAGAATTGCTAATCGATTAGAATTAGAATTAGCTCCTGAAATTTGCTAATCGATTAGAATTAGAATTAGCAAAATCTTCTAACTACTCGATTAGAATTAGAACTGGCAGCAGCTAATCGATTAGCAATTAGAATTAAATACATATATTTGCTTCATGAATTTGTCAAATTTTAATCATAGAACTGCAAGTTACTATAGCAAGTTGTAGCCTATTACAATGCCTAAAGCTGTAGCCTATTACAGTACCTAAAGCTGTAGCCTATTACAATACCTCAAACCGTAGCCTATTACAATACCTAAAGCTGCACAACTGCTACATGTATAACATTGTATATGTGAGAACAGTCCACAAACCAGCAAGCAACACCACATCGGTCAATACATGCTGCAGTTATTGACATTGCTACTGCATAAGTTCACTATTGCATTTTGCAATTAGCATATTTTGAATCAGTGCATCACTTAGCCTACTGCGCCTAACGTTTATGATATAGCCAGCAGAACTAAATACTCGTTCCACGGCAGCTGAGGTTGCAAGAACACAGTGATGCTGTAGATAAAGAACAAGAAGACGAGCAAATCTTTCAGTGCTACATGAGCAGAATGGACATATATAAGTTATAGCCATGAACAGATAATACTGCAAGTTTGAAACAGCTTCAGATAAATAAGTAAGTAAGTAAGTATATTCTTCAAATTCAATATTAATAACTCATTCGTAATGAATGCGTTCTCAGCTTAATTTTCAAACATCTAATCGATCAGCTATAAATCGATTTTCGATTAGAATTAGCTGAAAATTGCTAATCAATTGGAATTAGAATTAGCATCAGATGACAGCTAATCGATTAGAATTAGAATTAGCTGTTTGTCTAATCGATTAGCTAATTGATTAGCAGCTAATCGATTAGTTACCCATCTCTGGTATACAGGAAGGTGCCGTCTGAAAGATTCATGGCTATCATTAGGGTGCTTATCCTAATAGGTCCTATGTGTCCGTGGAGAATCCAGTGGACCATTTAATTAATGCGCTCGTGAATAAGCGGTGCCCAGATCTTAGCTTTAAAGTAGCTTTTTAGAATTTAGAGTTTATGATTGCGATTACGAATGTCCTTCATATTTCATTCTGGGGTTCACTCTTCTGAATCTGAGGAATTAAAACAAGTTGACAGTAATCCGGGAAAATCATGAGCATCTGACAAAATAAGAAGAAAAATTAAGAAAAATTAAATTGCATTAAAGTATGCTGAGATAAAGAGACCGTGAAGCATTTGATGATGATTTTAAAAACGTCAAAAACATTGACGACATAGATTGGCCCTGCTGATGAAGAATTCCTGACGACTAAAAAAAGTTAATTGCGGCCGCCCTTTTAAAGTTCTGGCTTCACGAGTGTCTATGAACAGAGCTTAGTGGAATAGGCACTGCATGCATATATAAATTCAAGGGAATCTGATGTGCCCGTATAGATAGCAACTGTTACGAATCTCTCAAAAAGCGCTGAAGCATGGCTGTCTAAAGACGTGAGCAAATAGCAAGCGTCATAAGCGCACTCGAGCAGCAGCAGCAGCAGAATGGGATACAGATATACACGCTGATGTATTGACTTCATAGTTGGACTATATTATGTATTGCGCTTCTGGCAACTGTCAGTGTAAGAGGGTAAGGAGAAATGCGGTTTTATGCTGTTTTACTGTAATTATTAACAATGAACATTTATAACCTAATTGAAAGAGTAGAGAAAAGCGTCCGGTTTTCTGCTGCTATGGGACTGATTATATTAATAGGCCTATAGTTTGATCGAGAGCCGTTGTTCTTATCCTGCGTTCAGTCTATTGCTAAATGAAATCAACAAGATTCATTTATAGGCCTACGCTTTCGGACCTCAAGTCAATTTTGAAATTATAGCCTAACACACCCGAACAAGACTGCTATTCTTGTCCAGGTTATCATCAGTAAGAAGTTTCTTTTTTCTAACACGGGGCCCGCTTCTTGTCCCACAATAAATTTCTTAAACAAACCAAATCTACTGGCGTAGCATGACGGAGACATAGGCCTACTGGAAGAGTGAAGAGTGATTCAACAACCGCAGCCAGCAGTTTGCACCTGACAAATATTCCACCTGTGCTCTTTTAACCATATAACCATGGCCCATGCATCCTGTTTTTAGCTTATAATACGGGCATCAATACTTGAGGTGACAGGTTTACTACCAAACAGTTTCATTTGCACTCGTTATTATGGCTCTCGTGTCAAGCACTCTCCCGTTATCAGTCCCATTTAGTGGAACCGGCATGAGGCGGCAGCTGCCATTTCTGCCAGATCAGTCAGATTTTTAATCATTAGGACGCTTGCAATATAGCTCCCATGCTGCACCGTTGAATCACGATCCGCAATTCTTCAAACCTAGTTTCCATTTCGAGATGAAGGGCAGTGCTTAGAATTACGATTCAGTAACTCCCCCACACGCAAAAAAAATCATCAAAAAGCACTGAACATCGATATATCGTCTGATTTTATGCCCGAGGCCTCGAACTCGAGAGGATGTGTTTCTTTGTTATACTCACTTAATTGCACACTTCAGTTAAGACCAAATTTATGGCCGTGTTTTCGTATTCCTTGCAGCTTAAAGGTTTTAATCCGGGACATGTAGGCGTAGTAATTCGACACTCTTAACTTTGAAAGTTTAGGCCTATAGTTGCTGTCTATGCTTGACCTAAATGAGATTCCCCAACTTAATTGATTGAGATCTCAAACCCACTTAAATAAAACACAATGGACAAATAAAACACGATGGAAGTATACGACACTTTGGCATCTCACTCTTTTATATATATATTGCTGCATCCAATGCAATTCGATCTCTTCTGCTCTCTGTCTCCTAAGTGTAATCTCGAAAGGAGGAATCAGAATAGGTTTTCTGACAGGGAGTACGTTCAGTTTGAAGTGAAAACCGGGCGCAGAAACAGCAAGAGATGCAATGTTTGTGAGTTCGTATCGATGGCCGTGTTTTCGTATTCCTTGCAGCTTAAAGGTAAATTATAAGGATAAATGTCATAATTTTGACCATACTTGATTCCAGAAGGGTGGAACAGCTATGACTATTACGTCCATTTCCCTCATTATGTCTTTTCAACCACGGTTTCGTGACCTCGGCGTCCAGCTGGACCAAGAGCTCACTTTTGCTCCACATCTTCATCGTCTTGCTCGATCGGGACTGCTGTTACCAGCTGCGCCAGCTTCGTACTGTTACCGGTTACCCGCTCGCTTACGTTTGCTGCCAAACTTACTCCAGTGCATTCCTTCATCACAGCTTGTCTTGACTATAAGCCAGTTCAGCATTATCAATGCGCATTCGCAGCCGTGCTACTTTTACTTCCGGGTCAAGGTCACCGTTCTTAAACAAACAGAATGGTGCCGTTAGCGACGTTGCTATGATCTAGTTTTGATGCAAATATTTGATATTATTCGTTACTAGTTCATAGAAAAAAATTCTATATATATTAGAGTTTATTATTATTTAACCGGTATCTCATGCGCAATTAAATGCCTGTGTGCGGTTGTTAATTGCGGGAGAGGAGATATCAGCTGTGCCGCTGGAGAAAGACAACCTGCGAAGTCCAGAGTTGCAGAAACAACCGACAATTATTGTTGATATATCGCAAATGCAACAGTCACGAGTTCGTGTTTAACTCGATGAAGTTGCCTTGTGGCCTCTTTCTGTCATAAAGTTCTTCAAATCATCTACTTTCCATCGATTAAAGTAATCCCTTTTGAACCTATCCTCCATGCTTGACTCTTGTTTGTGAACGGTGACCTTGACCTTTCCCGTCATGCCTTGCGGGGAAAAGTAATGCTGAACTGGCTTATTGCTCATCGTTCTACTTTGGCCTCCCATCTAGCCGCATAGCATGCTTGGACCGAGTCTTGCGCTCTGCAGCGCGACTCATTGGGCAAATTCCAAAGTATGGTCACGTCTTCAGCTACATGCTGGAGGTCCTCCACTGGCTCCCTATCTGCCAGCGCATCGAGTACAGAGTAGCTGCCCTGGATTTGCGCTGTCTCCAGGGCCTCGCCCAATTTACCTCCGTGAGCTCTGCTATTCGGTTTCGGTTGTCCCAGGGCGTCGCCTCCTACGCTCCGCAGAAAAAGGAGTTCTTCTGGATCCTTTTGCTCGTACCGCAACTATGCAGAACCGAGCTTCTCTGTGGTAGGCCCAATGATCTGGAATGGTCTTCCTCTAGAGCTGCGTATATACCCTGGGACTCTGCCTGAAACGTTCCTTACTAAACTCAAAACTGTTCTTTTTGGGCGCGTTGGAGTCGGGAGCGACTCTGAGTAGTTTCCTTGAAGGGGCGCTGTATAAATTCTCGAATGAATGAATGAATGAATGACTATGGAGCGAGTTGCACATTTTAGTGATGAGGTGACGGAACGGTGGAAAGTGTTGGGGGCGAAAGAGGAGCAGGTTGAGCGAAGTGGTTGAACCGTTGAATTGTGAATAACTGACGAAAATTGGAGGTTGGGAGGATTGAAGTGTGTTGTAGATAAGTGACAGGACTCTGTATTCTATTCGTTCATAAATTTTAAACCAGTTGAGTGATTTGATGTGATGGTGACACACGAGCGACAGCATTCGGGGACGGTTCATTTGGGTGGTGTCTATTTTCATGAAAAGCGAATTGCAATAGTCTAGTTTATCACAGACTATGAATGTAACGCCAGTAAAAGCGGTTTGAGGTCAACTAAGCATAGGGCGAATTCTGCGAAGGTCACGAATGTGTATGAAGCAGGAGTGAGAAAGATGGAGTGACATGGTCGGAGAGGTCGCGGATTTGGCGAAAATCACACTTAAGTTGCGGACAGTCTGTACAGTGTCTGTGTCTGTTTGTGTCTATGCCTGTCTCCCTGTCTCAGTCTCTCTCTTCGTACCTTTATTTCGTATACTTTGATTTAGGGTCTGCAGGTTGTGGAAAACATTGACAGCTCTTTGGCTCCTAATTGATTAGAGACTCGGATCTAAAGACCTAACTATATGCCTCTCAGAAACTGAGCGTACGAGGAAAGTGCTTCGCAGTTTTAAACAGTGGCATGACACGGCAGAATGGAGGTCCTCTGCATTAGTTGCACGACAATAATCATAATGATTACAACGATGACGATGATAATGACGACGCTGAAATGATTAAAACATCTACTACAACGAATATGGTAAGCTTTAAGCACGAACCGTTGTCCTTCTCTGTTTGATCGAGAGACCCGGCATTTGAGAATCGGATTGAACCGAGGAGGAGACAAAACAACGTCAGACAGAGTGAGAGAGAAGCAACTCTTGCTGGACGCATCTTTGTCTGCTGATCTAGATGCCTACTCTACATATAAAGTCGATTTTAATCCCCGCTGTGACCGACAGATGACCTTAAAAACATGCCCTCAGACTTAGCTATAGAGCAGACAGGATACTAATATAGACGACAACAAGAGAGGAGGAGGAGGAGGAGGAGGAGAGGGGAATGAAGAGGAGGAGGAGGATCTGAAGAAGGCGCAAAGGGTAACCTCTCATATATCTTCTTATCGTTGTCCTATAATATAGCAAGTAGCCGAACAGGTAAAACACGGCATCTATGCCTAACGCGTAACTCGGCCTAACCCGCATAAGCGCGGCCTGTGTGCAAATTTGTAATTTGCATACAGGCCGCACTTATACTCAGGCCTACGTAGGCCTTTCGACGACGACAATGACAACGTGCTTGCAGCTGAAAATATGGTGGTGGTAATGGTGGTGGTGGTGTTGATAATGATGTCAATGATATTTCTGCCCAAGCGCATGTATATGAATATTAAAAGAGAAGTAAGCGATTATTTTCTCTTACCATCATCATCACCATCACCTACGGATTCTTTGTCCTTTCCTTTCGACCGACCAGAATTCGTTAAATGTTCGTCAGCGCCGTCATGTTTTTCGTCATTTTCAGCCAACTTGTCACTGCCTCTCGTATCCTTGGAATCTTCCTTCGAGTTCTTATCTGTCTCTGGTTTTTTAATTTTCTGCGGCTTCTCATCCATCTTTTGCGTTTCAGCTTTCTCTAGAACGTCATCATGTTTCGAAGTTTCGCTTTTCATATGCATGTCATCTTCCTCTAAAGCAGCTTGTTGCTTTTTTGTGTCATCTTTCGTTGGAGTGTCATCTTTCTCTGAAGAGTCTTCCTTTGAAGTTTCCTCTTCCTCTTCTTTCTCATCTGCCTCTGCAATCTTCTCCTTATTTTGAGTACCATCTTCTGTTGGAGTTTCATCATCATCATCATCATCATCGTCGTCGTCGTCGTCGTCGTCGTCGTCATCATCATCATCATCATCATCATCACTTGGTGCCTCAGCTTTAACGTTTACTTCTCCATCTGTTTGTTTCACTATTTCGCCTTCTTTTCCAGTTCCATCTTCCGGTGTTTCACTATCTTTCGGTACTTCGGTAGGCCTTTCGTCCCTTTCTTCTTTGTCTTTTCCTGCTGTATCAACTTCTCCGTTTCCCGCTTCAGCCGAACTGGCGTCGTCGTCATAATTTCGTGTGTCAAGAGTCGTATACTGGAGCTGTCCCTCTTCTTGCAGTTTGGGGTTCTCTCCTTCGCCCTCTCTTTTAACCCGTTTCTCATCATCTCGATGCTCTCCAGTTATCTTCTGCTTTCCTCCGTTGTAGACCGGCAACCATTCCTCCTCCTCCTCCTCCTCGTCCTCTTCATTCTCCTCCTCCGCTAACCAATCTGCGCGTATTTTCTGACCTCCCTCTGTTTGCTTGACCTCGGCGGCGGCGCTGGTGTTGTGCGTGCGACGAATGACTGGCATTCGCTGTGTGTCGACCACTTCTAAGCCAGCATTTTCAAGAGTCTTCTCGAGATCTGGCAATGACAGAAAAATTGAACAACACGAGATAAGCTATGTTCCAATTATGCATTCATTTTTTCAGTAATTAAGTATACTCATTTACATCTAGGTAGGCTTAGAGCAGGGATGGCCAACCCGCAGCCCGCGGGCCCAATGTGGCCCGTGGGCTGCTAATTGGCGGTGCGCACGGCCCCTTTCTAAATAATTTTTTCTCATTTTGCACCTACCTACTTGTCCGACTACTACAATACTGCATAATAATGATGTCTAAAACACTAAAAGATTTAGTGAACATGTAAGTTCTAGTGACCTGATGTAGTCGTTCCTGTTTTTATACATCTTGTAAAATATGAAATAAACATTTGTATTTCTTTGGAGACTGTGAGGACATATATTTCGCGGTCCGCCGCATGCTTACCAACAATCATAGTGGCTCGTAGGCCAAAAAAGGTTGGCCACCCCTGGCTTAGAGGCATAAGCATGGGCCCACGTATTACTAGCACGTGGACTAGGCCTGAACCCTGTATGCTCATTAATACAAGTTAGAGTCGCTTTGAATAAAGACCAAATAACGGCATACCTTTTGTTTTAGTTTATTTAAATTATGGAGTGTCAATGTTTCGTACAATGTCCAAGAACTCGTTAATAACAACTTTCCCCGTAGGCCTATACATAAATTATTCTGGGCAAACAATGAAACGAGCTCTGAATCCAGAGGAGTCCTGAATCAAACTCGTGGTCTACTGTTACGCTTATTCGTCAAACGACTCAGCCACCACAAATCAGGGTCCCATTTGTGAAAAAAGAAGCAGGGGTCGGAAATATAAGCCTGTGTAGTCTAATAATGAAAATTTACTAAACCGCAATTAATTTTTTATTCGTGATTTCTTCCTCGCGTCGCAAACCACTCACAGCCAGTTTATCGGAGTTTGCAAAATGAATGCTATGATTCAGACACAGATAACAATCACAAGAACCAATATACTTCCACGATTCGTTATTTCTTAAATTAAGTTAATGAACTTCCATAATTGGCCTACGTAGGATTCTGCAATGACCAACAGTCAACTACGACGCAAACATGACATCGAAATTTTTGTAAATTACAAATTAAAAGTTTTCAGTCGCAGTTTAACTTTTAGCTGAAGTAGCCTACTAATAGGAACAACAAATTGTACACATAAGCGTCAGACGTGACTAAATTGCACTGAAAGCGAAATACAAGTAAACAACGAAAGCTAACAAACCATTGCGCCAATACTGTCACTGGAAAATGGAATACTATCAAACCAAACGAACCACTGAACCACCCACCACACCAAGCTTGCTACTAACAGTACTGTACACTAGCACAGTCACTATGAGAAAAGCTGTGAATTTTTCTCTTGTTCGTGCACAATAGTCAGTTGGCTTATCTAAGGCACCATGGCACCCAGATTTCAGCCAGGAAATAACGGATTTCCTGGCATTCCACTGCGTTAGCGATGGCCCGTTAATACTGATCATCAGCAGATTGCTGATGGGGCCAACAGTCAATGTAACGAAATTAGAATTATAGCTGTCAATAAGCCTGTTATAGCAACCAAATGACGAAAGCAGACGAAAGTATGTTGGCCGAGAAGGACCAAGTTGTTGTATTGTCTGAAAGGATAGCCCTACATTCCCTACAGTCCTACTCCTCAAAAAGTATATCACAATATCAACCTACATCAGGCCGATTGGTCATAATGGAGACTAAAATATAGTCTTAATAATAATATCATTATTATTATTATGAAGGCGTTTGGTGTAGTACTGTGGGTAGTTAATTTGAGGGGTCAAACCGACCCTCACGAGGGTCGGCCAAAGGCTAAAAGCAGGGTGTCAAAAGAAGAAGCTGGGATCCAACCCCGATCCCCCCGGCAAATCGGACACTGCCAGAGACTCGTCTCGAAGCGTATACAGGGGCCGATCTCGAATAATGAACTTATAAAGACCTAAGTGGACTATTGTGCTATTCACGTTCTACTTTGAATGGATTTCTACTATATTTATGTGATGTAAAATGCTGTTCGTCAACGTGCTACACGGTACATTTGATTCTTCTGAGGAAGTAACCACCGTTCGGGTTTGCGCTGCTTGACAATAGGCTAAGAAAAGCACAAAGTCTCCGTTGTATGGCACGTCCATGGCACATAGGCTACAATGTCTAGATTGAGGACAACGTCATCTGCCTCCCTCCTTCAGCTGCACTATCAATAGGGAAGCAGGTACTCGAAGCACCGTTTGGAGAAATCAAAGGCCAACAAGTGACGATGCAAGTGGTCGATGGTCCTCAACTCAGAAGCTTCGGATTCGTTCTAGGAAACAGAATCTCCGGTCGACTCTCTCAGTCATAGACAATTGCATAGCGACAGAGCATATTAGGCTTAGTTATTTACAGCGTGTAGAGGCGAAAAACCCTCAAAGTCCGACTCACACCTCAACGTGGTGAGGGGGTGGCAACAGTCAGTAGGGGAGTGCCTGCTGAGGCTATGCCATCAGTGGTGAAGGTCTTGGCTGAAGTACCACCTTAGGGCGCTACGCGAGGTGGACAGGCTCAGCAGGAACCCTGAAAAAGCTGGCAAACGTGGGCGGCATCGCCGCCTTTGATACCACATGTGGATATCAGAGCCAGTCCTAAGCCTGGAACTCTCTTTAAGGGAGAAGTGCGAAGGTCGAACGGATGGGTGCAGATACTCCGTTCGTAAAGAAAAAATACGAATGAAATCCAATGCAAGCATTGGACTCCAACGGGCCTTGGCCCATGGATACGATGCAAGCGTTGGACACCTACGGGCCTTCGGCCCATGGATCCTGATGATGATGATGATGAGAGGCGAAAATCTGTACATAACTTTGGGGCGGGGCAGATTTTTCGGGGACCGGATTTTGCATTGGGGACAAATAGGCCCAGTCAGTGATTTACGCCACTGACAGCGTGCTAACTGCAGTTAAAAGCAATGAGGGAAAGACCTGTGGGTGGGTCGGAGCGAGTTGAAATTAGAGCTATAATCCTGTAATGAGAATTGTCTGAGCTAGTGCGTGAAAAGAGTTTTCCTACAAATCGTCCCCTTTGGATGTTTATCTGAATAAGACGTATTTATGCCAAGCAAGCACATTTATTCGAGACGACTAAGTTGCCGACTTCGTTCACTTAGACTTTGCTCACTTTAGACTTGGCTCACTGCAGGCCTATTCTCTGCTCACTGGCCTATTCTCTTACATCGCTTAAGTGACCCATTATTTTAACTGAACGCTGACTGGATTTAACCTGACCTATTTTGAAGCAATGGCTATAGGCATAAACATCTTATTCGCAATATGATTAGGCACAGGAAATGTGCGGACGAGGTTATTAGTTACAGGTGGAAGGAGTGCCAAATCTGACGAAATCTCGGCTCACAATAAAAGACGATAACAGCCTAATACGTAATACGTAATTCTTTTCAGTATGCGTGATATAATTATGCCTACGTGTATATGGCCTACTCATAATCATTTATGTGCAGTGGAGTGGATACCGGTCAAACTAGATAGTCTAACCAAATAATTACGACAGATTTATAATTTTGATGTGATTCATGTCTGGATAAAATGTGATAGCGAAGCAGATAGGCCTACAGGTCCTACTGTAGCAGAGAGAGTGGTCAATCACCTAAGTCAAATCTTCTAACAAATTAGATTAACGGCTTTCATTTGCCTTCGCTTGCTTTAGCAAGTTAACTATATACTATCCTGCGCATGTGTGTATACATTAGAGGTCTGCGGGTAGAGCATTTTGGCTTCCGGACCCGTAGCCTACCCGTAACAAAGGACCGTTTTCCGTACCCGTACCCGACCCGTACTAAAATTACTACCCAACCCGACCCGTACCCGCGGTTAAACCCGTACCCGTATACCGTACGCGCCACGTAATTAATAGGCCTTCCCATGATCCCAGTCCCTACCAGTCAATTAGTCTTACAAAGCATGTAGTAGTAATTAATAATAGTCTGATATTCATGCTGTTATAGTGAACGCGAGCGAAAGAGAAAACCTGAACGATTTCATTATTGGGTTCTGGATTAGATTGTTGCAGACAGGCCACAAAGCAGCTATATGCATAATGGTAGGCCTATATCTATCAAATTATTATAATAGGCTATTATTCTAATTGCAAAGATAAAGAAATTATAAAATAGTTTGATATTTGCACGTTGCTAAGTCGTTTTCGTGCGTTTATGATATTTAGAATTGTTTATTATATTATAATGCCATTGATTGTATTAATGCAATTACTAATTAGTAATTTCTTCATTTGTCCCTCCCTGATCAATCATCAATAATATGCCCACAGCTAGGATGCCGTTCGATCAAATGGACGCCGCCATTCGCTTTAGGCTAATAGCCTAAGTTTAGGGTGCCCAAATAGTAGTAGTTTCAGTTTAACGATACTGTGTGATAACAAAGACCATTAGCGTCGCCCTCCTCCTTTATCCAGGCTTGGGACTGGCACTGACAGAGTGCAATCAGTGGCGGAGTTGGTGCCCAAATACTACAACGGCGCTGTATTATACGCTACACTACAGAGACCGAGGATCAACAGCTACATTGTAGTTGCCTCCGACCGTAAGTGTTAGATGGCGCGGAAGACGATCGAGTATTGTCAGCTAAGCAACAAGATGCAAACGGACAAAGACGGTCGATAAAGGCGAATACAGCGTGCATATAAATCAATGTTGCAGTTCCAGTGTCTTACGGAATATAGGCTATAGACCTAGGCCTACTTATGGGCGAAAGGGAGTCCTGCTGGAAACCATAGTCGGACTTGTGGAACCAGAAACTGACGGGGATTGACTGTTAACTGATCCGGAATGTGTGGTCGGTATAGACGGCCCCGAGTACCGACAGCAGTAAAAAAGAAAGCGCATGGTCAGAGCGCTTCAGGGTCAGTCATAGTCGAAACATCCGCTGTCTGGCTCAAAGGCATATAAACTTACCTAATTTCTAGGTTTAGGTCCACCCCCATGACGATCGAGGTAGGAAGATAGAGTGATCCCAGATGGGAGAAATAGAAGGTTGCCCGAAAATTAGGAAGGACGCGTTCGTAATCAATAAGTAGGCCTAAGCTTATATAAAGAAACTATAGATAGGCCTACATGTTTCAAGCGAGCTATAGTTACAACGCAGGAAAGCTTACATCCGTGGTTCGAGAAACAATTAAGACTGTCTGCTCGCTGGTTGGTGCACTTCGGGGGAAAGTGACAGCCGACTCAAACGTCGTTTGATTCAGAGACCTCCTACCAGAGCGAATCTTCCCGAAATAGACAATCTCAGTTCCCATAGTGGAATTTAAATATGCAGGTAAATGTGAATTAACAAACGGGTAGCGCTATAGAACTGACCCATGCACCGGTTTCTAAATGCTCTGACATTTTGGGCCGGTTGGTCCAAAATGTCAGTGCATCCTATTAGGCTGGTACGGTCTCGTCAAACATTCAGAAATGCTCTGAGTTTTCCTACTAGGCTAAGTCTTGTTTGACTGTCGTGCAGTTGAATGGTTTGCATTGTATTGTATTGTATTTGAACACTTGTTATAGCGCCCCTACCAGATTGCCTATTCAGAGGCGCTCCCGACTACTGCGCGAACGCTGAATCGGAGTTTCACGCCGAAGCGCATGAGCAATTGCGAGTGAAGGACTTGCCCAGGGACCCTACGCAGTTGAATGGTTTGCATTGTATTGTATTGTATTTGAACACTTGTTATAGCGCCCCTACCAGATTGCCTATTCAGAGGCGCTCCCGACTACAGCGCGGACACTGAATCGGAGTTTCACGCCGAAGCGCATGAGCAATTGCGAGTGAAGGACTTGCCCAGGGTCCCTACGCGGCGGCTCTGAGGTGGATTCGAACCCGCAACCCTCCAGCTGCAAGGCACCAAACATACCCCTATACCACCGCGCCCCAGTTGTATTGTGTTGTATTGTATTGTACTCCACGTTTGTATTGCGACCGAGCCACCCGCAGTAAAGATCCGAGAAATTAATCTCTGATAAACCGACCGACCGGGAATCGAACCCGGGCCGCCGGCGTGGTGAGCGGGCTACCAACCCACTCGGCCACTCAGGATCTCTGCATTGAAGGGGTTTGAAGCAGTGTTGACCCTTGACAGCATTTCCCCTCATAATTGCATAGGCCTATATATTTCACGATGACATTATCGCCATATGAGTCAGCAAAATAACAGCCCCCGCTAAATAAATAAGTAGGAAGTCAGGAATGGAACTTTAGCAAACTTCGCGCATGACAGTCCTGGGAATGACAACTGCAATTAATATTACTTGATTTATTTATCTTCAGATTAGTTGAATTCTTTCCCACAAGCGGCGGTTCACATAGTTTAGGCCTAGCCTATTGTTAGTGTCTGATCCAAATTTAATTAAATGCGAACTCATGTTCGTTTTGTCATCATATACAAAATACTGCCACACTTCGCTTTCTCGCTTACGTCCAGCGAATAACTTTGTCGCAATAAGCTCATTCTTATTAGGAAAATTAGCAACCTAATTAACACGAACAGACGACATAAATTTGGATGACCGGAAGTCACCGGATATAATAAATAGTCCGCCTAATAATGAGTTACATAGGCAGCGAACCAGCGATAGTCCAACTAAGACCCAACAGGAACGCAGCATTTTGTTTACGTATTTGCAACAATTTCAGTTCGGATATTCATTATCGTGTCTATTTCTATTTCGCTTTCACATTTTAATTTCCGTTTCTATGTCGTTTCCGCTTTGCAAATAATTTTCGTTTTAGTTTCAGTTTCCGTTAAACGGGAATGTCCAAATATTAAAGCGAATTGATGGAGTACGATGATAGGTTAGAAGCGGACCGATCTAGAACAAGACCAGAAGCCGCTACAGTATTCGAGCGATGGAAGAATTTATCCTGATCAACGGTAAAAAAGCTGCAGGTAAGTCACTGAGAATTAGGCCTAGACTCGTCATTTTCTCTTTGTCCACGGAGCTAATTATGGTAACTAGTGCGAACGGAATGTTGTGCGGTTTCAGTTGAATTGTATTTGCGATAGGCAGATTAAAGTCATTGGCCTGGAGGTGACAGCTCAGACGTTTAGAAATAGCTCTTCCGATTGAGAAAATACACAGCGAAGCAAAAAAAGAACGTTTCCATTTAAAGCGGTAAGTAGGCCTAGCCTATGCACACTACAGTCAACGCCCCTATCACCATTAGAGTGTTTTTACAATTATAGTCTATAGGCCTAATCTATTCCAAGATGAAACAATTGATCTTGCCTTTGTGAGCGTGGTTGTTCTGGAGGTTTGCGTTAAGATCCACTTGCATGGGTCGACAGTCTCGTACAATGACGCTAACCAGACACCAACACAACAGTGTTAACCTTCTGCAAACCATCGCTTCTGCCATAACTGCGAATAACAATCACGACGAGGACTCTTTCCTAGAACGATTTTTACAGAAAAAGATCAATTTGCATCACTAGTCGCGCAATTGGTACGAGTTGAAACGAATACAAAGAACTCTGTATAGGCCTACGTTAGGCAATTACAAAGTCGGTCTTCGTCAGTGCAGAAATATGATCTGTCTATAGAAGGCCAGCACCCATATATTTATATGATGCAAGTCGATGCAGTGATCGGTCGCCTGTAAATCGTCGTCACGCTAAGCCCGTCATCACCGCCTCCTCCTCCGTCCGCCTCCCCATGCATGCATGCAGAAAGACTGATCAGGTCGAAGCAAACTTTTGACAGGATCAGACTACTCTAAGGATCAGATAGGTCGGCGACATCCGCCTGCATGCCTTAGTCAAACCATGCAGGCGTCTCTATTCAGTCTTAGGTCGTAAAAACTAGTTTGCCGACGACGTGTGTCTATAGGCTCCATTTCAGCTTAATTGTATTTGAAGTAAGACAAGATGAATTGGGTAAACTTAATACTGCTGGGCCTTAAGTTAAGTGGTCGATGAAGATAATTAGCATGATCGGTATATGGCGTTTATTGTACTTGTCTTACGTTTTTGGTGATAAATCTTCTTAAATTCACATCTTCAGTTGAACCGCCTGCAGTTGTGTGGGTTGCATAGGCCTATACCAAACTACTCCTAACTACGGGACTAGGAGTCCCGCATTAATAAACATGATGTAAACAGTGAGGACAATCCGATCTGAAGCACTCAACTCAAGCACAGTGTCCATCATTGTTGCATTCTCTATTCGGGTCACGTACGCTCAGCCTTAAGCCACATTGTAAGCTTACCTCTAGCCACATTGTAAGCTTACCTCTGCTCTTTGAAACTGGGTGTCCTCTTCAAAGATCTTTAGCATTACCGGTATAGCATATAGGCCTGCAGTTGCGCTTATAAGGAGAAAAACCTCCTAACATTTGCCTCAACCCCAAATCAGACCACCAAAATATAAAGTTTTTCATGTAGGCTACATACAAATGAATTCTGCAAACCTATAATTAAACAGCAGAGGCAAATATGGTGCTTTAATTTACATCTGAATATACTTTGTATAGGCCTAATTTTTACTCGGTTATATATATATATGAGTTTTTTTAATAAACTCTGCTTGCAGATTAGACGCTGAGAATGTTATTTCTCGTTCCCAGTGGCTCGCCTTCAATGATCAGAACCGGCGAAGCGCCTTTATAATTCAACATTATCAGTTCACACGACAACACACTGTGTTGGAAGAGGGTTGTCTTCTCTCGTCACATCCCAATGTGACGAGAGAAGACAACTCGCTCGGAGAGTTTCGATAGGAAAGATCAAGATGTCTGAAATTGGACGACACTTAGAGAGGATTGAGTACATTGTCTAGGATGCTTTTTAAGTGGTTTAACGACTGGGGCTTTGAGAAGCATAGGAAGAGGCCTACTACCGGTCGATAGAGACAAGTTGCATGATCTTGGTTATGGTAAGAACGATTGAGAAGAGTTGCACAGTCTTTGAGTAGGGCCGTATACAGAGGTTAATTATTAGGATTGGGTCATGTTCGCATTGTTTGTTTTGAGAGGATTGAATAAGGGCAGCGATTTCTGCTTCAGTAGCAGGCTCAACAAGATTAAAAGATGCCGCAGGTGCAGAGGCGGAGACTTAGGGGAGGGGGCAGGGGGGACGGTCCCCCGAAACTTGAGGTGGGGGATGGAGCTGCTTATATCCCCCCAATATTTCTGAAATATTGCATGAATATTATAAATTTCTACAGTGCTTTCCACTGTTTGTACTTTTTGGTGTTCGCGGACGGAACAGCAAAACTGGTTATACCGCTCGCCAGTTGCCACAGACTAAAATAAGCTTTTAAAAAATAACGATGATTGAACGCATTGCTTCCCATGCCTGAGGCTGGTTTCATGGTGTTTATTTTTGAAATGATGTTACATCTGTTCGGCAACCAAGCTTGGGGTTTGCGTTTCCCATTTCCACAATCCCTCCAGCGAGTGCACAGCGCCGCCAGCGGTGCACGTTGGTGGTTACATTTTGAATATGTTTGTTACAATCAGTGTTTAATTCAGGACCCTCTGGGGGATGTTCCCCAAGATGTAAACCTCCATAGAAATATAACAAATAATAATAGTTTTGAGTTGTTGTGTACATTATAATAATATTATATGAACTGTTATTATATATAACGATAGTAGGCCTATTTAATTATATTATTTACTATTATAACATAAATAATGACACTAGTATGATCTACTGGTAATATAATATTTGAACAAATTGGCTTCTCTCGAACGTTATCTTTCAAAATTTAATGTGAAAATATCAAATTTTAAAATGTTAACGTTATGTTCCTTGAACATTTAGTAGCCTAGGCTAAAGCTACATCATTACTATACATGGCTTCCAGATCCGGTAGTTGAATCCTTAATTCTTTGCTTAGTTTGTGTACCATTTGTAAACTATTTCTGCCAATTGTGTCCTGGTCAGTAATTTGTTTCCCTTAAGACTTATGGCATTCTTGGAAAATGAACGTATTTTCTAGTTTTTATACTGATTTCCAATTATCAATAATTATCTGGTTTGCTAGTATACAGTCAAACTCAAACAAGACTCAAACTACATGTTACCTACGAGTGATAGCTGGTTCCTATCAGCACTGAAATAATAGAGCAATTTTGTTCAGATGACAGCTTAAAATGGTACCATTACAGTGTTGAAATTCCAAAAATTTGGAGGTGGAGAGGGGGCACATCCCCCTCCCCAAGCCCCTCCCCCTGCTCGGCGATCGTCCTTCGGCCGGTCCTTCGTCTGCAGAGGCGTAGCTAGGATATTTTGCGCCCGGGTACAAACTATGAAATTGGCGCCCCCTCCCCGCACCTCCCTGTTTTATTTATTTCACATTTTCAAAATACACGGAATTGCAATTTAAATTTTAGTGAAATAAAATATTAAAAATACAGACTGTTCATTGTGTTTGTGAAAGTCAATAAATTCAAATTATACATGAATTTATTCATCAAACAAAAATCATAACACATATCTGTTATCGGTAAAATAAAAGATATATATAAACCCTGCGTTGTTGATTTGTACTATGACGTATCGCTAAACTAGCAGACTTATTTTTTAATGAAATAGCGATTAAATATTTGCATTGGAGCAAAATTACAGCAACAGAATTGAAATCCAAGACAGCTGAACTGCTGAGTTGTGACTGATAGGCCCTACTGTCAGTCTGCCTCTTACTGAAAGTTATCTTGTAATTTTGACCTCTTGACCCAATAAATAGGCCTATACAAATCACAGGGATGCAGCTGCAGCCCTAACCAACGGTCGCCCTGTGTCCATGATGCCTAGTATAATATTTCTTACTATATATATATATATATATATATATATATATATATATATATATATATATATATATATATATATATATATATATATATATATATATATCAGTGATGGGTACGATTAGCTAGAATTGCTAATCGATTAGAATTAGAATTAGCTCCTGAAATTTGCTAATCGATTAGAATTAGAATTAGCAAAATCTTCTAACTACTCGATTAGAATTAGAACTGGCAGCAGCTAATCGATTAGCAATTAGAATTATATACATATATTTGCTTAATGAATTTGTCAAATTTTAATCATATATATAGAACTGCAAGTTACTATAGCAAGTTGTAGCCTATTACAATGCCTAAAGCTGTAGCCTATTACAGTACCTAAAGCTGCACAACTGCTACATGTATATGTGAGAACAGTCCACAAACCAGCAAGCAACACCACATCGGTCAATACATGCTGCAGTTATTGACATTGCTACTGCATAAGTTCACTATTGCATTTTGCAATTAGCGTGTTTTGAATCAGTGCATCACTTAGCCTACTGCGCCTAACGTTTATGATATAGCCAGCAGAATTAAATACGCGTTCCACGGCAGCTGAGGTTGCAAGAACACAGTGATGCTGTAGATAAAGAACAAGAAGACGAGCAAATCTTTCAGTGTTACATGAGCAGAATGGACATAATTATATAAGTTATAACCATGAACAGATAATACTGCAAGTTTGAAACAGCTTCAGATAAATAAGTAAGTAAGTATATTCTTCAAATTCAATATTAATAACTCATTCTTAATGAATGCGTTCTCAGCTTAATTTTCAAACATCTAATCGATCAGCTAATCGATTTTCGATTAGAATTAGCTGAAAATTGCTAATCAATTGGAATTAGAATTAGCATCAGATGACAGCTAATCGATTAGAATTAGAATTAGCTGTTTGTCTAATCGATTAGCTAATTGATTAGCAGCTAATCGATTAGTTACCCATCTCTGATATATATATATATATATATATATATATATATAGGGATCATGGATGCAGCCATGGGCGTCAAAAGTCAAGGAGGACCCAGCTAGCTTAACCCTCAGACAGATGCTTCTCCTACAATGGTTGGCATACTGCATACCCAACCCTTCCTCTCATTGCTATGAATGCAGCTATTCATTCCAGCCGATTAAAAGTTTCCCATACAGGAAAGTGAAAATGACTATACCTAATTTTTTTATATTCTATTTTAAACCAGATGCCACTTTTAGTACATTAAGGATAAGATACACTTGAGCTGAAACCGATTCATGATTTTATGAGAAAACGACTTTTCTGATTCTGACTAGCCTAACAATCTTGCATTGTAGGTATATCATTTGTAATGAGTAAAATTATGGTGCCCTTTAGTGCTTAATGGGGCGCCAAAATAATGTCTGACAACTAGTTTGTAAGTAATTAGGTTTAGGGGCGCTTAAATTAAGTCTTATAAATTTATTTGGGATATATTAGTTAAAATAACATCAAAATCAAGACTAAAATTATTTTATTAATTCTAACCCTCATTTTGGCGCCCCCTTCCTCTGGCGCCCGGGGACACATGTACCCCCTGCCCCCCCCCTAGCTACGCCTCTGTTCGTCTGTGCCCACCCCAAACCCAGGACCAAGTCTCCGCCTATGCGCAGGTGGCAAAGTTGTGTCATTGTGGTCGCCTCAGAGGAAGAGTCAGTTTGTGTAGAGGTTGTTTCTGATAAGAGAGTCTGTAATGAGAGACGGAGGGAGGAAATTTTGTCAGTGAAGACAGGTGCGAAGGAGTCGGCAATGGATGCATGTGCCATAGTTTGGGGAGAGGGAGTGAAGATTGCTTACGGTTTTCCACAGATCTCGAGGTTCGGATGAATCTGAGTGAACAAGAGATGACAGGATGCGGGGAGCGTGGAGTATGGAAGGTGAGGCAGCGGAGAAGGAGCGTTGATGCATACATTAGATGCGTCGGATGAAGATGACTGGTGGGATGAAAGTAGTAGGCTAATAGTGGTGCAGAGGCTTAGGGGTAAGTTAGGCCTACGCATTGTCTACAGAGGAGGATCTGATCAAATAGGCAAATAAGCTTATTACCTTGTTTTATTAGTCCCTATTTTACTCTACATTGATGCTTTCACATTCATTGACCAATATGACTCATTTGCCACACGAAAACATAATAAAACTGGTTGAAGTTTAATATACAATTAACGAATGAGATTGTAGACCCTAGGCCTATCATGTGAACAAACACCTGAACAACTTGGTTCATTACTAGGCCTATAGTTTTAATTAATGAAACATGCAAATTAATCAGATTAATACACTCTATGGCGCTCAATTAATAACCAACAAAGGTAAGAAAACATCGTAGCCGGATATATAGTGATTCACCGATTAGTGATTAGCGTTCAGTAGCTTTGTCATTAGGCCTACATCAAGTCTTTCTGAAGGGCACTTAAAGTAGATCCGTCAGTCGGCGACTACTTTCACCAATAATATATTATCGACTGTAAATTACGTGCTAGGGGTCGTCTATATATTACGAGCGTCCTATGGTCGTCCACAAAGGGAATTCGTAAATATCACGTAGGCCTACTATAAACCAGAGATGGGTACGATTAGCTAGAACTGCTAATCGATTAGAAATTAGAATTAGAATTAGCTCCTGAAATTTGCTAATCGATTAGAATTAGAATTAGCAAAAGGTTTTAGCTAATCGATTAGAATTAGAATGAGCAGCAGCTAATCGATTAGCAATTAGAATTAGATTTCGATAATCGATAGTTCGATACATATATTTGCTTCACGAATTTGTCAAATTGTAATTAGATCACAGCAAGTTACTACAGCAAGTTGTTGTAGCGGTACCTAAAGCTTTAGCCTATTACAATGCTTAAAGCTGTAGCCTATTACCACAGAATAGATAAAGCGTAGCTATTACGTACAATGCCTAAAGCTGTAGCCTATCAAATCAATCAATCAAATCAATCAATCAAAACGTTTTTATTGAAGCCAAATCAAATCATGCACAGAACATTTCAGCATATAATAACGAGATTGGCCGCAAGAGGAGTCCCAAAAGGGATCAAGATCCCGCTAACTAGGGACACCTATAATATCATTTTCAAAGTCTTAATTAGTGACAGCACAGCCAAATGACAGACAGCGCAACATCAAGTCTGATGCAGCAAAGCTAACAATAATAGTACATAGTACAAAATAAATTATCAATTAGATTCCAAACACTATAAAATAAAGAAAAGAAAGAAAACCTTAACTAACAGTGAAAAAATCAGGCAGTGTGTGTTAGTTAAGTTCCATTAATTAGGTAGGCATGCAGCATTTTTTAAAGTGCCGCAGGTGTGGGGCTAGACGTATATATGAGAAGGAAGCATGTTCCAGGTTGTGGAGCCAACAGATTTTATGGAGAATAAGCGATTATTTGTGTGTGCGTATATAGGGCGATAAGCGTTACAGTTTCTAGTGTAGTGGGTATGAACATCGGATCCTAGATGAAAAAACCCTTAAAACATGCTGGAAGTAAACCATGTTCATAGCGGTTCATAAATAGACCAATCTGTAATGTTCGAATCTGCTCTAGTTTAAGTAGCTTCAAGTTAGTAAATAGTGGTCCAGAATGAACGCACCTTGGAACTCCCGCAATGACACGAACTGCACGTTTTTGCAATATTATTAATCTCCGTAGTCTAGAGTCATAAGTGGATGCCCATACCATATTGCAATAAGTAAGATAGGGGTACACCGACGAGTAATACAGTTTAAGACGTATGCAGGAGGGCAACAAGTACGCTGTTCGAGTTAGAATACCAATGCTTTTAGCAATTTTGTCAGAAATAGTTCTTATGTGTTCGTTCCAGGTCAAATGTTGGTCCACGTGAACACCTACAAATTTAGTATAGTTGACTTTGGTAATAGGAATACCATTGATGGATAATCTTAACGAGTCATCCGAGGGACCCAGTTTCCTATGAGATTTGAATAGTATGAAGTTTGTTTTATCTAGATTAAGGGTTAGTCTATTAGCAGAAAACCAATCCGCCACTAGAGTAGGCTAAGCTCTGTATTTACGACCTGATTAAGGGTTTGCAAAGAACTGTGAGAGAAAAAAACGTTGGTGTCGTCTGCAAATAAAATAAAAAACATGATTGGTGATACATTGGGAAGGTCGTTTATATAAATGAGGAACAGTAAAGGGCCGAGGTTAGATCCTTATGGGACTCAATAGGCAATTGCTCTTAAGTCCGAAAATGCACCATTACAACAGACGCACTGTTGACGATTTTCAAAATAACTAGTAAACCATTTAAGTTGCTCGCCTCGTATTCCATAATTTTCTAGTTTTTTAAGCAGAATTTTATGATTTACAGTATCGAAGGCTTTTGCTAAATCGAAAAAGATACCTACTGAGTAACCTATTCGTTATTTTCTATAGCATTAGAAATTTTGTCCTGCATACGCAGGAGGGACATAAAAGGGGAATGCCCAGGTTGAAAGCCATGCTGTGTGTTGAATATTATACCTGATTTTTCAAACAAAATTATAAAGGCGATTATACATTAATTTTTCGTAAAATTTAGAGAAATAAGGGAGAATAGAAATAGGCCTATAATTTGTTACGTCATCTTTATCACCTTTTTTTATAAATTGGGACAACTTTTGCTATTTTTATGGCCTGGGGTACTATATACCAGTGGTAAAAGAACAGTTAATCATTTCAGCCAACAGAGGAGGTATTTTATCTACAAATGCAGATGCAATGCATGGATCAATATCGTCAAATCCCCTACTATGGGTTGGATTAAATGAGTGGCTCAGATTCAATATTTCTTCAGAAGAAGTTAAGCTAAGAGCAAACGAATTGGGGCGAGGGGGCTGTATATACTTTTTGTAGGTAGATTGGGAATTAGGTATGTTTCCAGCAAGAGAATGAGCAATACTGGTGAAGTAATTGTTGAATTTATTAGCCATGACCTCTGGAATGTCAGTCCTACTTCCATTGACTTTAAGTGACTCAATTTTGCTTTCCTGATCCCCCACTTTTACTATGGATCGAATAAGGCTCCATGTTTTTTTAAGATCATTAGCATGTTTACAGAATCCGGCGTAAACGGATGAGTACCAGCCACTTCGGTATGGGTGACAAAAACTGTACCCAACGTACGCATGTACGGCTTGTACGCTTTTAACTTTTTATTTTATGAAGTTGCCAAAGAATTTGTCTAAAATTCGTACTGTGCAACAATATCTATTGTATTGTATTGTATTGTATTTGAACACTTGTTATAGCGCCCCTACCAGATTTCCCATTCAGAGGCGCTCCCGACTACTGCGCGAACGCTGAATCGGAGTTTCACGCCGAAGCGCATGAGCAATTGCGAGTGAAGGACTTGCCCAGGGTCCCTATACGCTAAAGCTGCACAACTGCTTTGTGTGAGAACAGTCCAAAAGCCAGCAAGCAACACCACCTCGGTTAATACATGCTGCATTATATTGACATTGCTACTGCATAAGTTCACTATTGCATTTTGCAATTAGCATGTCTTGAATCAGTGCATCACTTAGCCTACAGCGCTTAGCGTTTACGATGAAGCCACAAAACTAAATCCGCGTTCCATGGCAGCTGAGGTTGCAGGAACACAGTGATACTGTGCAGTGTAGATGAAGAACATGAAGACATGCAAATCTTTCAGTGTTGCAAGAGCAGAACGGACAGATTGAACAGATCATTGCAGGTTTGAAACAGCCTTCAGATAAATAAGTAAGGAATTCTTGAAAACTCAATATTAATAAACTCATTCTTATATAATGAATGCGTTCTCAGATTAATTTTCACACATCTAATCGATCAGCTAATCGATTTTCAATTAGAATTAGCTGAAAATTGCTAATCGATTAGAATTAGAATTAGCATCAGATGACAGCTAATCGATTAGAATTAGAATTAGCTGTTTGTCTAATCGATTAGCATCTAATCGATTAGTTACCCATCTCTGCTATAAACCCTTTACTCCCTCTGACCGCATTTAGCATTACCCTCTTCATCCTCTTGGTGGACATTCTTGGACTCCAGCAGAATACTAAAGGGTAGATTAAGCCAAGTATTTTATGTCATTTCGGTCACGACACTTACCTGTTTACTGTTTAGTTGGCTTATCCACCTATTAGGCCTAGTAGGCCTACTTCGCATTACAGCGATCGAAATACTAAGGGGTAGATAAATTTACCGGTTGGTCTTGCAGGGCCAACTGTGCTTCAGCCATCGGGATGAGGTAATGCAATACTGTCGCGGCGAGCAAACGACTATAGGCCTAATAATAATAATAATAATAATAATAATAATAATAATAATAATAATAATAATAATAATAATAATAATAATAATAATAATAATACACCGCTCCCTTTCGAAGGCAGGGATTCCGTCAATAAAGGAACCACCAGGTCTACTACGCACGGACGGCAGAAGACCAGACGGCCTGACAATGATTCCATGGCGCGCGGGTCGTCATCTGGTGTGGGACGCGACGGTGGTAGATACCCTTGCTCCATCATACATCCAGGCCACCGCAGCGACGGCGGGCGCGGCAGCCGAGATCGCCACGGACAGGAAAATGACCAAGTACAATGCACTCTTAAATACGCACTTTTCGTGCCTCTAGCTCTCGAGACCTTAGGTCCAATTAACACCACTGGCCAAAACTTTATATCAGATCTAGGTCGTAGTCTGACGCTGTCCACAGGAGACAAGAGAGATACCTGCTTCTTGCTGCAGCGTCTCTCTATAACTGTCCAGCGGTTCAACTCGGTGGCTTTCCGCGGCACTTTAGCGGAGCCAGACCTTAGGGAGATGTGCCACTAACGGCACTTATGACGCTCATTTTAGACTGCTACTGCATGCTTGTCTATTGTAGCTTTCAGTATTGATGTTGATTGATGGAGAGAATAAATATTGTTGATAATAATAATAATAATAATAATAACTCTGACACTCTGGCACCGTCGTACCTTACGGCATCAGCAGCCAGAGCGGGGGCAGCGGCGAGTCTGGCAGAGGACAGGAAGACACAGAAATATCACGCCTGTCAAGAAACACACGTGTTCATACCGCTAGCCCTGGAAACGCTGGGTCCCATCAATACCGCTGGCCTCAATTTTATTTCTGACCTGGGTCGCCACCTCACGCTAACTACGGGTGAACCGAGAGAGACCAGCTACATTTTTCAGAGGATCTCGGTCACAGTACAACGCTTCAACGCCGTAGCATTTAATGGCACATTTAACAAACCCACGCCCGACATGGATGAGGAGTAGCCGTTCCAGACACATTGCTTTTATAATTTATAAGTCCCTGGGGGAATGAAGTACCTCAGGGCAAAAAAAAATAATAATAATACGGAGGAGGGGACCGCAGCGGCCCTTCAGCATTTTTCCATCGTTGCTTCGGGGTCAGCCTGTCTGTTGGGCGCCCCACTGTCCACCGTGGAGGCTCTATCAACATGCCTTGAGCTACGATGCTCCGAATTGGCAGTAGCAATCGCGAGACTGGAGAACATAGCAAAACCCGATGCCGTAATTCTCCTCAGGAGCTCGCTAAGCTCTCAGAAACTAGTGCACACTTTGAGATGCCTCCCGTGCATTGGACATGCTCTGCTCGAAAAATACGATGCACTCTCGCGGGAAGGCTTATGCTCAATCCTGAACATCTCCCTGTCTGATAATAACAAGTGGCTCCAGGCGTCTCTGTCGGTTGAGACTGGAGGACTGGGCATTCGTCGGGTGGCCTCGCTTGCGCTTCCAGCCTTTTTGGCTTCCGCTGCAGGCACCCACGACCTCCAGTCATCCATGCTGGGCTACGATCACTCCGACACTGACGTGTGTTGGAGGCGATGACGCAACGCTGGTGCGACGAAAGCCAGGTCACACCGTCGGATAATAGCGTGGCCCAGAAACAGTCGCACTGGGCAGACCGCTTGTGATCAAGGTGGTTGATTCACTGCCATGGGCACCGCGCACGCCGAGTCGCCGAAGCATACCATCAAGCGCGGCTCAAAGCAGCCACGGCGCCCCACATCGGCGACTGGCTGCACTTCCGTTACCGTCATGCGGCTTGCGGCTGGACGACGAAGCGGTGAGAATAGCAGTGAGGGGCTCTGTCTTGGTGCAGGCATATGCGAGCCACATGCATGTCCCTGTGGGGTGGTGTAACGGCGGATGGGTCGCAAGGACTGTCCTGCTGCTTCGGTCTGGGTAGGATCGCCAGACACGCCGTTCTGAACGACCTGTTCAGCCGCAGCCTCACGCGAGCGGGCATCCCCAACATCAAAGATCCACCCGGTTTGTCGAGAACGGACGGAAAGCGACCTGATGGATTGACGCTGATTCCATGGCGCGGTGGACGTAGTCTTGTTTGGGATGTCACCGTGACGGACATCGTGGTTCCATCGTACCTAACTGCAACGTGTGCCGCGGCAGGAGCGGCGGCGGCGGAGCTGGCAGCCACCAGAAAGAACGCCAAATACAGCCAACTCCCCGCATCCCATTTGTTTATGCCGCTGGTCTTCGAGACCTTGGACTCAATCAATAACAACGGACTGGAATTCATCAAAGAATTGGGCAGACGCCTTACTCTAATATCGGAGACTCAAAAGAAACTTGTTATCTCTTCCAACGTTTAGCAATCACCATCCAACGCTTTAACGCCGTGGCCTTCCGCGGTACTTTTGCCCAACCAGAACTTGTCGAGTGACGTCCATATCTTATTGTCTCCGAACTTTGTTTTAGCAGCCTGAGGTATTAGAACTACCTCAGGTAAAAAATACTACTACTCCTACTAATTATAATAATACGCCCGATTTAGTGCAGAATATCTGCTGTCTGACTGAAGACTTCCCTGGCTCTCCTCCTGAATGGGCCTCATTGGTCGGCAATGCACCAACATACATAAGAGATCTTAATGTTCCAGTCTCAAGTCAAATGAGTTGGCGATCACTGCCGCGCTACATCTACGCTGGGCAGCAGAGCGCAGTGAATCACTGCGCTCTGCTGCCCAGCGTAGATGTAGATGCCGCGCTTCCCTGCATCAACTCGAGCTCGTCGTTCCTCTCAGTTCTTGGACCTTCTTCTTGGAACAGTCTTCCACTAAAACTCTAAAAACGCACCAGCCTCTTTCTATAGTCACAGGTGCAGCACCTTTATACATGCATACATAAGGTGATAGTGGCGTCTGAGAAATGTGATTTTGCATTGTACAGCAAAACTTCGTTGTATCGAAGTTCAAGGGACCATCGTTAACAGTTCGATATATTGTTTAGCGAGCGTATGGCTTCGACCCTGCTCGACCAACGCCGTCTATTTGAATGGAGGCAACGCCTTTTCTAGCCCCCGTGTGAGTTCCGTGCTTGCCCGATATTCAAATCTCTGAAGCAGCTATCGGAGCCACACCCTGATCCACAGAGGCACACATTCTAACCAGTGTAGCCAACCGGACCATTTTCAGTTTTGAGGCATTCTATGCACCTTCTGATAACTTTTCTAGTAGCCCTTTCAACTCTTCTAGTGCAATTGGCGCCGGTGTCCGTGGTGTCAAGGTCGTCAAAGCCCCCCTTCCCCCGTCTTCATCACTTCACCTTTCAGAAGCTCTAGGAGTTAGGTCAATAAAATTAGGCTGTATGAAGGCAAAATCAAACATCGCCTCAACTGACTGACCCTCCCACTGACCAGTTGTGCATCAGTCTTTGTGTCTGTCTCATACCTGGAGCCCATCAGCAAACAAGGCATCTGATAATTATTCATCAATAAGCTACAACTAGGCCAATAGCATCGTGTTGCAAAATACCATGCAGAATGGCCCTGCAACTTCGCTATAGAAATCACAGTTCAATAAGGATCGTTGAGTACGTTCGAAATAAGTAAAATAGGCCAAGCAAAATAGGCTTCGATAGAAGCAGGTTCGATGAACACTCATGTATAATGCATGTGTTTGCGTTGGCTGTGGCCAGGTCTTTGACTGCTATTCGATATAACCGGAAGTTCGAAATACTGAAGGTTTACTGTAGTCTATAGTGTAATTTATAAAACCAATAATTGAAGAAGTCCTTTCAGAAAGACTTGCTGGTCATTTTGCAAGTTTTGGTCATCTGAACAGTACCGAAACTGCCCTGTGGGGTCACCTACAGCGGACCAAGCTGAAACGGAGGTCTTATTCCTCACATTCATCTATGCTCATGCTGCTGTGAGCCCAACCACATTGAATGCCCTTCACAGACTATTTAAGACAGTTTTGCAAGTGACTTTAGAATGGGGTGATAATTATGAGGGTCATGGAAATAAACAAAAAAAGATTTTTAAAAGGCAGTAGAACAATAGCCAGCCATATTTCAACCATGTATCAAAGAGATCTTCTGTACATAATTATACAACGAAATGAGGGAATGTAGTAAAATGTTCCTGAGAGTGCATGGCAACAATAATATACTGTCATTTAGTCACTCACTTCACTTGGTTAATTCCACATTTAATCTTGCTATAAATGCTGCTTGAACTCTGCTGTATACAAAGTTTACACAGGATGCGACATTGTTAGCGATGCGCCATAAAATGCTATGGCTATGCAAATGTCATATTGTTTATTGGCATGTTTGCCCCTTGTCTTGGCTCAACAACATGTCTTCATACACCACAATTTATCTTCCATTCTGAGAAAGGTTGTCTTTATGATCGGGTGGAATAAACTTACAGCTATAGTCAGGAACTAACAGGAGCATATTGCACATTATTATTATTATTATTATTATTATTATTATTATTATCATTATTATTAGCATTAGCATTGTAATTATTAAATATTTATTAGGTGCCAGAATCTAACGACCAAGCATCAACCAATGGTTCTGAGCAATGGACATGCTCAAGGTCCCAACATTGTAACCATTTTAGGGAAGGCTTTACCTTAAAAGGCATGAGCAGCTCTAACCCATCCATGGGCTACTGTATCCATCCCACAGAAGCTGATTGGTCTGCATTTGCAGGTCATGTTGATACACCAAACAGCCAATTGGCTAAAACTTCATAACTCTTATGCAAGTGAGCAACCTCATGACAAATAAAGAATCTTTACATGTATTTAACACAATCACCTTTAACATTCAACTTTAATAGGCTATACTGGATCTCAACACAGTTGCTAACAGTGATTATAGTCCTCTGTCACATTTTGAAAAATTCAAGCATATGCAGTTCTACATCTAAATAAGGCTTACCAAAAATCTTGAAGAAAATATATCAAGTAATAACACATATCAAGTCACGTCTGACATTTGCAAAAAAATATGATGCATGGAAATGCACACTATTAAAAAGCAATGAATTGCATAGGGAAGCATTACAGAATCTCACACATATAATTTGACAAATGTAAGAAAATGATCAGGTTTGTTACAACTCTGCCAATGCAACTGTGGACCAACTGGAATAGAATGTTGACAAACCAATTCTAGAGGTTCTCAGATGAAACGCATTCCACAGACTTGCCTTGCCACCGAAAAACTCTCCTGTCCATAATAAGCAGACAAGTATTCGCTTGTGCTGCAAGTAGAGTAAGGTAATCAGAAACTTTGTGACATAATTATCAATATTATTATTATGAAATCTGTAACACAAAAAGTCACACAGAAATGCAAATCCCAGGTGATAATAATGGGCCTGAGACCCAATTCTAAAGGCTAGATTTGTAAAAATTTGGCCACGAATATTGAAATTCAGGCTAAAGGTCTATCTGAAAATGTAACTTCTAGGAGGTACCAGTAATTTGCGAGCAAATGACTGGATATTGTCATGGCCCTCATGGGTGCTAAAACCGACATCCCAGGCCTGAACAGTCTGATCAAGAATATGGGTGGTTGACTTTCACCCTCTTAATAAATCCCAAAAACCTGCATGGGTTTTAGATGGTATCATTTAAAATTACTATGTACAAAATTGACCTTTAAAGGGTAACCAGAAGTTTGCCAGATGGGTGAAAAGATCCTCTAAATGTTGTGGTCGACTAGAGTGTCTGACCTTACTCTGTTTTTTAATGGAAGGTTACGGTAATTTTGACCAGTAGACTTGCCATGTGTATCTCCCTCATAGATCCATGCCCACTCAAGTGATTCCATCAGTTTTAGTAGGATGGGTGATCAAACCAGTCTTATAAAAACCCTGCAACAGATTTCACAGTCTAAGTTTTAATTAACTATTCTTGGCAATTTTCAGTCTATTTCTTTCAATAATCATTCTTATGAAAGCAAACTGCTTGAACTTTGTTCAAGAAAATGCCACAAAATTAATTCCTACACAAAAATATTCATCATATTAAACTTGCAGTATTTAGTATTACAATACACAATTACATGTGTCATGCATAATTTCAACCTCAGACAAAATATACAGCATAATCTTTCAAAGATTTAAAGTCTGTTATTCACCATACTCATAGAAAAATCATAACAATCAAGCAGTTGAGCAAAGCTGTCAGAATTACTTTCCATAATTCAATAAACATTAATACGAACTTCACATGCATCAATGTGTCTCATGTTCATACAACAACAGCGCAAGTAAATTAGGATTGACTAAACATCAGATAAACCTTTCTCTGATGAACAAAACAAAACTAAAAACATAAGAGCACAATACTCAAGACTCTCACAATATGCAGCCTACCTCACCTGGGTAACTGAAAAAAATCTATTAACTCACATCTCGATACACTTATGGTAACGAGTCACAAATTATAACAGTTGTGTCACAGTTAAAAAATTATTAGCCTTTAAGAGTACAAGAAAAACACTGCAATGCTCATACTTCTAAATTGCAGGTTAAAAGTACCTGAAATCACCCAGTCTAAAAACTATGAGTTGTCATTTTCACTTCATAGGGAACAAGTTTCTTAAACATGTTGCCAATAAAAGGAAACATTCTTTTAGAAATGAGTATCACTTGCTTTTCTTGTGGCACAAGCTCTACAATTTTCTCAATGTTTTTGCAAATATCTAAAAAGCAAGACAAAAACATCAAGCAGTGAATTGGGTCTCTAGAAAATTATGTAAGGTGTGCATGAATGACACTGTAACTAAATTTGATGAATTAATGAATTTTATGAATTTAGCAAGGATAAAATGAATAAATACTTCCACTTCTGAGAACAAGTACCTGTCATTTTGCAGTTCAACAAAGATGACAAGGTCTTTCTTTAAAGCTCCCTTGTAATCAGGGTCATAAATTTCCTCTAAAAGTGGAGGGTACCAATTTTTACAGCCACACACTGACATTAATGATACTAATTCATTTTATTATTATCATTATCGTTGTTATTATTATTACCATAATCACTATTATTCAGGTAAAACATTAATAATAATGACGATAATCATAATAGACAACCTGCAAACACACAGCATGTCCGCCCTACGGGGCTCGAACTCGGTACCTCTCACTCTCAATGCCAGGTGTTATCCAATGCGCTATGCGTTCTACAGCTAGGAATCCTGAGTGGCCGAGTGGGTTGGTAGCCTGCTCACCACGCCGGCACCCCGGGTTCGATACCCGGTCGGTCGGTTTATCAGAGATTAATTTCTCGGATCTTTACTGCGGGTGGCTCGGTCGCAATATAAACGTGGAGTACAATACAATACAATACAACACATTACAATACAACTGGGGCGCGGTGGTTTGGGGGTATGTTCGGTGCCTTGCAGCTGGAGGGTTGCGGGTTCGAATCCACCTCAAAGTCGCCGCGTAGGGACCCTGGGCAAGTCCTTCACTCGCAATTGCTCATGCGCTTCGGCGTGAAACTCCGAGGAGGAGCGCCTCTGAATGGGAAATCTGGTAGGGGCGCTATAACAAGTGTTCAAATACAATACAATACAATATCAGTGATATTAAGGGTGCACAATGCTCCAGTGGTTAGCGTTTTGGACCTTCAGACAGAGGCAGAACCAAAACCAGAGATGCCTCTCTTTACCTACTGTGATTAGATGGAAGGTTGAGTCAACCTAGGAAAATATGCTAACTGAAAATTTGAAATTGACCGTGGGATTATTGACTTTCAGAACTATAATATAAGATCTACACTGTAAGATTGATAAAAACTTGATGAGCAAACCTCCACAATGGCAAGTTTATCATCAATAGTGACATTTACTTGTTTTCGTTTTATAGCACTTCTATCCATTATCCAGATTCCCATCTGAGAGCGACTTGTTAGAGATTGTAATTTGTTAAAAATACAAAATGCCTGATGTGTATGTCCATGTTGTTTGGTTCAGAAGCCAACTACAATAGACATTTGGTACACTACACACCCTGAGGGTCACATGTGACACCTAAATGTGAGCTAGTTTGATGATGGATATGTGTAAGCCTGTCTGATGCTGGCATTAGTGACGTTGGAGAAGGATCATATCAAGGGTGACTGAAGGTGTAATGTGTGGGTGACTATAGAAGCACTTTAGAAGAATGCTTGTGCATTGGCTTACATCTTCAGACACTTGGATCGAGGAGAGTGAGGGTTAATTGACGGTCCTGCCATATCTTCAATATCCTGCACTGATTCTAGCTTGGTACCAACTGCCAGCCAGTCTCTTTTTCCAATGACTTGTGGGGCTAAAAGTCTAGCTGTCTCACTGCCATGATTCTGTTTGCCTAACTGTCAGTCTCCACCCATGGATATATATATGACGCCAGGGGTCAAAACCCGTCACATGTCAGTTTCTGACTTTTTTATTCAGTCATATTCTACAATTAATTTGCTTCAAAATACTTGTTACAGAATGAAAATCTTTTTTCTAACTGAAGTTATTCGCGTTTGATTCTTTCATTGGTATAGAGTGAAAAAATCGAATAAAAAGTTTCGGAATGTTCGTGTCATCAAAGACCTCCGTAACCATTAATTGATTATTCTGCAATTTTTCTGAACAATAGCAGGCTATATTATGCATGAAATAAAGCAAACGACATCAAAATCGGATTACTACTTTGAAAGTTATGGCAAATTCACAGGCAACTGCTGAATTGACGAATATTCTATATTTTTGACCCCTCTCGCCTATTTCAGCTTCTAGCTCAATATCTACGAAGCGACAAGCGACGGGTTTTGACCCCTGGCATCACATATGTTTACATACTTATGTAGCTAAAGTAGCCAATTAAAAGACCTACACTCAGTTTATCTTTCTTACTGTCTATTTGTCTCTGTGTGATATCTGTCTGTGTGTCTGTCTGTGTGCCTACCTCTGCACTCATATTTGCAATAGATGGGAACAGCAGTATTGGAGAAGCACAATTGCAATTAACCTACCCTACTGAATAATTATGGCATTATTTATTCCCGGTAAGTAAAGTGAGGTACCCCTCGTACCCCAAAAATTATGCCTATGCTTGTAATCAAAGCAATGAATTGTTTTCAGGTTTCCAAAGTTGTGACTAATTTTGGGTTTCAAGATAAACCCTGTTGCCCACATCTCCAGTCCAGAGTATTTGTTAGGTCTCAACAGAAGACACTGTTGCCCAGATGCCAAACCATGAATTCTTATCCAGTCTCAAAACCATAAAAGCTTCTTTGAGGTCTCCAGAATATGACTTTTCATATAAAAGACAAGAAATTTCTCTAACACTATAGGACCATGACACTTGTCCTGTCTTCCTATTAGGAAGACCATAACTTAACCCAAGCCCAATGTCTTTTTTACACCTCACATATCAAGACCGTTTTCCCCCGTTCTCTACACTCCTTAGGTACCTTAGTGTCATCTGGAAAACTAAATACCATGCCATAGTGCAAGTGAGTGTGGATGAGAGTGTGGTTGCATTCGATAACTTCGGAAAGTCATCTGACAATAAGTCTTATGATACGAACATAACCAAAGAAATCATCTCACCAGTTTGCCTGAGCATGACATCACAGTCTTCAAGAATAAAGTGCTTCAGCTGAAGAAATAAATCCGGACGTACATCTGTCAGTTGTAGGACGCTGTGCACACTTCCAATGAGAATCTGCGATCCATTAAGTTGCACATGTTGACTGCTTTCAAACTTGTCATTCAGAATGTAGGCTCTAACATTGTTCATGTATGTGCTGAACTTTCGAAAACATTCATAGACAGCAACCATTGTGCTGTAAGTGTGACACAGGACCAGAACGGCCACCTAAGAACAACAAAATTTCAACTTTGAGTGCATTCAAATTCATGTTAATAGGATATATATAAAGCACAAAAAAACCATTTAGGTTTTATCCTGAAGAAAACAAGATAAAGGTTTCAAGTGTTGTCAATGGTCATCCAGTTGCACAGATCTAAAGGCAAACCATGTTGCACTTTTAGCAGTACATGAAGGCCACATATGCTGATAACTGTCAGTCCGTTGTGATAACCAGATCAAGATGCACCTGTCTTACAGATTTTCCAGACTGATAACAGAAATGATAAAGAGTCATATGTTTATGTGACTCTACTGAAACTGCCAAGAAACCAGGTCTTGGATTTGAAGGATCTCAAAAAAGCCACAACATTTCAAAAATGAGTTTTCAACATACATGTACAGCTTCATCACAGAGAAAGTTTGATAAATGGGAAAAATTGCATCTACATTCTCTACCCTCACCTGCTTGTTACTCGACTGGAGATGCTGTAAAGTCGACAGAGCGAGAAGCGTGGTCTTACCAGCCCCTGCACCTTCTGCACAAATGACATCCAAACCGTCCAAGAGAGGTCGCAAACAACACCGTTGAACTGTCAACAAAATTACAACAAATTCTGATGCACAATCTTTTTCCTGAATGATTCTCCAGGACTGTCACTTCAGGAGGTATGTAACATGTTTCAAACAGCAAGCATATGCCAAACTTTACTATTCGCCAGAGCTTACTCACTTACTTACTTACTTAATAGTTGAGTGGATTAACCTCAAGTGGAATGATCTATGCAATGTGGACCATGGACTCTAAATATGTGTCAACTGTTAATTTTGTGCTCAGTCTTTCAATATCTGCTCAAAGCTGCCAGTGGAGACCCTTCTGCAGCTACACAAACATCACTCACATAGTAAGGCTAGCAAAACACACTTTTCAGGAGTAATTCAAAGGCAATATAGAAATGCCAGATGCTTAAACATAGGCCTACGAAATATAGAAATGCAGTCTACCTTTAGTTGGAACCTTAAAATCCAACTTCGAAATGACTTCACGCAACTCGGGCCTGAGATCAAAGTCACTGAATCCATAAAAGACATCCAAATCCTGCTCTTTACGGCAGTTGCACATGGAATGTTCAGATGATACTACATAAGAGAAGTGCAGTATATATGGCCTGCCAGAGGCAATGCCAGCATTTCGGCTCTGCTGATGGTCGAGACCTTTTGCATTGGGAGAAATCTCATGCCTGACTAGTCCTTCAGAGTCTGTTCTCAAAGCATCAGATTTCTTTGAACGTGACTGACCATTGAAATCCAGATGACCAGACACACTCCAGTTACCTGCATCATACAATCACAAGCAATGCCTTCATACCACTTTCATCCTCCCTGTTTGCATTTAATAACATTGTTTGTTTCTCACAGTCTTACAGCCAACAACCAACACTAATTCCAACAGACTGCAGATAATTAAAAACAAACTACAAATGATAACAGACCAATGATCATGATTATAGAAACACGTGCAGTTTAGAACTTGGCAAAGAATATTGACGCAAAAAGGACATTTATTTATTTTACACTTCGGAAGCCAGATCACACACAGCATCATAATAATAATAATAATAATAATAATATCTTTTCTTTAATTTAGCGCCTGACAAACGCACTGCGCTGTACATTTACATGTTATGCAATTGAAACAATCTTAACTAGTTAACTACTAACAGAACAGACAGCTTGTAATACAATGGCGCTAATAGCAGCCTACAAAGCAAATCCGCCCTAACGGGGCTCGAACTCGGTACCTCTCGCACTCTTCGCCAGATGTTATCCAACGCGCCACCGGACCCCCCCCCCTTCCAGAGGAGGAAGAGGAGGAGGAGGAGGAATGGGAGGAAGTGGGGGAGGAGGAAGAAGAGGAGAAGAAGAGGATTGAAAGGAAGAGGAAGAGAAGGTGGAGAAGGAGGAGGAGCAAGAAGAAGAAGAGGATGGAAGGGAAGAGGAGTTACAAACCAGCGAGGATGTTTTCTAAAGCCGAATAAGATTTAATAGATTCCCAAGTATTTCTTTTCTTCAGTTTTTAAACATGGTAAAATTATTCCCTTACGATTTTTCTTTATATAATGCATGGCAATCAATGCATAGTTGCATACTTAATGAAAATAATCACCAACCTATGCATTATAACTAAGCACAAAATAACTCGCTCATGGTCCATAAACAATAAACAACCATCATCCCAAAGTAATATTATACCAGCACTACCCATAATTATTAATAGCCAAGTACTTAACAAATCAGTTCCTGCATCATAAAAGAGCCAACTTGCTGCTATGTTAGACTACATTTTCATTTAACAACAACCCATCAAATCAAGCTTCCCAACAGTTCTGTCTGAAAAGTTTAGCACAAAAAATTCAACCAGCTCCTTGACAATTTATACACAAAAATAAACATTAAGAGAACATCAGGTTTTTAAAAATACAAGGAAAATTAATAACCTTGTGAAAATGATACAGGACAACTCCTTTCCATCTAAATAGCAACTTTTATGATTTAATTACTTTGTCCGCTTAACAAGAAGAAACACTGTGAGTTCCAATATACGACTTACCATTCTTAGTAGTCAATGTATTTGAATGCTCTGCTAATCTTCCCACTTCTTTGTAGGCAGCTGATGGCTTCACATATTCAGAACGTCTACATGGAGGACTATAACATAAGCGTTGAGAAATGTTTTGCCTCATGTTCCTTTTCCTCCATTTTCCACCGCTGCCCATTGGGGATCGCTTCCGATTACAGTTTCTCATCTTATTATGAACATTACTGAATTGTTTTACATCATCTTCACCTTTTCGTTGTAAACTGTATGTGTGAAGCTTTGAATTCTCATTAAGCAACTTCACTTGACCTGCATTCACCAAAACATTATTTAAACTAACGAAGGAAGTATCATCAAAATTTGTCAGATTCGATACTGGCTTGGAATCTGTGGCTGAGGCTATTTGATCACCAAGTGATTCCATCTTACACTGCAATAATCTAGGAACATTTCCAATTCTACTCTCATCTCCACAACCACTTGCACCAAGTGATTCCTTCTTAAACTGCAATCTAGGAATATTTCCTATTCTACTGCTATCTCCAAGATCAGTTGTTGCACAAATTACAATATCTTCCGGATTATTTCGATCAGCAGTTTTCTTTTGGTTACCAAAAGTTGAACTTCCAAATTGCTCAATGTTATTCTGACAGGCATGTCTGACATCTGAATTGGAAACGATGTTTTTATTGGGTATACTTTTTACGCTGTTCAGGTTTGTCTGAATTTTTACAGTATCAATTGCAGCGACCTCAGGTGGCTGACTAACTGCTTGTCCGTTTGGCATACAACTCTGCAGCTTTGATTCAGTTTTAGTAACTACTGTCACTGATGGATGAATAACTTCCTGCATATTTAGCTCCTTGTTTACCTTTGGTTCAGTTTTAGGAAATTCCTGGAGGCACAAGTTTGAAAATGACTGTAGGCTTAGTATTGATTCAGAACTGTAGGCTGGAGTTGCATCAGTCTTTATGACTTCTGAGGCAGCTGTACAAGATAATTCTTGTTGGTTCATCAGGTAATTAAAACTGCAGGTTGACGTTGCATTGGCTTTAATGTCACCATTCTGTGATATTTTACCAGTCAGAAATTGAGTTACAACTGGTCTTTTTGATACGACACTGCTGCAGTCTGTTGCTATTGGTTTGTTCCTTTGAGAATGAAACATGGGCATGCAAGAAATACCAGTAACTGCACTTGTCTGCACAGATGCAAAATTGCCGCACTCCCCTGGCAGGTCTAAGAATGACTGAAAGCTGTTACAAAGAGAGTCAATCTTCCTATTGTCACTTTCGTGAACTTTCACAGAAGTTTGCCAACGTTTTTGACGTAAGTCTGGGTGTACAGAACACTGCACTAAACTGCAGACCTTCTTACCACATTCAAGTGATGCTCTTGCTATCAAATTTCCACTTTGACATCCACAGTTTTTATTCTGACCTTTCTGAATGTCCACACAATTCTCAGTTATGCAGCTATTACAACCCGTGGAAACATTATCAGTCACTGAATTCAGTATGCTGGATGTTACTGGAAGCTGACAAAGATTATCAGATGGCAGACAGCTTTCTGAATGTTGGTTTCCAAACCATTCACTGTGCTGAACCTGTGATAAGGCTTTTTTACGATTCATCAGTTCTGGAGTAATGCTCCTACCAGATGGTTGATCTGGCACAAAATGTGTGTTTGACACTACTGGACGGCTGTGACACTGAACAGTCTTACATGTACTATCCTCATGACTGTTTGAATATGGTGCAGTTTCTTTTTGTGCTAATAACCGATTCTGTCTTTGCCAGTGTAAAGAAACTGCTTCTGCAGCTAGCTCATCGGTTTTATCTTTGTTCAACTTCAGCAACATGAACTCCCTAAATGCAGCCAGTTCAAGAGTCACGATGTCAAAGGCAAGCTCTGGGTGACAATTCAACAGCAACATCATTATAGATTGCATCACAATAGGGTTTTCACAGCATGTTTTCATAATGAATGCAAAGTCTGGAATAACCTGTTCCCATGTAACTGGTGTAACACTTGATGCATCAGAGCTCATGTCAGATGTCACAGAAGGTTCCTCTTTCACGTGACTGAGATCAACATCAGAATGATGAATTGGAGATGCAGAATTCTGTCCTACTATTTTCTCATCAGAACCATAACAGTCATTTGATGCAGTGCATTTCTTTGAATTCACTCTTAGCTTTTTAGAGCATTTTGGCAATAAACACTGAAAATTAAATTCTGGAATTCTGGCCAAGGGTTTATTTGAGACAGCTGTGCACACATCTCCAGCTGTAATCTTCGATACAAAATCTGTGCACAAGTCTTTAGTAACACCACAATCTGCATCAGATGACACCACACAATTTCTCACTTCGGTTTTCACTTTACTTGATGGCATACTGGAACTGGGGCCATATAACACAGTGTCTTTGCCAAAGTCCAGATAATTAAGACAAGCCAGTTTACACTGTCCTTAGAGCAAAATTAACTAAAATGTAAACCAAATCACAGAAATTTTAATTTTAAAACAACACAACATTTGAAGTCATATTTAACTACGGACCTTGACCACAACAAAGCATAACATAGTGAAATATTTGACTGACACCATGTCAGCCATATTGTATTGTATTGTATTTAAAGATTTATAAAGCGCCTCTCACAGTGCACACCAATCAGAGGCGCTCCCAGTTTACTTATCAGAGTAAACAGTTTGCTATGTTATGCATTTCTTCTGTGTAACTAATAAGCTGGGTAATTCCAGACAGTAAAAAATATCCTCAAGACATAATACCTTATGTCTCATCATAAGCACTATTTTGACAAAACTCAACATTCATGCTAATATCAGAAACAAAAATCCTGTTTGGAGTGGTAGCAGCAGATGTAAAGTAGCAGCAAGGGCAGTTGGACTGTGTTTATTTTCCCACAAGTGATAAGGTTTCGGCCTTTATTTTCTCAAGTGACTTATCATACCTGTGCAAACAAGACAAGGGGTAATTTGTATTACGGAAGTTCAGTGGTTCCCGGTTGAAACCAGAATTATAACATTCAAAGTTTCCCTCAATCAAGCCAGCTTAAATGCTCAGTTTGGAAACAGTTTTGTTTTTCTCTTGAGCCAGCCAGGTTGGAAAAAATTTGCATTCAAATATTCACCTAGGTAATCAGTATAATCAATCTCCACTAGTTCGATCTCCATTACAACATAATTAATACATCACAGACCAAATGCACACAACACTAAATCATACAAACAAAGCTTAGCTCAACAGAAAGAGACAGACAGACAGATGAGCTGGACACACGCCATCATATGCTGACTGACGAATGCCAAGTAAAATAAAGTGGTCAATACTTCAGCCACACGTCAACATATGATGAAGTTCTAAAAGCAATGCTCTTTCTAGTACATTTCCGAGTTTTCTACTTGTATCAATCTGCTTGACATTTTGTGGCCATTCGTGTTGTTGAGACAGAGAAATAGACAGGCAGAGAGAGACAAACAGGGCTGGATACCCTCTCTCACATGTCTGGGCAGAGCAGAATTAAGTTCATGTAACGATACCGCTCAGATGAATATGTTTCACTAGATGCTGCTAGAAAAGACGGATATATAATTGACCCTCACGACGCCTAACCTGACCCTAACCAACCCTCACGGCATTGCGTTGCGTGGCGGAATCTTCCGCCGCAGAAGTAGCCTTAAGTAGGCCTACCACACATAGTCCATGGGACCCAAGGAAACACTTACCCATTTCATATAACCAAATATAGTTGATAACTTTTATTTAGCTATGTTTTGCTATTTTTACTTCTGCTTCACAACTATTCATTCTACAAAGACGTACGTAAGACACTTCATTAGCATAGAAAATCATAAAGAATCTGAAACGTGTCAAAATCTTACACTACAACCGATGACCATCCTTCCATAACGATAGATCCACTCTAATGGCATAGATTCTTTCCAGTTGCTCGAAGTGACTGCGTTCCTAAACTATACGATTAGCGCATCTATTTGAATTTCAATTTAAAAAATCGAGCGAATGGAGTGACAACGATGCAGTCGAAACAGGAACGCAGCCGAAGCTTACGACGACGCTAAATAGATTGGGAATTCAGCGCAGCAAATTTCAGTCCATTATAAAGTAGCCTATGGTTGGTGACAGGGGCGGAGACTTAGGGGGGGAAAAGGTGGTACGGTCCCCTCCGAAACTTGAGGTGGGGGGGACGGAGCTGCTTATATCCCCCAATATTTCTGAAATATTTCATGAATATAATAATAATAGCTATGAGTGACAGCTGGTTCTTATCAGCACTCAAATTATAGAGCAATTTTTTTCAAATGACAGCTTAAAATGCTACCATTACAGTGTGGAAATTCAAAAAAATTTTAGGGGAGGGCACATCCCCTCCCCAAACCCGTCCCCCAAACTCAAACACGACTCAAACTACATGTAAGCTATGAGTGACAGCTGGTTCCTATCAGCACTCAAATTATAGAGCAATTTTTTTCAAGTGACAGCTTAAAATGCTACCATTACAGTGTGGAAATTCAAAAACCCTCCCTCCGATCCGCCGGTCCCCCCCCAAACCCAAGACCAAGTCTCCGCCTATGGTTGGTGAGAAGAGTACTAGCCTACCCTGCATATAGATCACCTCACAGCCACTTGCTCCTCCTCTTTTTTATCCATCTAGTTTAACTTGCGGGAATCTTGCTTGCTTGCTTGCTTGCTTGATTGATTGAGCCACAGGCTAAAAAGTCAAATCTTGCGACGACTAGTTCGATCACTTACAATCATTCAATCGTCGTGAAACTTGGCAGATAGACTCGCCCTCGCACACACTTCATTCTATCAAAATTTCAGCTCCCCAAAAAAGGCTAGCTTATAGAATCGGGGACTAAACTTTTCGAATCGGGGAATCCCCTTTTCCGAAACGCAGCGTTGCCATTGGCCAGCGTTGCCATTGGCCGCAACAGACACGGGTGCGCTGCCTCATTAAACGCATGCTATGTTGTAAAATGAACGCGGACTATTTTCAGAGTACACGTTATGTAGGATACTAGATGGATATAGTAAAAAACTTTGTTTTTACGGGCTGTATTTTATTATCCATCTAGTTTAACTTGCAGGTTGCTTGATTGCTTGGTTGAGCCACAGGCTAAAAAGTCAAATCTTGCGACGACTAGTTCGATCACTTACAATCATTCAATCGTCGTGAAACTTGGCAGACAGACTCGCCCTCGCACACACTTCATTCTATCAAAATTTCAGCTCCCCCAAAAAAGGCTAGCTTATAGAATCGGGGACTAAACTTTTCGAATCTGGGAATCCCCTTTTCCGAAACGCAGCGTTGCCATTGGCCAGCGTTGCCATTGGCTGCAACAGAAACGGGCGCGCTGCATCATTAAACGGACGCTATGTTGTAAAATGAACGCGGACTATATATTTGTAGAGGTAACTGCTTCATAAGACGCATTATAGGATACTAGATGGATATAGTAAAAAACTTTGTTTTTACGGGCTGTATTTTATTATGCTATTGTGGCGAAAACGGCTGGCGTCGGGCGGGACTCCGGTATCTTCGGTCACCAGGATAGCTCTTCGGAGTCTTCCCTCTTCTTCGTTCGTCCGCTGAGCTCGGCCTTTCCCGTCGGGCAAAGGACTTAAAGGTGCCACCGACGATGCCTAACACTAGGTTAACTAGGAAGACGGCAACGACACGGATCAACACAGCAGATTGTTTTATTAATGTCGAACTTCTTAACACACTACAACACTTAACTGACCTTAAACACTACTCCCTCTAACTGACTTTGACTGCCTCTAACTGCCCTCTAACCGCCTCTAACTGCCCTCTACACGCAACAGGCGTCTCTATTTATAGGTTCAGAGGACGACAAATTGTCCGTTACTAAGGCAAAGGCCCGTTACTAAGGCAAAGGCTCGCTACTAAGGCAAAGGCTCGTTACTAAGGCAAAGGCCCGTTACTAAGGCAAAGGCTCGTTACTAAGGCAAAGGCTCGTTACTAAGGCAAAGGCTCGTTACTAAGGCAAATGTCCGTTGCAAATCACGCGCGCAGGCAAAAGTTCATGCGCCTTTCAAATAATGCTACAATACTCCTCCCACCAAGAAAAGAGGGAATGTCCCCATTCCGTAACTAAACAACAGTTTAAAAGAGACATCTTACGCTAGATTCAATGTTCATAAAGCGAATAAAGTCATGATCATAATACTGCAGCCATTTCCAGGCTTTTAACTAACTAAAAAGTCCATCAGATTAATCGGCCAAATCGGCCCTCATAGACTAATCAAGAATTCCATCAAAGCAATCGCCCTACAGACAAATTAACGGTAAGTCCTAGTCTTACAACATAAATGCAATCATCCTTCAACATCATCAAACATTGCACGTCATCGTTCACCCATCAGCCTGTATTGTCCTTGCGTTGCCAAGGCTACCATTGAAGTTCAAATAATCGCGTGGCTGTTTCACACAAGCGAACGTTGCCTGGCCGTGTGGAGGCAAGTGTGCACAGGCAAATGTCCCTCGACAATTGTACACAAGCAAACGTCCGTCGACAAATGTACACACACACACACGCAAATTTCTGTCGACACAAGCAAACGTCCGTCGACAAATGTACACACACACACACACGCAAATTTCTGTCGACACAAGCAAACGTCCGTCGACAAATGTACACACACACACACACACACACGCAAATTTCTGTCGGCAAATGTACACACACGCAAATTTCTGTCGACACAAGCAAACGTCCGTCGACAAATGTACACACACACGCAAATTTCTGTCGACAAATGTACACACACGCAAATTTCTGTCGGCAAATGTATACAAGCACACACACGCAAATTTCTGTCGACACAAGCAAACGTCCGTTGCCAAGACAAATGTCCGTCGCTAAGGCAAATGTCCGTCGTCCAATGTGTACAGCCTGTTTGCTTGCAGAGGAGGGAAGGGGGGAAGGGAGCGCAAGTGAACGACGAGGAGGGAGGGAGAGGAACGCAGGCGAGCGTCGCACCGTCGAGTGGAGGGGGAGGGAACGTAGCCCAAGGCATTGCCACGACGAGACCCCCGGGCGACGGCGCCCAGCTACTGGTAGCGGGCGGGACGGCGAGTCTCCCTCTTCGGACGCCCGCTGACCTCAGAGGCGTCGTCGGCAGGAGGCACAGGCACCTCCACATCTTCCGTCTGCTCTTCCCTGAGGCAAGACCGAAGTTTGTCCACATGGACCGTGAGTGGACGAGAATGAGGGGACTTCCTGATGCGGTAGTTCACAGGGCCGCTGCGTGCCTCCACGACGAAAGGTCCTGTGTACATCTTCTGCCATTTCGGAGAGCGACCTTGGTAACGACGAGGAGTATAGTACCAAACTTGCGCCCCAGGGGCAAATTCAGCCGGACGCACCCGCAAGTCATAAGCACGCTTCTGGCGCTCCGCAGCCACCCCCAGATGCTCTCGTACCAGGCGGTACGCGGACTCCATGCGCTCAGCAAAGTCTTGCACATAACTCGCGTATGTGCCTGCGCCCGGATCAGCGCTCGGGGGACTGCCGTAGACCAGGTCCAACGGGGCGCGGGTCTCCCGACCGAACATCAGGTAGTTCGGGCTGAACCCCGTGGTTTCGTGTAGTGACGCCCGGTAAGCGGCGAGGACATGGGGCAGAGATTCGTCCCAGTCCCGTTGATTGCTACTGACCACTTTCCCCAGCATGGCATTAAGCGTCCTATGAAAGCGCTCTATGAGCCCATTCCCACTCGGGTGATAAGGGGACGTCCTAACCTTATCGATTCCCAGTAATCTGCAAAGTTCCCTGAACAATTTACCCTCGAAATTAGTCCCCTGGTCGGTGAGGATTTGTAGCGGTGCGCCGTACCTTACGATAACGTTTTCAACCAAGGCCCTAGCAACCGAGGTGGCTTCTTGATTGTGCATGGGGACTGCTTCCACGAACTTCGTGAAGTTGTCCATCATCGTAAGGATATAGACGTTCCCTCTTCGACTACGCGGATGGGGGCCTGTGACATCTATACTCAAACGTTCCCAGGGCGCCCCACAGGGCAAGGGCTGCAACGGTCCCTGGCGGGGAGGCAAACCACGATGGTATTGGTTGCACTGAGGGCAGCACTGGCAAAAGCGCCTCACATCCCGGGACCACCCGACCCAAAAGGCCCTACGCCTTACCTGCGCCCGGGTTCTCCGGACGCCCAGGTGACCCCCGGTCATTCCCGTGTGGGCGAGCCTCATGTACTGATCCCGCATAGCCCTGGGTACCACTAACTGCTCAACCCCGTCCGGTGTCTTCCGATAGATCACCTCCTCGTACAGGTACAGGCGGTCCCTCTGGTGCCAGTACACCTTCACAGCTTCGTTCTCTCGCAGGATATCTACTAAGGCGGGGGCCTGGGTACCTACTTCCAGCCACGGGCGTACCACCCGAAGATCAGGATCTTCTTTCTGCGCCTTTACTAACTCCTCCTGCGGGTCAGGTTCAATATCCAATGGCTGTGCGGGCACAGCCTCGGTGACTGCAGCGACCGCACTTACATCGTCGACATCACATTGCCGACAAGGCCTACGGGAAAGGGCATCCGCATTACCATGCTTCTGACCTGGCCGATGCAACACCTGGAACTCGAACTCTGCCAATCGTTCTAACCAGCGGCTCTGCTGGCCAATGGGCTCTGGAGTTCGCTGGAGCCACTGTAACGCGGCGTGGTCTGTTCTCAACGTGAACGGGCGCCCCAGCAAGTACTGACGATACTGCTTTGTGAAATATACGATGGCGAGCAACTCCTTGCGAGTAACGCAATAGTTACGCTCCGCCGTGGAAAGTAAACGACTCCCGTAGGCAATTACTCGCTCCTCACCATCAATCTTCTGGGACAATACGGCCCCTATGCCAACGTCGCAGGCATCACAGTCCAGGACGTAGGTGCCCTCATCCTTAGGCAAAGCTAGGACAGGTGTGGTCGTCAGAGCGCGCTTTAGAAGTTCGAACACTTCCTGACAGGCATCATCCCACACAAACGCTCTACCCTTTTTCGTCAGTGCGAACAGAGGAGCAGCCAATACCGAAAAATTACGAATGAACCTCCGGTAATACGAGCATAGCCCGAGGAAGGAGCGCACCTCCCGCAGTCGTCGCGGGACTGGCCACTCCACAACCTCGCGGATCTTGGACTGATCCACGGCTACCCCGTCTTGAGTCACTACATGGCCCAAGAAACAAACGGCCCTACGCATCAAGCGGCACTTACTTGGTTTCAACTTTAAATTGGCCGTTCTCAACCGCTCGAACACCTTACCCAGCCTCTGCAAATGTTGTTCGGGCGTATTCCCGAAAATGATTACATCGTCAAGGTAGACTAGGCAAACATCGAAATTAAGCCCCGACAAGACAATGTCCATCAACCGTTGGAAAGTTGCTGGCGCATTGCAGAGACCGAAGGGCATCACCTTCCATCGATAGATGCCTCGACGCGTAACGAACGCGGTCTTATCCGCATCCCTAGGATCCATAGCCACCTGGTGGTATCCACTCCTTAAATCCAGCGTACTAAACCATCCTCCACCGGAGAGAGCATCTAAACATTCGTCAATTCTAGGCAACGGGTATGAATCCTTCCTCGTCCTCTCATTTAATTGCCTGTAATCTATGCAAAAACGGAGGGTCCCATCCTTCTTACGAGCCAAAACCACGTTAGCCGCCCACTCGCTAACAGCGGGTTCAATCGTCCCAGCGGCCAACATACTATCCAGCTGTTCGTCTATGGCAGCCCTATGGGGAAGCGGTTGGCGCCGCAGAGGCTGTCTAACAGGACCTGCATCTCCCGTATCAATCCGATGAGTGGCCACGTTTGTTCGGCCAAGATCGCCTTCCCTTACCGAGAAAACATCACTGAATTCAGTTAAAAGTTCCCGCAATTGGTCTCGGGTCTCGGGTGTCACCTCCTCGGGGAGATCGGCCATCAGCATCTCGCAAGGAGCCGCCTCACCAACCGGCTCCTCACCCTTATCACGGGTCTCCCGACACTCAACTTCGACCGGGTGCAACCCTCCCAACAACTGGTCCTTAACCAACCTTACAGGATCCTCGGTCAAGTTTACTACCCGGACCTGGGTCGTTCTGGCGTCATCGCCTACTACGACCCGTGCGAGATGGACCCCCGGACTGATTTCCTTGGCATCTGTCATCCAGGCCGGCGCTACCGACGACAAATCCCCATACAGGGTCTTTACAGGGATGTCGAATTGACTCTTAGGCGCGACTACAACTTCCTCAGCCACAATTACCCGACGGCACCACCCGGCTCCATTACCTCTTACCAGGGAAATACGTTTCCGACCAATGAACAAGGCCCCGGTCCCAAAACCTAGGCGGCATCGGTGTTCCCTCAACCAATCCATACCCAGCATGGGGTCAGCTATCTGATCGGACACCAAAAATGCACTAGAGATCTCAAACCCACTCCGAATCTTAATGGGGACCCTTATCTCACCCAAAACCCGTATATCGGACCCGTTCGCAGCCATCAAGTACCGGTTACAGGGACGAATCTCTAACCCCTGGACAATAGAGGAAGGTATGAGGCTCACCTCCGATCCGGTGTCGACCAGGCAGAGTTGAGAGCGTCCATTGATCGTCCCCCTGACGTAGACAGCGTTGAAGGTTGCACGGTTGGGTACTCTTGGATGGGTCGTGTGATTGGCGGCCACCGGCTCCGTCGGCGTCGAATCTTGGGTTTCTGTCTCGGTCGCATCCGGGCGATGACGGGCCCGGCGTGACTGGCGGCAGTTGCGGGCGAAGTGGCCTGGTTGGCCACAGTTGAAGCAATTCATCTCCCGCCTCGGTCTTTCTTGGTCGTCGGCGTTGGCGTTTCCCGGGCGAGTCTCTCGGCCCGGTCCTCGGTTACGGTCTCCAGAGCGAACGTCTCGGTCCGGCCCAGCATTAGCCGGAGGCGTACGACCCCGCAGCTCCCGGAACTGTCGGTCAAACTTGCCTTCGAGCTCCCGTTGCCATCGGCGTTGCTCTTCCTTCTGGTTGGTCAGGAACCGGTCCAACTGCGCCTGGATCTGGTCGCCGACATCGGTCTCCCGAGTGCCACGCACCCGGTTTGGCGGTCTTCCGCGGTCGTCAGGTTCCGACGGTCTCCTCCGGTCGTCCTGGCCCGTTGTGCTTCGGTAAGCCTCCAGACGAAGCGCCGTCCGGTAAGCTTCGTCCAGTGACTTGGGTTCTCTCTCGCGAATCTTGAGCGAGAGCTCCCGATCCCTCATCGCCTCCAGGAACGCGTCTTTGGCGATGATCTCCGTGGTTTCGTTGGAAGGCACTGGATAGGCGAGAACCACCAACCGACGAATTTCATGAAGGAGGTCGGAAAGGCTTTCCCCGGCACGCTGGCGGCGGTAATAGAGTTGCGCCCGGAAGGTCTCGGCTTGGCCTTCCGTCCCGTAGCGTTGACGTAGCCGCTCCACCAACTGTTCGTAGGTCGCATCGGGCTGGGCCCCGAAGTCCCAGAGCAACTGAGTGGCGGCTTTCTCCAGTGAGCAGCGAAGGAAATCGACTCTGTCCGAAGCGGTCCACCGATTGTGCCTCGCACAAACCTCGAACTGAGACAGGAATGATTCCAGTGAACCTGTCCCATCGAAACGCCCGGGTTTCATCTGCATCGGCCGGTTTTTCAACAGGCCGCCGACGCCCTCAAGCAGCCCCGGAAGAATCCTTGACTCGTCCTTCACTTCCCGGCTAACAGGTTCCATGGATTTCCTCGGCTCCATCGGCTTCCATTCCTCGAAGCCAAAGTCGTCTGGCAGGCTGTTCCGGTCCGGCTTGATCTCCATCGGTCGCCTTCTCTCGGCGGGCGTAGAGCTTTGAGGCTGCAGGACGTCAAAGTCGACCAGCGGGTAGACGCGTGTGTCGTCCTCGTCTCCCATCGGTAATCAGCGTTCTTCAATCGTCTGACACCCCACTTCTGGTGTACCACTGTGGCGAAAACGGCTGGCGTCGGGCGGGACTCCGGTATCTTCGGTCACCAGGATAGCTCTTCGGAGTCTTCCCTCTTCTTCGTTCGTCCGCTGAGCTCGGCCTTTCCCGTCGGGCAAAGGACTTAAAGGTGCCACCGACGATGCCTAACACTAGGTTAACTAGGAAGACGGCAACGACACGGATCAACACAGCAGATTGTTTTATTAATGTCGAACTTCTTAACACACTACAACATTTAACTGACCTTAAACACTACTCCCTCTAACTGACTTTGACTGCCTCTAACTGCCCTCTAACCGCCTCTAACTGCCCTCTACACGCAACAGGCGTCTCTATTTATAGGTTCAGAGGACGACAAATTGTCCGTTACTAAGGCAAAGGCTCGCTACTAAGGCAAAGGCTCGTTACTAAGGCAAAGGCCCGTTACTAAGGCAAAGGCTCGTTACTAAGGCAAAGGCTCGTTACTAAGGCAAAGGCTCGTTACTAAGGCAAATGTCCGTTGCAAATCACGCGCGCAGGCAAAAGTTCATGCGCCTTTCAAATAATGCTACACTATCAGAAAACTCAAAACTCATGGCCTTTCTTCCTCATCCATCCATAAATCATAATGTAACCAAAGCCACTACCGTTGCTAAACTGCTAGGCCTGTATGCCTCCCCATCCTAGTGGGGTCTTAAGCTTTAACCAGCCTTAATTGACAACTCGCGGGCTGAGGATTATCTGGCTCTATGTCCAAAAAGTACAATTCCGAGATATTCAAATTTTAAAGTTCAACATACAAGCTCCAAAGGAATAATGAAAATATTGCAAATGTAACTGACTGTATTTGTTCATCTGTTAATACAGTAACATTGTATATAGGAAAATGCTGCTAAAAAAATGTGCAAAAGTTTTTATGAATTTTTTAAAAGAATGCCCGATGTATAAAATGGACATAGAGCCGTATAACACTCAGTGCATACAATGGTTGTTGTGAACACAGCAACAGTGTAAACAGTCATTTATTACTATCAAAGTTGGTCTTTATAGTCAAGTTATGCATCATAAACTACATTTCTTTCACTTTGAACCCAAAGCATGGAAACCAGCAGTTACTGTGTTGTAGCTTACTAATTATGACTCCATAGTTAATACTAAATTAGCCATGAATGAAAATAAAAAAAACAATAAAATTGAGTATGCCTAATACTGAAACACTCACTGTCAGTAATAATGGGATTACCAATAAGACTTGATGGCTAACTAAACTAATTACAATGACTGTTACTCATTTTATATTTTTGGAAAATGGAACGTTAGATTTTTTAAGGAACTGCTTCAATATAGTTTTCCAGTTTTGCTTTTCTTAATAATTCTGCTTATTTTTTGTCATTAACCTCATTTCTGCTTTTTCTTGTGACTTCTAACACTGGCACTGTTTATCACATGCTCACAATCAGGAACTGGTTTTGATAATGATTTCAGGCTTTTCTTGCGACGATCAGGAACTGATTTTGATACTGACTTCTGGTTTTTCTTGCGATGATCAGGAACTGGTTCTGATACTGACTTCTGGATTAAACCAGGAACTGCAGCCGTCGAAACTAAATGTTCCACATTAAATTTGTCACAAAAAGTCTGATTGTAATTATCATTCTCCATGTCACAGATCATTTCATCGTTCTCAACTTCACCGTCACTGACGCCTAACTCCAGATCACAGTAACTATTACTACAAGAATCAAACATACAATGTGCATACCATACGGCAGAGATATATAAACTGTGATGATGACAATTATGGATGGAAATGGGCAACGAGGAGAATGTAACAGGGCGTGTGCGGATGATATCTAGGATTGGTGCAAAACAGATCTGTGGAAACAAGACTAGACTAATTAATAACGCGTGCATTGGAAACAATGCCATAGCTACGGGCCTTTGCAATCGTAATCGAGTATTTATATAGCGCAACTCAAAAACAGAGGAGCGCTCCCGATCCGGGCCAGTGTCTTCAGTGTCGTCGGCTCATGGATCACGATTATTATGGTAATGATCTACAACTAAATAGAGAAACTTAATGGAAAGTTACTGTAGCATCTTAACATAAATATTGTAAATTGTTAGTCATTATAAGACACTTAAATTATAACCTTTCGCTCAAAGTAAAATTAAGAACTCTTTTTGTCGCCATGATAGTAATAACATAACCAAGCGAGCTGGTTGGCTGGTGGACATAGAGCTCTATAACTCTGAAGTACATAAATAAATTGGACATAGAGCTAAATAATTCTGTTGATAAAAAGGTAAGCATTGATCCAACAATGTTCATTTTAGGTGGACATAGAGCCCCTTGAAATAGGCAATTCAACGACACCAATAACGCAAAAACGACCAATTATGGACATAGAGCCAGATAATCCTCAGCCCGCGAACTATTATTATTAGATTATTATTAAAAAAGGGGGGCCCTAATTTAGCGGGGATTGTGCCCCTTTTGGGTCTCCTCTGTTCCTTAGCCAATGCACCGATCGATATAATAATAATAATAATAATAATAATAATAATAATAATAATAATAATAATAATAATAATAATAATAATAATAATACTAATAATAATAATAATAATAATATCTTTTCTTTAATAAGCGCCTGACAAACGCACTGCGATGTACATTTACATGTTATGCAATTCAAATCTTAACTACGGTAGGCCTACTAACAGAACAGACAGCCTGCAATACAACGGCGCTAATAGCAGCCTACAAAGCATATCCGCCCAACGGGGTTCGAACTCGGTACCTCTCGGTCTCTGTTATCCAATGCGCCACGGTCTCTGTGCCAGATGTTATCCAATGCGCCACGGCCCCCCCATATGTAATAATCAATTTATAATTGTTGTTAATTGTAATATGCATTGTGCTTCTGGAAATTAAAAAGTTGTCAGTACTGTTGTCAGTTAAAAGCTGGCTTCCGATAAAGAACGCCTGGAAAACTCCTAACAAGAGCCATACGCCTAGCTAGCTAGGTTACCTAGAGCAATCGATCCTTTCCAACAGTCTCTGAACTTGCCAATATAGCCGATGCGAAACTCCTTTTCTCCATATTACACAACCCCAAGTATGTACTTCACCAACTCCTACCTCCACTCCGACCCCTCTCCTCTAGAGCACACAACCATATTCTCCCACCCAAGGACAACTCTCAATTTATTCCCAGATCATTATATAAAAATATTTACTAGTTTATTCTAAAATCTTCTAGTGAACTTTAATTTTCCGTTATCACTCATGTTAGCATGTCTGCGTTTTATTTGTCAGATTGTTTTTCCCAGTAAACGAATATATAAAATTATATAACCACTTTAAACCCTTGCTATGTTGTATTATGTTATGTATGTGGCGACACCTGTGTTGCCATAGAAACGACGCAGTGGGCGATATTCCAGTATCGTGTGAGCGATAATGTAAATAGTAAGGCACTGAAATAAATGACATTCTAAGTTATATGAGGCATGGCGAAGCAGTTCAAGGTAAGCAATAAAGAAATTTGTTTTAAACCAAAGGAGCGAACATCACGAGGTGTATTATTTTAGCGTGGTGCTTCTGCGGCGGAAAATGCCGCCACGCAACCCGCGAAAATTTACTTCTGCGGCGGAATTTTGTTGGACATTTTATCTAAAAACAACTCTAACCCTAACACTGACCCTAACCGACCGTCACACTGACCCTAACCGACACTCAATTCCGCCGCAGAATTGTGTCGAAAATGTTACTTCTGCGGCGGAATTTTTCGCCGCAGAAGATTTATCCATGCGTGGTGCTTCTGCGGCGGAAAATGCCGCCACGCAACTCGTGAAAACTTACTTCTGCGGCGGAAATTTTTCAAATTTTATCTAATGTCGACTCTTGCCCTAACCCTGACCATAACCGACCGTCACAGCGCCTAACCTGTCCCTAACGCATTTTCGCCGATCCAAGGTGAGTGCAGCAAATACTTTTGGACTAATCAGGGTAATTTATCGTTTTTGCTTTCTCAATAATTTTATGGATAAATTCCGCCGCAGAAATAACATTTTCGACACAATTCTGCGGCGGAAGCGCGCGCATGCGCATTGTTCAAAATGCGGTACTTCCTATAAATTGGCGTCGTGAGGGTCGGTTAGGGTCAGGTTTGGCCGCGTGAGTGTCGGTTAGGGTCAGGTTAAGCGCTGTGACGGTCGGTTAGGGTCAGTGTTAGGGTTAGAGTTGTTTTTAGATAAAATATCCAAAAAAATTTCGCCGCAGAAGTAAATTTTCGCGGGTTGCGTGGCGGCATTTTCCGCCGCAGAAGCACCACGCTAATTTTATATACATCGCATTTTAATACCAGTGTCCAGGATAACTGTCATCAATCCAACTTCTACTTACGCAAGAAGTATTTTCTATTTAAGCAAGAATTATTTCTTCAACAATCCATCTTCTATTTATGCAATAATTATTTGGTAATCCTGGAAACGGCGGTCCCAAATTATGAAATGAAAGAAGTCTACAAAGTTATTTGATATTGTCACTTGAAAATGGAGGCTGGATTGATGAAAAAACTGTTACACTAAATGGAAGTGGGATTGATGAAAACATTCCTGTGTTGAAATAGAAGCTGGATTGATCTAAATAATTTTTCCCGTAAATAGAAGCTGGTTGCATGGATGAAACTAAGTTTCCATTCAATAGAAGCTGGATGAAAATAATGTTTTCAGTAATTAGAAGCTGGATTCCTGAGAATATATAGCACGTTTTAGTGAAACTATAAGAAAGCGGCCTCTGTTGATTTCTTTCATTTCATAATTTGGGACCGCCGTTTCTAGGATAATTTATTCAATCCAACTTAAACTGTAAGTAAGTAAGTTATTGTCATCAATCCAACTTCTATTTTAAAATTGCGTGGTGCTTCTGCGGCGGAAAATGCCGCCGCGAAAACTTACTTCTGTGGCGGGGAATCACAACCCACGAAAACTTATTCTGTGGCGGAAATTTTTTAACATTTTATCTAAAAACGACTCTAACCCTAAAACTGACCCTAACCGACACTCACAATCTTCTGCGAGATAGGGAGCCAATGCAGAACATCCCACATATAATCGGTGACATGGCCAACCCTTGCGATATGACCAATGAGATGTGCAGCCATGTTCAGGACTCGCTCCAAGCACCCTAACCATCCAGCGGGGAGGCCAGCTTAGAGCGCACAGCAGTAGTCAAGGCGAGTGACGACACATTGCACATTACTCTGTTTACGATTGAATCCAACAGTTGGCATATGCATTGCTCATTTATGTTATTGGAAACATTTATCTGCAAGGTCCCATGAGCTGTCTTTTTTGTGAAGGTGGGTGATAGACCTGTGTCGACTGGTTTAATGTTAACCTAGAATTAAAGGACATGCTTATTATTTTATAAACTGTCTGTAATGTTGTAGCATCCTTCTGGTGCAAGCAAACCAGCTCAAAGGAGAAATGAAATTGGGTATGTTTGAGAAGAGTTGCTTTAGTGCATACTGTGGCCATACCTGAAAAGTAAAAATCTTCTCTAAAAAGTCTGCTTCTTGTTTGCATGCACATATATATTTCAGCATTTATGTAACATCTTTTAATTAAGAACTTATCAAGGACACAGATATACAGCTGTCTAACCGATCTAACACAAGACTCCTGGTAAACTGAAGGTATATCTTGAGCTGCTTCAGGTGGAAATGCCTATTGTAATGTCTTCTAATGTTTCTAAAGCACCACTGACATAATGCAAAGGCATCAGTCGATGATCCCTTCAAGTGAAGTCGCAGTTAAAATCAGAATCCATTTGAGAAGTCAGGTTGCAGTCCAATATGTCACGGAAATCGAAAGTCAGAGTTGGCAGGTCTTCTTGAGGAAGATAATTAAGCTGTAATAGATGATGATTTCTAGCTTAGTTCTGACTAACAATAGACAATGAACAGAATGTATAGAAATAGGGAGGGAGGAATTGCAAAGCCTTGGACCAGTGACTGAGAATGCCCAACAGTGCAGCACTGCATGGCTCAACAAGAACCTACAAATTTGTTGATTGGGAGCTATATTTGCTACGATGAGCGGTGAGCAAGGTGCACTATTTGTAGACAGAATTAAATGTAATGCCTTGTGAGATGTAAGACAGATTTTAAACTGAATTATCTGGTATACGAGGACATTACAGCTGAATAGCGACTAGTGTCTTTTTGAAGGAAATAAAATGATCTGTTTAGAAACATGGGAACAAACACTTTGCTGGGTATCAGCATCAATGCTGGGAGATGTTCCTCTATCTTGTGGTATTGCAGTTTCTGATTTTACATAATTTAAGCTACAACCCATTCAGAATCTCACTGGTGGCATGTCCTGTTGCTGCCAATTTCAGTTAAGAAGAAATGTGTAATTTGTTGAGATTTAAGCCATTGGTTTGCAAAGAGCTTTTGTGTATTCTGAAGTATTACCATATGCGTTTAGTCTACTTCTGCTGTGTTCTTCAAATCAAGTGCATAGAATTTTACTGATTTGGATTTTCCCTCATGTTTACAATCGTTATCACTGTTGCCCTGGATCACGTGATGATGAAGGTTGAGGGTTGCCATGTGATGATGTGGGTTGAGGGTTGCCACGTGATGATGTGGGTTGCCACGTGATGATGAAGGTTGAGGGTTGCCACGTGATGATGTGGGTTGAGGGTTGCCACGTGATGATGTGGGTTGAGGGTTGCCACATGCTGATGTGGGTTGAGGGTTGCCACATGCTGATGTGGGTTGAGGGTTGCCAAATGCTTCAGCGTACAGATTTGGTAAGTCAATATTTCAGCAGCATTCCTGTTGTGACCAAAATATTCAGTCATCATTGTCTGCGAAATTTTTCTTATATCTGACATTATACTTTGAATTCATCATCTTTGCAAACATCACTTGCCTTCCAACAAAACTTACCAATGTTTGAACTGTGTATCATCATGAAGTGTCAGAAGTGTTTACAAAAGCTGCTGTATCATTTTGGGTTTTTCCTAGAATGCACAACTTCACCCTCCCCACCAAGGATAAGCGAAACTACATCCCGCTGGTCTTATTCAAAGATGCATATTAAATTGACATGTATAATTATTCCGATAACTAACTCTAGCTCTGCTCAGCAACTAGTCAGTGTTACTTGTAATCAGTTGCGTCTTTGTCAACTGCATCTTTTGAATTAACGAATATTGATTGATTGATTGGTTGACAGTAAGTAATCCTTAATTACATCAACTATTTTGTAACATTTGCGCATTTGTCTTAAATTAATAAGTAGCTAATTGCTTGCTTACTTACTTAATTAGCAATCGTCTAATTTTGCATAAGATATGAATTGATGGACAATGCTAGGTTAAACCAGTAAGGAAGCAAAACGTGTGGGAACCTTGGGTCTCGTTAAAATGGTGCTTACATGTAGTACAGTTCCATTATTGCTGTTGTGCTGTGTGAACTGTGATCCTTTCTTAAATTTGTCTTGTGTTGTTGTCACAAATAAACAGGGACCGTGTGATCAGATTCAAATGCTCTTTGCAAAACACAATTCTTGATGTTTTAAGAAATCGCGGTTGGCAGGAAGTCATAGGGTTTGTTGGCTTCTTTGTTTCATAAAGCAATATTGTTAAATTTTATTCTTATTCTCACAAATGATTGGGCTTAGTTGCAAAAGTTTTATGGAGTGTTTCTTTGCATGTTTCTGGATATTCATATAGCACTGCCAACAGGTTTTGAGGCATATGTCATCAGTTAAGTGACAGATCTTTCTTGAGTTGTGTCTATGATTTCACAGAAACTGGACTGTTGCTGTCCAGAAATCATATATACTGTTCCATGGGCAAAGGAAAACTCCCTGCTCTCTTTCTCTTTAACCTCTTAGCTGGATGTTATACCATCAATCACAACTTGCATCTTCACAGCTTCAAACTGGTTTGGGCTTTCAGGTCCCACACTCAGTTGATTTTTTTTATATACATGTATGTATATAATATGATATGATTGATATAATTAATATAAAATAATTTAGTTTGAAGCAACTGTTTGGTACTGTATGTATCATAATGATATTGATAAGTACTATAAAGTTAGATTTAATTCAAATCTATGAAACTTGGTAAATTTTTTGTCCTTATGGACATTTATAATGTAAACCAATTTTAAACCATTAACTGTGCATTTTGTTAGCGATGGAGATTGGGACTTTTATTGGTGTGATGTTGGATGGATGAAAGAGTACTTTGACCATTATTACATGGAGGAACATATGAAAATATGTCACTTTCGGAATCATTATGAGGTTTGTAATAATTGATCCAATTTAGCAGTTTAAATCCTCAACAAATTTTGTCAATTTTGGTAAGTTGCTGTGTGTAGTAATGGCTTAATTGAGTTGTTAGAATCGTTTCGAACTTTACTTGGGTTACTGAACTTGGCAGTATATCACAAATAAGTGACAATGTAGTTACATGGAATCAAAGTATATTTTTGGTTAAAAAAACGTTGATTATTAACGTGCTAGTCTAAAATACAAAATTTGTACTGTATCTGTTGAAACCACACTTTTAACAAAAGCTTTTACTGTAGCAGAATAAACAGAGTAGTCATGATGTGACATTTTTAAAACTTCATGCATCCTTACATTTTAGTTAACAAGGAAGAATCTAATGGTAAAGAATCTTAAAAGATATCGGAAGCAGATAGAAAGGGACCAAGGAAAACTGGAAGCACAAAAGTATCCTTTTTATGTATGGTATTTCAACCTTTTGTCTGAAGACTTGTTTTTCTGCATTGCTTTGTATAGTTCTTTTTTTGAAACCCTTGATTTCATTTAGTGTGTTAGCAACAGTCATACAGGTAACCATAGGTATGTGGATCAGGATAGAGTGTGGTATGAACTAAATAGCTGAACTAAATGCACAGAAGGTAGTTAGGCCCATGAACTGTGGTGCAAGATATAATTAGAGAAGTAGGCATAATGTAGGACCCCCACTAAAACTCTGTCTTTCAAGGTTGCTGGTCTTTGTCGTTGCATTATTCATGGGTTTTTCTACATAATGCAGATGTGGTTCTGGTAGTGGGTAATTAAGTGTCAGTTTTTCCCAACTGAAGGAAGTTATTGTAGCCAATGACGATATATTTGTTTTATTTTAAAATCCAGCCATTACCCAATTATTGTAACCTCACTCAGCCATTATCGATATGTATCTCAGATAAACACTTAGGTATATTCATATGAAATTCATCTTATCACAGAAAAATACCGTGTATGTTCTTGCAAGATGTAATTCAAACAAGAGTTTCTGTATTGAACTATTTAAAATAAATAGCTGGAAAGATTAATGTAATATGTTTTAAACCATGTGGCTTAAGAAAAAAGACCAACTGTCCGCCATTTTATTATTTTGCACAGATTTTCAATGATAAGGCATTAGACGTTACCCATGAGGTCACCGAAACAGGTTACTATTTTAAATATTAATGAAAACTAAATTGTTTTTGGTCAAAAATATAACTTCTTTTAGTATTTCTATTGGTAGTCCAGTTTCATTAGACTGACTTGGCTCGTTGCATGAGTGTTTTTGAATTGTGCCAGGTTATGTCATTACCCTACATTCACTAGCAGTAACTTTGATATTTATATATTTATTTTTTAGTGTCATTTAAATGTGATTTTGTTTTCCTAACTACATTTCAATAGATGTGACTTTTTTCCAATGACTTTTGAGCTGCCGGTAAGTTGTGTTGTTACCCCAGCATAAGTGGTTGAAACCTAACTATACCTACCTAAATCATCACTCTAATATTACAGGCCATCATCATCAAGATCTATGTTATTTCATTATTTTGAATATTTATGTGTTAGACAATGTTGACAGAACTTTTCAAATGTTGATCAGACTTCAAACTGTTCACTTGCCTGATTTGTAGCATAACACTACTTTCAGTGAAGAAAAATAGTCTTTGAGCTTTAAATTGTAATTGCTAAAAGAAACAGTTTAGTTACAATAATAGATCAGTGTTTGAAAAAAAATTCTCTGGGCACATGATTCTGTAAAAAAACATGTGTCTCAAACTTTCAACTGAATACATGACAGTCTTTTTGCCCTGTCCAGCAATTCATTTGCAATTACCTTTTATAGGCTCTTTCATGTAAAATCAATGGTCACTGCTGATGTCAACATTGTGTGTGAATGCCAACCAATAAAAGTGTGTATGTAAAATTTGGATGCAAATGCTTGCCAATCAGAAGCATTTATTTAAATGTGGTTGAACACTGACCTCACTTCAAACTTAAAAACCAGATTACTGAGTGATGGTATGTCACAGAAATGTAATGCTCTAAGGTGTAGGAAACCCACCAGCCATCAAAAATAAGTCAGCAACCAAATAACTTGTTGCTATAACATTCAAGAAATGTCAGGTACCGACATACACTTACTGTACTCAACAGTGGAAACAATTTCACACAAGAAATAACTTGTTATAATTAAAGTCATCTGTTTTAAAATTATTTTTTAATCAATTTTGATATGTTTTCTGTTTACTGAAAACTTCGCTAAAAATTTTTTATTTTGTTATTACTGGCAACCTTTTGCTATATTGAATAGTTGTAGAAAAAAGTCTTGTTTGTAAACTTGTATTTGTTTGGATATAATATGCCTGATAGATGAGTTTAGATGTTATCTCATACTTATAAGTTTTCTTTTAGAACTCACTTATGTCTCTGGATCATTTTAGACGGAATATCACATGTTTGTTGAAGAATTTAAGAAGAGCCCAGGTCAAATCTGGATTATGAAGCCAGTGGCAAAGTCCCAGGGAAAAGGCATTTTTCTCTTCCGCAAACTAAAGGATATTGTTGACTGGAAAAAGGTAAATAAGGAAACAATGTACAATAGCAGATGGAAAGTGTTATGCAATTCCATTTGGAAATCTTATGCTATTGTAAGAGCGACTTTCTAATAACTTTATTGTTTTAGTCTTGAATTGAAATTTGCCAATAGTTTACTCTGGAAATCAGCTGCACCTCACCTTTGTAAATGTTTGTCATTCTCTGTCTGTTTCACTCTGAAGTTACTCTCTTGCAGAATTCTAATCACTGCTTGAGTGTTGTCCATAATATCACCAGTAGTAATCAGTTTAGAAGGAGAAGAAACATTGCTGAATCCACAATAGAGAAAAGCAATCGAATTCTCCTGAGTTGAAACGAGCACATTTGAGAAGTTACAGCTATTTGAAATTTTACAGAGAGTGTTGCATTAACTATGACTTTAGATCCCAAATGGTAAATGTAAATGTACACGTTTTCATATAGCGACCATACATGGCCTCGACCCTGCTCATTTTTCAATGAACTGATCAGATGAGATCCTTCACTACCACTGCCCGTTTGAATGGGCACCATGCCATGTATGGACCATGCAAGTTCTCAATTTTTTAACTGTCCATAAAACTTGTGATTAAACAACTACTGACTAATTGATTGAGTAACTGATTGATTGATTGGCTCATTGATGGGATTGATTTATTGATTGATTGATCTGCTCAATCAATTAATTATTCATTAACATAACATTTGTAATGATACTTAGAAAAGCTGAGTGATTGATTGAATTTGTATTTTATTGAATTATAAACTACAATCGTAACCACTGTTTGATTGATTTAGTGATGAGACTGTATTAAATAATGATCTGTTTAATTGTTGTTTCATTGCTTCAGTCACCACAGGGTGATCATCAGGTGCCACTGGATGCTACCAAAGAACAGCCAGAGAACTATGTTGTCCAACGGTACCTCGATGATCCATACCTCATCGGAGGCAGAAAATTTGACTTACGAGTCTACACCCTCGTCATCTCTGTACGTCTTTTTTAGCTTCATATTTAACAGTATTGTTCTTGTTGATGATTTGCTCTTGTTGTCTGTTTTTGTTATAATTGCATTGACATCTACCTAGGAAGGCAGAAAACCAAAAGAAAGATCTGTTTAATAATAGTCTTAGGACACTGGTCCAGCTGAGTGTTTACAGAAGTCCTGGCACTAACTGGCAAATAACATAGGTGCAAAAGCAGGTTGCAAGAGAGGATATTCCAAAAGAAACACGGGCATAGTTAGGTCATATATATATATATCTTCGTTTATTGATTATTCTGGATGTCACACCGCATCCAGGTACAAATTAAATTAGAAGTTAGATAGTGGAACACACTATCAAGCAGAGGTGTTTAGCTAATGGGAGCAACAGGGAATCCCAAAAAAGATATTTTGCTGAAATAGCATGATGCAAATGCTGTGTGCAGGAGAGGCTAGTTATTTATGTTTTGCTTTTGATGTTATGTGCATTAACTATGACTGCAGGGTATCGACTTTCCTCAACTTACCCTGCTCTTTCCTCACATAACCTTTTCCCTCACAGTTCATGATCTGGGACTTTCTCTTGACTCCGAGCTTACTTTGTCTCAACATGTGAACTCAATTGCACGGAGTTGTTATTATCAGCTTCGTCAGCTTCGAGTGGTCTCTCGCTCTCTCTCTCATGATGCAGTTGTGGTCCTTGTTCATGCCTTTGTTACTAGTCGAATTGACCATTGTTCCTCACTACTTGCTGGCCTTCCCCTTGGTGTTTTGGGGCGACTAGATCGAGTTCTACGCTCGGCTGCTCGGCTTATTGGATGGCTTCCTAAGTACTCTCCTGTCTCTGCATACATGCGTGATGTGTTGCATTGGCTGCCTGTGTCTCAGCGGATCTCATATCGCATTGCTGCTCTGGTTTCTCGTTGTGTTCTTGGCTGCGCTCCATCTTACTTGCGTGATCTTTGCCGCCCAGTGTCTGATGTTCCAGCGCGTCGGGTGCTTCGCTCTGCGACGAGGGGTGAGTTCCTTGTTCCCGCGGACTCGCTTGGCTATTAGGCAGCGCCGTGCTTTCTCGGTTGTTGGCCCTTCCATCTGGAATGACCTACCACTTAAGCTCTGTTTTTTACTTGTAAGCCATCTGACAGGGTTCTACAAGTCCCTCAAGTCTTTTTCTTTAGTCATGGCTGGGCCGGGAGCGCTCCTGAGTAGTTTCTTGAAGGGGCGCTATATAAATGCTCTGAATGAATGAATGAATGAATGAATGAATGATGGTAACGGATGTGATATGACGTGGTTGTGAACTAGCCATTGTGCTTCGTTTTGCAATCTGATTTAACTGTAAATGATCTGTTTCAGTATGTTCCGATGAAGATTTGGGTATACAGAGAAGGGTTTGCTAGGCTGTCCAACACTCGCTTTTCCCTTGACACGATAGATGACACCTGTATCTTTTTGCCATCATTTCAGTTAAAACTCTTAATCAATTGTTTCTTTATTTGTTCATGGGTTTATTCATTCATTTATTAATCCACTCATACAGTCATTCATTCACTCACTCAGTCTTTCATTGATTTAATCAAAGTTACATGGGATATTGGAAGCTGTACAAAATGTTGTTAATATGCTGTTGTAAGTGCATGTTAATATGATATATTCAATAGGGTATTACAGTCACTATGTTCTGTTAACCTTAACATGGTCTACAGATGTCCATTTGACAAATGTAGCTGTGCAGAAAACTGCTCCAGATTATGACCCTGAGAAGGGCTCAAAGTGGTCGGTTCGTCAACTCCGCATGTACCTTAATGCAAAACATGGGAAGGAACTGGTTAGTCTTTTGATTTGTGCTTCAGTTGTTGGAAAATTAATTTAATTTCGTCAGTGAAATTTGAAGAGTAGTCAGCAGCCATGTTGGCTGCTGACATGCCGTCTCTGACACTGGGCGGCAAAGATCACGCAAGTAAGATGGAGCGCAGCCAAGAACACAACGAGAAACCAGAGCAGCAATGCGATATGAGATCCGCTGAGACACAGGCAGCCAATGCAACACATCACGTTTTGGCAGATTACTTTGTCGGAACGCAGCATTTGTTCGATAGGTCCTGCACGTTTGGATAATTACTGCTTGCCGAGTCGGCGTGTCGGATTTTTCTTTTAACTCTGCCACGGATATACTGCATTTTGAACGGTTTTGTTGCGAGTCTCATAACTTCTCCATGGCTGGAACAGTCCACCTACAGCCCGAGGGAGAACAGGTTTCATCCAACTGACCTACTTACGCCGGCATCGTCAACACGGAGGAATAATGGCGGAACGGGTCGTTGGAGAGAAGCCACTGTTGTCAATCGAGGATACAATATCAACCGCTCAACGACCAACCGATGCCGTTGCTGTGCGCGGAACTATCCGGGGTGGACCTAGTGATCTCCGAACGAAAATATCATCATCCGACATACCATCATCCGGGCTGCAGAAATTTCTGAACTGATGGGATCAATAAACTAGTTGGGAATCTGGTGGTTGGGCTTAGCGTGATTGCGCGAGCCTGCCACTGGTGACTCTTCTAGTGAGCGATGTTATCATCCGACAAAGTACTCTGTACAAAATGACATTTAACATCTTGAGACTACACTACGCGCTCTCGTGCAAGACTTGTCTTGTTAAAGCGCGTTACAAATGTCTAATTGTATTGTATTGTAGTGCTTATAGCACACTGCAAAATTGGGAACTGCAGTACCTGCAGAAATGCCTCAAATCCATCATACCACAAGGTCTTCGAATATAGCATAGAAAGTTTTTTAGACACCATTGCCTTTTAACCCAGGAGGAAAGGTTGTCTGGTTGTTAGATTGCCGTTTTCATGGTTGAACTTCAGCCGAGCGATCTTTTAACTCCCAGGCTGTACCTATTAAGTCATGTGCTACATAGAGCCTTACCTTACGTGTCCTTTTCATAACTTATATTTTCACATAATTACGTTGCATGTACTTTGTTTCTCAGGTAAATGAGTGTTTCGAGAGGATTTATGACATTTTCATTCGTAGTCTGCTCAGTGTTCAGAAAGTCATGATTAATGACAAGCACTGCTTTGAGCTTTACGGCTACGACATTCTCTTGGACTGCAATCTTAAGCCGTAAGTGTTAACAAACTGCAAACATATTCAGAATAAGTAAAAGTATTGATGATAATCTTTATAAGTTTATTGTTATTATTATTATCGTTCTTATTATATATTGTCATTATTATTATAAAATCATTTTATGTTTTACAGCAGTTGCAGCATGGGCTATCTCAAATTTTTTCAGTCATGTGGATATGCTTGAAGGAGCATAAAAGATTTACGTCATTTCGTAAATTGAGTGATTGTTTGTAGTTATAGCTGCAAGGTGATAGGATATTCCAGGCATATGGTCCAGCAACTGCAAAACTGTGAGCTGTCGTTTAGTTGTCATTGCCAGAATGTGGAGATCGCCATAAGTTGCGAAGCACAAGTGATGCATGCTTGAGAGGAAATGAGCATACAGAATGTGATGAAGGAGTCTGGGGAAAAAATAATGGTGAAGTTGGTTATAGATTCAAAACCATCATTTACTTGATTCGGTGGCTGAAGTCAGCACAGATTATCATGTAGAGTTGAATGGATGTGATCAAACATTTGCAGTGTGTTGAGAACTCGCTTAAACTTTCAGGTGTGATGTGATAATGCCAAGCAAAATTGCAGTAATCAAGGTGACTAGTGACAGGAGAGATGAGTGAATTGAGTGTTGTTTGGTTGAACAGTGGGCAGCTGATGTAGGTGGTATAGAAGCAGCATTTCACAATGACAGAAGTAGTATTTTACAACTTGCGTCACTTTGTGCTGTGTAACATGTGGAACTTGACATTCAAGTGCAATGTCAATATGTGTAGCTTCGTCTGATAACTTCATGCTTAAACCATCAAGTTTAATCTAAATAAATAGAAGATTGCAAAGCTGTTCATCATTACTAGAACACAGAAACTGATATTTTTACCAGTTTATGTGTTCTGGTAGTTAAAAAAAACTGTACTGAGCTGTTATATTTGCTTGGCATATTTTAAGTTGGGCTTATCTAGCTGATGTTGAGAGGTATCTTACACAGATATTGCACAAATCACGGTTATCTGAAAATAAACAACACAGGCTTCTGCCTCATCAAGACACTGCATTCTAAATAGCATACTATCTGCCAAGCAACTAGTTTTTCGATAACCTTGGCAGAACCAACCAATGCATCAAAATAAATTTACTGAGGCAAACTAAGTAAGGTTCACTTCTCTATGAAGGTTGGTATTAAGCCGTCTGTCTGCCTACTCTATTTATTATTCAGAGGAAAGAGATAGATTTCGTTGTTTATCTTATGGTGGTCATATATGTTGTTGCACCTGCTGTTGATTTCCATACACTTTCTGGTTTATTGCTACTGTTTCAGTTGTTCCTATTATCAGTTGTTATGATCACAATTTTCTTGTTTTTGTTTATTGCAACAGATGGTTGCTCGAAGTGAATGCTTCGCCTTCCTTGACAGCAAGCAGTCCGGACGATTATGATTTGAAGTGTCGACTGTTAGATGATGTCCTTAATGTCGTTGACCTTGAAAACAGGTTTGTCCAGTTGTTCAGCTTAATTTCTTCTTCTACGTGCATAAAATTCTATTTTATACTAAAGCCAATCTCATGCGCATTGTAGTATGAAGTAAATGGACAGTTTCTCTTCAGGCTATATGCATGAAAAACGAAATAATGAAGTCTTTTGCCATACCAGGCCTAGTATGTAAAGGGAAAATCTGCCATTTGGTTCTAAACTGACGTCAGTCAAAATTTCTTTTGTTTCATGACAGAGGGAACTGTGCCAAGAGGTTGCTAGACAGTATGTGCTCGGTTGGCTTTGATCTATAATCATTGGATCACCAGACGAATGTGATCCAGTGAATGAAGCATGAAAGAAAGTACGGAAGGCATTGATGAAGATAGAAAAGTCAGAGCTTCTCATTTGAGGCGATCGATCGATCTCCTTGGTCGATCGCCTAGCAAAGGTCTTGTCAATCAGTAAATCGATCGCGCTCAATGAGTTAGACTCCAAGAGGAACTTGGAGCCAGACCATTATTTTATTTATCTAGTTTACATTACATGCGAAAGTTCAGGCTAGGATCGATAATAACATTGCATCGACAAGCAGAGAAGGCTTATCGACGGTTAATAAGTGTTGTGTATACTCTATAGCAGTTAATGGACAATCATATAATATGCAGCTATACGAATACGATACACAAAAAATACGCTGCACACAAAAGGTCCCGTGGTCGACCGCGCATCGATAGCCTACTCAATCCAACGCGATCGATTTTCAAATCGCCTTCTATTTTCAAATGAGAAGATCTGAGAAAAGTGTGATCCTTGTCATCACAATGCCTCTTCGATTTTTAATAAAGTGTTTTATTCTTAATAATAATAAATATAATATCTTAAGAACATTCTTAATAATAATAAATATAATATCTTTTCTTTAATTAAGCGCCTGACAAATGCACTGCGCTGTACATTTACATGTTATGCAATTAAAACAATCTTAGCTACTAACAGAACAGACAGCCTGCAATACACGGCGCTAATAGCAGCCTACAAAGCATATCCGCCTACGGGACTCGAACTCGGTACCTCTCGCTCTCTACGCCAGTGTGTTATCCAATGCGCTATCGGGCCCCCCCTTCACATTTTCATTTTACATCTAGGGACTTGGTACCAGAGTATTTTGTCCGTGTCTGCAAATAAAAGTTAACAATTATTTTTGTAATTTGAGAGTATCATATTCTAAGATATTTCATGAACAGACAATTTATTGAAATCTTGTTAAATGTCTAAAGATAACAAGGTTGTGGTTAGTTATGAGTTATTTAGAAATTTAATGTTTACAGATTCAAATTTCAAAGTCTTAAAAGTGGATAGATTGGGCCAACAGACATAAATCACAGTTGGTTTTTGATGTTATAGATTAAATGGGAAGGAGAAAGCAGTGGGAGGTTTTGATCTGATGTGGGATGATGGACCAGTCTACATTGATCCATTATTTCCGGAATCAGTAACCTCAGCCGCTCCAAAACTCAACTCATTCCTTGGTCAGTCTCAGACTCCTTTGATAATACCTTCAGTGTCACAGGAAGTAGGAAATGGAGAAGAATTAGAAGTGAAAGTTTACAGGGTGGAATAAGGGATGAAGAAAGTAAGCAAAAATGGAAGGAAGCAAGGAATGAAGAATGAAAGAAAGGAATCAGTGAGGAAGACAGAGAAAGGATAAGATTAAAAAATGGTAAAATATTTAGGATAGAAGAACATGTATAGTACCCTGTATGTACATTGTACATCTGTGTGTACAGAGAAAGGTCCTTGCATATATATCAACCAGTTGCATGTACAAGTGAACACCAGCAACATTATATAACACCATTTTAGTGATGTGACAAATTGTCATTAGAAATTTATTTAGTGCCACCTCAAGAAAAAACTGACCAGAAGTGCTGTGCTCTCTGCAAAGGGCCTATTTGGTGTTAATTGTCATTAAGAATGTTATTAAAATGTCAGTAAGCAAAACAACGTACAGAAAACCAGAAGAGTCATCAGTAGCAGGCCCACACACGCACGCACGCACGCACACACACACGTGTAGCCCAACCAACGGATTCCATTCAAAAATGACTTGATAATGTTCCGAGTCTCTGAACCAAGCTGCATTGCTATTGTGGAGCGACAACAGACAGTAACGTCCATGACACATGATAATGCCGTCACTGAGCAGTCCGTCGTTGATGGCAGATGACACATCTAGTTATACCCTCAAGCCGCTGGGTCCATTTAGTACAGGTATTTGTTGTCTGCTGGTTGGTAGACTGAAGCGCTATGGTTGAGGTCACTCTGAAGATACACGTCACTCGGCCTCACTCCTTGCCAAGATGAAAATTACCTGGCTTCAGACAGCATAAGTGGCGCATAGATTCCACATCCGGAAGCCTCCTAGTGCAGTCACGTAGTCAATAACTAATGACATGCAAAGAAAGTACTGTCAAATTGTAAAAAAAATCTGCAACAGAAGCAAAGAGTAAGTCCCTTGAGTAAACTTAACAACACTAAACTGCAACATGTTAGAAATTACTGAGCAAATTCTCCATTTAGACAAAATAATCTGCCAAATTGACACAGAGGGAGAATAAAACAACCTATTTGGCTGGTGTCATGCGAAGCATCTAACTTCATGTTAAGTTGGCATAATAATGTTAGGAACTGACAGCGTTGTCCATGTTTTTGTAGGTTGTGTAAATGAGCGAAAACAGCAACTTCGTCAACTTTACAAGTCAATACAGACCTCATCAAAGTAGTTGATGAAGTAGCCATGGGCCAAGATTCAACCACCATGGCAACATGTGGATGGATGCCAACCGTAGAAGCCTTTCATCCCAGTTACATTCAGCTTATCTGCAGAGGCCATCTTCACAGGCATCATCGCTTGACCAAGAAAATGTGGACGTTGTAACTGTGCGCTTAGGTCATGCATGTGGCTTACAGTGCTTCAGATAGCATCTGATTCAATATTTTCTTAAGCATTATGTATGTATGGTATCATACGTGTATGTAACAAGTATCTGGGCCTTAATATAGCATGTTTTAAGGAGCTTTAAAGAATGCTGTGAACATGGCTGTCTATGGGGATCTACAGACACTTTTTTAATCGCATTGCGTTCTGACAGTGTGTTAACGAATAAACAAAGATTCTATTCAAGAATTAACTTGAGCCAAGTTAGAAGGAACAGTATGTACTGGAAAACGGTTTCATAGGATGGCCAGACACAAGACAAGACGAGGTACTCTAAAGGTCTGTAGCAAAGGCCTCTAACCAATGTAGCATAGACCTCTGCACTGTCCGAGGTAAATGGTTGGTACACATATATTTATAGCTAACTTGGAATATCCTCATTAACGCAGTCTATCAAAACAATGAATAAAATCCTGTTACACTAAATTAATACATGAACTTTGCTACTTGAAATTAGTAACAATAACATAAGTACAAGAACTTGATCTATTGTTCAGTTACAAATTTGTAGCATTATAATCAACTAAATGCTTCTCTTCAGTGACATCTTGGTACAAAAGAAATTATGTTCAGTATCAAAGAAAATGTAATTAATATACAAAACTCAGATGGATTTCAGCTTTAAAAGTCTGTAAATTGGAGGTAAATAATGTAACAGTTTAAGCAAAGCCCAATGCTTCATGTATGGATCTGCAAATTAAAGGCACTATTTCACGGCAGATTCAATCAAACTGAAATATTGAATTCCTTATTAAATGAGTCCAGGTCACGATTGTCACATGTGGTGTGTAGATCTGTCCGGCCGAATAATGAAATGGCCAGGCGTAAGCTTGACCAGATGTTGCTGGACATGACTGATTGTTCCCCTTTTGGGCCAAGACTGTTCCTCTGGAGGTTAAGTGCAGTCAGAAAATGTTCAATTGCTTCTCTGAAATAAAGAACAAACTGGACCTAATTACCTGTTGAATTGAATGTGAAAGACTAAGCACAAATACAAACCACCTGTCCAATTGGCATGAAAAGAGAATAGTCTTTGTTGAAAGATTTGTTTTAATACCTAATGATTGTCTTAAGTCATTGTTTCTTATTTTCTGATGTCTTGAAATCCCTGCAATCTTCCGTAGCCAACTCATTTCTGCTGTAAGAATTCCTTTCTCACGAATGTAGTAAACATTCCAAAATGTGAAGTTTAAATGGATTAAGTTCAAAGGAATTTTTCATGCAGTGTTTGTGCTTTGACAAACTCCAATGTCACATGACATCTGTTAAATCCAGCCCTAGGTTGATCATTAGATGTGGAACTTCTAGAAACATGATCATCATAATGATTCCTTATGACTATAATTCCAGTTGTCCTTTTACTGAGTTACACACAATTTTGATGACATGGAATCCAAAGTTGCCCAAGTTCAATTGTTCGATTGTTTGAATGAATTAAGCGAATTCTACATATCTTGTTGATTCCTTCAAGTATAAGTTGGCTCTAACTTTCATTCATTAGGTTTTATATAGCACCCCTTCCAGACCATCTACTCAGGAGCGCTCCCAACCCAACCCCTGCTGAATAGAACAGACTTAAGATTGGAATAAAACGTGGAGTGGCCTCTGGGGACCAGGCAAAGTGTCACATTTCGTTATCATTGTCTGTGTTAAACTGCCTCTCTATATAAGTTTTCACATTTGATGACTATGGTGCCAAATTATTATTCCTAAAGGTGCTGTTGTAATTAAATTAAATTAATTTAATTATAGAATGAAATATTTCAATAACAAATGCCATCTGATTGGAGTGAAATAACTACACTGAATACCTGATATAACTTCATCTTATACATGGTAAATTTCTAGTTTATACTGTCATAATAGAATTGTATTATATTTTCTGGTACTGTTACACCAAAGTTCGCACCAGTGCTTTAATTAAATGCAAAGAAACTTAAATAAAATGGGTATTCAAATCCTTTGCACTCATATGAATACACTAAGATTGTAATGAGTTCGAACATATCTGCAATTTCCATACCTGTAGACGCCCAAATTGATGCAGGCTATTCCCAGATTGTAACGAGTTCGAACATATCCTGGAGAAAGGTCGAGAGCACGATGGTAGGCACTTACAGCTTCTTCACTTCGTCGGCCATTTGCTAACGTTGCACCCAGCTTATTCCACAACAATGAATCCTATACAGAGCAACAAAACAGGTCAACTTCAGATTCAAAGTAAACTGGCAAATGTAAACCTAATTAAGAGCTCTTAATAATGTTAATGAAACCTGTGAGCTGATTTGAGACTCTGAAAGCCAGACTTCATTAATCTATAATATAATAGAAGAGAAATGTCACAAGTCCTGAAATGTACTTTTTTGTAATGCTATAGGCTCATTTCGTTTCAGTAGGTGGCACTGCTAAATTCTATACATTATGAAGGTCGTACTAAAATGGGCTCATTTAATTTCAGTACGTGGTGCTGCTATTGCACTATGTGCTAAGAACATGGCTGCCATGGATGATGACTCATATCATTTCAGTAGGTGGCTAATATCGCGCTAACCAATGAGTAGATTCAAATTTCTGTGTAATCAAAGTTGGAGCGTGCAAAGCCTATTGCCGTGCTGTCCAACATGTGGGCATGCGGTCTTAGAATGAGCAAACATCTAGTTTATTAACAGAACAAAATACCAGGCTCAACACCAGAAACCCCAAATGTTGTCCTTAATGAGAACAAACTGAGAAATGTAAGAAAATTGCCTGAAGCTGAAAAGTAACAGCAATCCATCAAGAGGACAACCTTCCTTATCAGTGTTAAGACTTAACAATAATATATTGTAGGTGGCAAATAAGACACCTCACCTCCACTGACATCAATAAATTTAAAAAGCTTGTATGTCTAAGAAAAAGTGTTAAGGCAGTCAAATATAAATTAATTAATAACTCGGGTAAAGAAGTAAAATTACCAGTCAAAACCAACATGTTCAAACCTTACAAACATTGCAAGTGATCAGCAATAAAGTCTGAAAAGTTGGTTCAAATGTATGTAATTGTTGTAGGCCTATAACAATGTAATGCATGTGCGCTTGTCAGATGCAAATAAAGGCTACTTACTTACTTACTTAAAGTGTTCAGTTTCAGAGACATTTAAAATCCCATTGCCTATACTTACAGTGTTGCACTACAATTGCAGCCTATGCTCTGTGGTTTACCAAACAGTTTATTTCTTAATTCACACATTCATATTTTACTTCAGGAAGAAATGCTCTGTGCAACCAATTAAATTAGAATTAAGTCTTGTCCCAGAGACTATCAAGAATAGTGCTTCCAAAGGCAATACCAACATTGGACATGTATGGCATTAGAATTTAATTTATTATTATTATTTCAAAGCAAATGCATCACGATTACAATGTGAGTTAAACAACACAAAATATGAATAAGCTACGGTAGAAATTACACTCAAAGTGCTTACTTCTGGTCTGATTTGAAGAGCTGCAGTAAAACAGTCAACAGCCTTGTCAAATTCTCCTGACAAATTAAACAGCACTCCAAGGCCAATCTACAAAGCCACAGACCAAACATGCACCGTTGTTGTACACAGCATACGATGTGTGTGAAAGTCCAGGAAGAAGTTAATTCCTACAGCTTCATCATCATTTTACTCAGCAGGTACTGTGCATACTTTCCAATAATAGTTTCTCTGTATATGAATTACTTGTATGACGTGAATACTTGAGCACCTGCTATGTAATGCATAGTGTGTGGGTCGAAATGTCTCCCCAGTGAGAGTTATTGTTCATGTACAAGGAGCAAGATGCAGTGCTCAACAACTTAGCACCATTCATTAGTACTTCTTGTAATTAGATATACAGGAGCAGTCCCTTAATTAGGTCAATCCTGAGAGGTAGCCATAGGTATGAAATGTTAGTAACTTCATTTTTCTTGGTCTTGACATACAAGGGCAGGTGGCCAATGTCTTTCTCACCATCTCAACTTCCCTCCATCAACAGTGAACAGCCAATATACTCATTTACAGTTGATTTCAGTAGGAGGGGCATAAGACGACCACAGAGTTTGAAGCATTTATCTATCTTGGTAGAGATTTGAATCTCTAACCTCTTGGTTGAGAGAACAGCAAGCTAACCATTACATTATTATGCTATGTAAATACATGAAAGAAACAAAATCAATAGAGACTCAGAATGGTTTTTCCAGGAGCCTGGCTGATTCACTTGGAGCAAATTGCACACAATGTTCAATAAAAAAAACAAACAATTTTCAATCATTTTACATACGATGTTACAGGTCCATAGCTGATCCATAGCTAATCCTAAAATCATTGCACTGGCTGCTCATAATAATAATAATAATAATAATAATCTTTTCTTTAATTTAGCGCCTGACAAACGCACTGCGCTGTACATTTACATGTTATGCAATTGAACAATTTTAACTAGTTAACTACTAACAGAACAGACAGCTTGTAATACAACGGCGCTAATAGCAGCCTACAAAGCAAATCCGCCCTAACGGGGCTCGAACTCGGTACCTCTCGCACTCTTCGCCAGATGTTATCCAACGCGCCACCGACCCCCCCATAGAAAGCGAAAAACTTTAAAGACTAGGCTAATTGTATACAAAACTACATTTCAATCAATTTTACCATCTTCACTCCAAAGCAACCATAGGCTGATGACTTTAGCAATAATACACTGCTGCTATAGATGCTCTTAGATTAGCTAAGAACCAGAAGCATCCTAACTGGCTTTCATTTTTGTAGTTCTAATCAGAAACAACTGTAAACTGCTACATATTATCTGCAAACCCATGCAGTTATGAGACTTTTGAATCCCATCACCTGAATTAATTCTTTAGTACACCTTGGGGGACAACTCCACTGACAGCAAAATAGAAGAATCAACATGCAAAACCTGCATTTTCCTTGCAAAATAAAATGAGAAAACGCTTCGATAACACTTTTCCGATGCCAAACGACAACCTCCTCATCAGTGATCATAAGTTAGTACAGGTCGAAATCTTACCTGGACATCGGCATCAATTTCATTCGTTTCATTTTGTACTGCTTTGATGTATAAATCTTTCAGTTCATTATGACTACTACAAATAAAGAAATAGAATTAGGTTAAAAAACTGCAGAATAGCGCTGTATATTGAAATATAGGAAGTAGGTTTAGTTAAACCTCAAGAACACACTCTCAATCAGTGGCGTACGGAGCTTAAATGCCGCCCGGGGCGACGGCCCAAAATGCCGCCCTTAGCACTTAATTTTGGAAATTTCCGGAAAATTTTCTTTATTACTTCCGCCAAAATTTCTGATGACCTTTTTTTGGGTCGTCAGAAGCCGCCCTGTCCTGCGCCCGAATGCCGCCCCTCATTTCACCACTGTATGCTATTTAGTCTACTTTTATTACCTTTTTCTTATACTTTTTCAATTTTTTCTGCATTCACTCCTTCTTTTATTTTTCTTCTACCCTATTTTGCCGCCCCTGCTCAAGTGCCGCCCGGGGCGACTCGCCCCCTCTGCCCCCCGTACGGTACGCCACTGCTCTCAATCTTATTTCCATTTTACTTTTCATTGTTGTATTGGTAAGATGTGTCGTGCTTAGTAATGCTACATATCGTTAGACATTTCTAGTAAACCTAATTTGATAATGGAAAGGGTCAAACATCAATGTTCATACATTGTTGAGGGAAAATGAGCTGTGGTCGATCAGTTACACAGTGGCAAAGTGCAAGCCAAACATTCCAGAAATCTAGGTACTGCAGAATCAATTCTACGAGATTAGGTAAAATATTAAACAAAGCTGCATGAATTTGTTAAGAATGTAGTTATGGAACTTTGATTGAAGTGAAATGTGTCATTTTGTGAAGTAAGGAGTGCCCAAGGGGCCGTCCATAAATGACGTCACGCACCTAGGGGGGTCAGAAATTTGTGACGATTTGTGACATGGGGGTGGGGGGTTGGAGCAATGTGACGTCACATCAGGTCTAGGTTATTAAATTTAACAAATAACAACAATTTAATTTTAATAATAACAGCACTAATTTTGAGTATTAAATTTTCACTTTTTTTTACTATTTTAATGTATATGAGCACCATTATTAATAATTTTCTAATTATTTCAATATTTGGTCACCGTTAGATTTTAAAATATGTATGCTCTCCCTATTTGTTCCATGAAGGAGCATTTTGCTTCGCCATGGAGATTTGGTCTTAGGGGGGGCTTTGTGACGTCATTTTCAAGGGGTGTTACTTTTTGTGACGAAGTGTGATGAGGGGGGTCCAAAAGCGGCCAAAATTGCGTGACGTCATTTATGGACGGCCCCCAAGTGGTAGCAATTTGCTGGTGCCATCTGTCAAATGTTAGTACAATGTCTGAGCATAAGTTATATATAGTGTGAGGAATTAGATTCCTCACATTTCAGCTCTGATGCAGCTGATGTAGAATGAGAGTTAATTCACCTCAGACTTTAAAGCAGTTTGCATAAGCCATCTTCATAGGGTTTTATTTGACAATGAGGGAATGTCAGAACGCTCTCTTCATAGGGTTTGATGATTTGACATTAAGTTATGTTAAATTCCAGCCTGTTTGCCCTGTGTACTGAACACTGGCACTGAATAGATTGCTATTGAGAATGTAAATTAAGGTCTTCCAGCTGAACAGTCATCACAAGTGCATATAGGTGTGCACATGTGCTGGACTGACCTGAAGTCTGCACAGGTAGCTTGACCAAGGTTGGCCACGTTTCTCTAAGTTGGTCATAATTGCATTCTGCTTGAGAATTTAATTCATCCAGACAACTAATCTCACCTACATGTATTATGCGTTCTTGGAATTATTTCTCACTTAATACTGTTTCTTCTAAGTATTCTGTATGGTGTTTGGACATTTGTTGTCTGGGTCTTATGTGCCACCCATTCATCATTAGGGGTAGCAAGCTACTTCTAGGATGCTTACAAAACTGTCTACCATCAGCGCAACTGCTAATACTTGGAGTTATGTAAGAAGTGCATTTTAAACTGGTTTTTGAAAACAGAACGGTTTTATTTTGTATTATTGGATCAAAAATCGCCAACATATCTTTGGACAGGTATATTGAAAATGTGATCATTCGGCGGCAAGAAACTTCTGTGCAGGAAGACGCGGCCTTGAGGTGATGTAAGTCTACTGACTGGACAATAAAGGCCAAGAGAGTGTGCCTCACAACTTTGCCTTAACAGGTGTCTACATTGTAATCATAAGAACTGTCACTTTATAATCAGTGGTGAAGATCAGCAAACCTTAGGTAATAGAACCTATCCCTAGCCTCCTCCATTTCTTTTGGCACAAGGTGCGAATACAATGGATTCTTCTGGAGCCACTGGAGCAGAACATCACATGCCTTCTGCTGCAACACTTCATTTGTGTAGCTCACAGCCAATGACATCAAAGCAGTCAGATTTCCTGGTTCCAACTCAAGACACCTGACAAAGAAATCAACAACACAAGAAATTATGCTTGTATCATATTTCATCAGTTATACATCACAATATGTAATACATATAATTGTAAAGGCACATCGTTGACAAAGTGCCTGTATCATACGATAAAGGCACTTTGCAAACCCGTTGATAGATGGGCTCTACACCATAAATAATGACTGCAGTGTCTTCTAATTTGGTAACATCCATCAGATGCTAACAGACAGTATACGCATAATTACTTTGCTGCAACCTATACAAAATAAATTATGATCCGGCATTTAGGACAAACATATCTTGAATATTGTATCCTCAATGCAACACAGTCCAGGAACACTGCTGACTTTTCTTATATGAGCGCTGCTTGGTAACTGATGAACTTTCTGCTCTTAATGTTTAGCATTATTTAGGTGGCTAATGTAGAGTACATGTACTTCTGACTACTTTCGCTTAAAGCACTGTTATAAATTGTAATTACATTCAAAGTCATGTTGGTAACTTGTGTTGTTAAAATAAAACAAATGAAATGTTACAATCTGTTTATCTACTAAAAATTGCATTTCACGTGTCACGTGTATACTGAAGGCTCATTATAATATGCTTCTTTATAATATGAATTCTGTTATAATACAGTTATCCAAATAGATACAAAAATAAATTCCCCTACAGAAATATTACTTGTTATAATACTACTCTGTCATAAGGCAGTTCTTCATATGCTCAACTGAGCTAATACAATAAATGTCTTGCTGCTAATTTTCGTAAGTACTCGGCATCTGATGCTCCTTGGTTCAATGTCCAAAAATAGTCAGCCAGCATTGATGGGTCCCAGTTACCCTAAAAGCCCAACCGCTTCACCAAGTTTGTTACTAACTGTACGAAGAATAGCAGGGAAGAAGTCTAACTGTGAATGCAGAAAATGAATCTTCAGCAACATCTTGCACTTCATGATAGCATATAGCTGGACATAGTTCTGCTTTTGTTTTCACATACTTAAGTCACTGAACAGGTCATTTAATTCTGACTGTATTATCAGATGACGCTCATTGGTCATTAACGGTTCAAAACCTACATCAATGTCATTTTCCACATCTGACTCATGCATTGTGACATCTTATTCTGCCTCATCTAGGCTCTATGTCTCTGATGGCTCCGGTGCTTGCAAAACTGTCATCATTTTAAATTAACATCGAATGACACCTTGACACGATGTGATCGAAGCTCAAACTTCGTGCAATTGATTTAAAACTTAACTAATGCGGCACTGGTCTTGTGGCTGAAGTATAATTGGGATATTCAATAGACTTCTTACTTTTTTAGCAGAGAAACCAGAGACATTATATAAGCTGGTGCCCTGCGCTTGGCTTTCGAGTGACGCTTTAGAAGTTTGGAGATTACGACATTGGTCAGACAGAAGTAACATTGAATCACGTGATTCTTTTATTCTCGTCAAATTATTGGGACTGTGAATGGCATCGATTTCCCACTACCTCTGAGCAAAGCTCAGACTGACAGCACACTTTGTACACCAAATGTGAGGAGCCCAGGGTTTGTCTTGATCACCAATTTTACAACCGAGGTAGAGCTCATTACACTTTCTTACAAGTGCAGTCAGGCTGTTTCTTTGAGGCTTAGGTGTACACTTGCCACAAACATAACAGAATGCATAGCAGCCGTTACAACATTGACGAGACATTTCTGCTGCAACTAATTGCCCTGAAGACAATAAATGTTGATTTTAATACACACACAATGCTTTCTATGCCTGTAGAACATGTGCATCAACATAAGTACAAACTGATATCAATGCATCTGTGTAAGGACTGTAAGTGAGCTGCTTTTATAGTCTGTCCTGCCAGCATCCATCGTGACTAAGCATGCCTGGGCATACCTAAGCCATAGCATTTCCACTGCACATTGTGCAACCTGCATTGAGTGCATGTCCACTGTCCAGGCATGCCTGGATTACACAAAACAGCTTACTTTGTGGGAACATATAAGTAGACTGAAAAAGTGAGAGGAAATCCCCAAAACAGGTAACTTGAAAAAACTGTACGTCGTGGTACGAAAATTTTAAGATCATTTTCGTGATCAGCAACCCGAAAGTCCATAAACTACACCCAAAAAGTTTCCAGGAGACAAAACTCTACTGTCCAGTGAAATCATGAGTAAATTTAGAAAAACTGCCCATCACTGTAAAATCATATTTCAGACACATAAAAGATTACAAAACAAAAGATATTACTTTCTCAAGGCAGCGATGGCAGAAGGCTCTTGTTCATTGGCAGCCTGCGTTGTTCCAAGGTACTGCCAAACCTGCAGCAAAATTCAAGATCACATGTACCAACTGCTACATATGAAAATTGTAGTTCTTCAGCAACCAGTGATTCCTCATTTGGGTTCTGTAGTTTATACATCCACTCAGTCCAGTAGAAATATGCCTACATAAAACTAGACTTATATAATAACATACCTGCATAAAAAGATGATATATGAAAGATATAAATTTGTCCACTAAACTGCATCTAGTCGAATTAATTGAACAGATTTTTATCTGTTTTAATGACTGTTTGGTGACATGATGTAAGGTTTTCAGAAGGGACAGAGACTGCTATGACATGATGATACCTCAGCATTTGTTTGGTCCTTTTGTGCAGCTGCCTCAAAAAGCAAGACAGCATTTGAAATATCTCCCATCTTCAATCGCTTCAGACCCTCTGAAAATGGATCTGGGTGATCGCACAGAGGATTGTCCTCTTCAAATTTGTATTCCTGAAAGCAGTAAAGTCAGACACTGAACTTTTTGATTCTGTCCAGCCTTCAATGCAACCAACAAGTAAGACAACAGTCATTCTCATCTGATAGACAACTAATGTCTACTTTTTCATAATTTGAACATTTCAACGTAGGTACATGAAACCCTGCATAATCTATGTAGCCAACACATAAGTATGCTAAAGTCTAGAGCATCTGGTTGTTGCTTATCTGCAATACATACTTAGTATGGTCGACGCCGCTTAAGTGCATATAGCTTTGGGGACTGCCTTCAACCTACGGTATACACTTGACCGACTTATGCACATAAGAGAAGTTCACATGCACTGTGTAAAACTGGCCAAATCTACTGATATTTAAAAACAGAGATGGAACCTACATACAGTACTAAAATGTCTTCAGTAACCATTCAGTTAACGTAAACCGAAGCGTACAATAAGAGCGACGTAGAGCGTCAAGCAAGCTACAGGAACAGTGTTTACACTCTGGAATGTTGACCGGCAACAAAGTTACGGCACCAGCCGGAGTTGTTTGCTGTCCACGGATAAAGTGCCTAGGTGGCCAGAATGTTCTAAGCTACCTATGCAACTAAGCGGCATTGATATGCACAGAGCAATGCATAAGGGGCCTATACTCTGCATATAACCGAATTATGCACATATACGATATGCACATGCCAGAAGTTGTCTCCCATTGAAATACCCTATGTTAAAATGGGACCGGCCAGCTTCTGCGACCATAAGCAAATTATGCACTTATCCGTTATGCACTACAAACAAATGCATGAACAAGGGCACGTGTGACAATGGTGAAAGTGAATGGGAAATGACTTGCAATTGCCGCAACTGAAAAACAAGCATGGCATACGAGAGTTAGGTAGGTGTTCAGAAAGGAAAAGGTAAGTTCCTTGTCAAGAACAAGCCAACGATTGCACACAGATGTAGAGAAGGCAAAGTAAGGGAAGTCAGCAGCAATACACACACACACTTTCACACACCTTTCCCTATTGGCTGCCTGAGGATAACATCACTGAGCTACAAGTATATGTTTTCTCTTTCAAATCAACTTGCTTTTGCAACCATTGGAAATGAAGATCCACATAAAAACGCGAGAAACTCCCAAATGCTTGACATACAAGGACTAATGCAATGGCCTAAAATCCTGAAAAACTTGATGTATGTATAAGAAGCAAACGAACACAAACAAGTTAATACCTTGTAGTAGCTGTCTGTCTGAAACTCATCAAAGTCTGTTAACCAGGAATTATAATTTCCAAAGTTCTGACTGAAAACAATAAAAAAATCTATTTTTAAAACCACTAATGGCAGAAATTAAATGGTGCAAAAACAATTTTTTTATCCACTTTAACTTTGAATAACAGAAAGAATCCAATTGGCTACTACTGAAAGTAACCCAGAATAGAGAACACAGAAGGTATTCATGATTACAATAATATGACCCCAAGTTCTTATAAACCAGAAAATTTGGTAAACATGCAAGACAAAGTACAAACCTTGAGCTATCTCCCCATTCCTTCTCCAGGTTCTTCCAAAAGTCTTCCTCGACATTTTCTGTGCTATTGAATTCATCTGCCCATTTGTCAACTAGTGACTAAAAAATTGAAACATTCAAAAAATTAATAAAAATTAATAAAAATTAAACGACAACGACAAAGTTTTTATGAAACAAGACAAAGATAATTTATATGAGTGCAAAAACTAAAATCTCCCATAGAAAATAATTCCCATGGCAAATAATTCATGCACAGTTATGATCCAACTTTACTTAAGTGAGCTGCTGTATTGTAGTTCTTAATCAACAGTCAACAACTTCATCACTGCTGTTATTAATTTCATGAGTTCATCGCACTTAGGTGCATCATTCTCTGTTGATATACACAGAGTTGGCCAACAGACAAATCATGGTTCATACATCCATCTGTCCAACATTAATCATGCCTCTGGAAAAACTGGCTGATCAAAAAACTGCCTAAAGGTCAATTTCTTAATTTCTTATACATCAGCATCATTATGGTAATTACGTGTATATCTGTGCTATGGTGCACCATCCAGCTGTGACCATCCAGCTGTGACCATCATGCTGTGATGCTAGCTATTGAAAAAGATGATAGCCTTGTGTCTGCCCTTGTGAATAAAGTTTCTGCTGAAGAGCGAAGTGCCTTTTGTAGAGTATCTTGATTTTGATGCAAGGGCATTTAAACTTTTTTTCCAATTATAAACATGCATGTTAACTCATTAATTAAGTGGTGACATTCTCTCAAATACTCACCATGTCAAACTAAAGTAGGCAAAAACACAGCTGTTATCTGTACAGCTGTTGTGTGTTGTCAACATTTTGCATTGAAGGACTTTGCATTGAGTTATATTGCCGGGACGAAAAATCATTTTTGCAATAAATGATATTTCGTCTGATCAATTTCGTCATAAGTCATAAGAGAATAATTTAATGTTAGAATGGATTGACGTGGGGATGGACCGAGCTTTCACTTTGCACTAAGTAAATTTTGTTTTATCTGTTTTCATCTCAAGGATTTTGCACTGTATATTAAGAGATGTATTAAGGATCTAAAACTAACTAAACTATATAGATGCAGTCTTCAAAAGGCAGCTCATTATATGATTTCGCTCTTCTTTATATAATCTCACCTAAGCCTCTAGATTACGACTTAAATCAAACATGCGCAAGATCAATTTAGAGCAAAATAGTGCAACACTCTAAGCGTGATATACCAAGTTTGAAATATATAGTTTTTTTATAACTGAGCCTAAACTGGCTACCATACTAAACAACATCCTGTGTCATCACAACATCAACAAATCCTTACACATTAATCAGCAACTGTATAACCCACCAACAATAACCAGAGTCAGCAAATAGTACTGGTAACTAAAACATAAAAAACCTACCTCATGCCCTTCCTTGTGTAATCCTTCTTTTGTTTCTACATTTGGACCAATAGCTTGATCACGACTGAACTCTTCTGCCCTAAAACAAACAATTTCTCACATATTTAATCATACTTAATTAAAACTGCATGCATATAATTATATGTATACATATGCAGTGGGTGTGTGGGTGGCTGTATGATAGACACAGTAACACACACACCTACTTTAACAACAAGAATTCTTGTAATGTACACATACCTCACAGAGGGTATTTAGTAACTAGCCTATGCCAACAAGAACACTTTGGTATATTTTATATGGTGCTAAATTATGAATTCATCTCAAAAGCATGTCAAGGTGGAAAAAATGGCTTCAACTGTTTGCAAAATTAAATAAGAAAGAGAAGGGTTCTGAAAGCTGGTGATAGTGAATTCCATATAACCAACGACCAGCATGCACAAGGCAGGGCATCACAAGTTTTCTTCGGTAAGTTGTGACAAAAAGCTGGCCAGAGAAAGCTGGCCTTAAGTTTGTCCTGTTGGGATTAAGTGTGTTGGAAAGAAAACATCAACAAGGTAACAACTTTAAATGGACTAAAGAAGAAAACCAGTGTAATTTTCATCGAGAGTTGGACAATTACAGCATTCAGAGTTTCTGGACCAAATAGCATCAAACACATATACCAACATATATACCAGTTTTTATTGGAAAGAAATGCTCAGCATTAAACTATGGTAGCACTGAACTTCCAGTTTCATGTCTTCTGCAAGTTTCTTTTGTAATGCAACTAGAAAGTCAAAATGAATCACTGGTAATTATTATAGTCAATGTTATATCTGACCTGTTCCACAGAAACTTCACAAATTCTACTAAGTACATGTATTGCTTCAAATTAAATCATTAGCTACTTAATTGTTTAATCCAGGTTAAATCAAGTTACACATTAAATTCAGCTGCTCACAGTGCTCAAGTTTTTGTCTGTCCTTACCGAGCAACTTGGCATTCACATTCAATGTCTTTCCTGTATTCATCCAACCTAAAACATTGTTCTTTTTCTCTTTAACTGTTCAAAGAATACACCCTATGTCCATCTCTATGTGCAAAACTTATGTATTTTGTGCACAGAAACATTACATTCAGCAGGCATGATGGCTGTTTTTTCAGCTCCTCAGCTCATATTAATGATCATCTCAAAACTTCACATAGAACTGAGCAGTGTATTGATTTGCAGTATACAGATTTGTGCGACCATATACCATAGGCTAGGCTGAGATGGTACGGTTACGTGATGAGAAGAGAGGATGAAAGCTGCATGAAAAGTATTATAACAGCAGAGGTCATCGGACGCCGCAGTCGGGGACGGCAGAAGAAGGTATGAGGAGACATGATACAAGAAGACCTGAAGTCTCTCAGATTGAAGAATGAAGATACTGGTGACAAAAACCAGTGGAGAAGAAGGATCCATGTGGCTGACTCCTCTGCTGGGAGGGACTAATTCAAGCCTGAAGGAGAGAGATATATATATATATAAATATACATATATGTGTATATACCACAGTTTATGTTCATTCTGTTCCAGATAGTCCTTGGCCCACTGAAGTTCTCCTGTGGATGACACATTTGGCATGTCGGAACTTAAATACTCTGAAGTCCAGTTCACGTCACGTGCCTGTGCATCCGATGTACATGGATGTTGATGATTATCAGTCATTTCAAGATACTGTTCTGTCCAGTTGTCAGCCAAGTCAACCACGCCAGGCCCTAAAGTTATGAAAGTTTCCAGTCAACCAACCAACACAACATAGTTTGCAACCAGGAGGGTCCAGTTTTACTTGTTAAAATGTTAAATAACAAGTCATGACTGCATAAATGCTGCCATTCATTTGGAAAGAAGATACAATATTGCAAATGAAAAGACACACTACACTTAGCTTGGCATGACGTACATCATAACACTAAAGCCAAAAATGAACGGTAACTATGATTAAGAAAGAGCAGGTCACTTTTAATACTATAGCTAACTGTTTATCGCAAGAAAATCAGGGCAACATGGACAAAAGAAAATTATTGGTAGCAAATTCTAAGACAAGGTATTGTACTTGCTTATGAGATAGTCCTAAGTCAGTTGTTAAGTGTACAATATAGCTGAGCTGTCTGTCTGTCCCTCAGAAGTAGCATCGTGCCCCTGCATGGAGCCACTTGACCTACCTAGGGATGGTCAATTTCCCCTCCACATGTCAATGCACATCATTCTAGGAACACTGTGCCTAACCCAGCTGTGATGACTGCTGGTCCTAAGCAACATTGCCCCATCTCAATACCATAGGTAAGGAGCTACTGCATCAAATAGAAGGATTTACCACTTTACCAGCACACCTGTCCTTGAGGTGGTCAATTTGGATGGATCTAGAGACAATGACAGCATGAGGCGACAAATGGATAGCAATGATTGTGACAAACCATTTTCTCAATATCTGAGCCTTCTATCTGTCCTCCACACTTCAACTTCTCTCAATTATTCAAAATCGGCAATAAACTGATTTAAGATAAATCAGGGTTACCGCACCTACAACTTTGTTAAATGGAGACAAGCCACTGGTCCCTTCAAGCAGCAGTGGCGCATTGCTGACTGTACAATGTAAAAGTCTGTCTGACAAATTTCAATCTCACTGCTCTTCATCTCACTAATCATGATGATGGTTGCAATTGGCTAAGCAAGCACTGGATACGCTTGAAGACAGGCTGGCAACCCATTTTGCATCAGTGCCACTTTTCCATAATAACATTTATTGCAATTGTAATTGAACACTAATAAACTGCCACTCAACAATTCAGAGGCACTCCCGACCCAAATCAATGCTATCACTAACAAATAAAATGGACTTCAGGAGTTTCCGAAAGCTGGGAAGAGAAAGGCTGAGAAGCTCAACCCTTGCATGTGCCACTGATGCATGCATGCATGCATGCGCAAAACACACATTGCACAGCTGAGATTTAAGGCTTCATCTTTTTAGTGTTCAATGTTTACAGATGCATTTGGCAGCACAAGATTACCACTGTGACTATTTTATTAGTTTGTTGGTTTGACACAGTCCTTAGGTCAGGCGTAGAACACGGCAGTGATGCAAAAGAGAACAGACAACAACTTTTGAAAAGAGCAACGTCATTGCTTCCGAGTGTTGTTGCAGTTGACTTAAAGCATTGAATGAGTCAAACCTCGTAGCAATCCTTCTCTGGTTCCTTCGATCTCCTGCATCTCTCGCAGCAGTGCATCCATTCGGAATGTTGTTGGGCCATTCTGGAAGCGGTACTGTTCAGTCAGAAACTCGTTCACCAACTATAAACAAATACCAGTTGGAAACTCGAGTCTTTGTAACACTGGACTTGCAGACCACAAATTGTCCACACTTCCAAGTAGCCATATGTTAAAAATAGAACAATTAAGAAAGTTGCTACACAAATATGGGGAACAATCATTGAAAAGTACAAGAACGAAACAATGCTTGAATAATGACAACAGCTTGGAGACTAATTTATTATAGCACTTGCCTTATGATGTAGACTGTACAGGTTTAAACTTCAGTGATCAACGTGATCATTGCACATGGACAATATGAAATTGGTTCTAGGCTAATCCAGCTTCAAGATTCTGAACTCTTGTTTCTCTTACAAGTTTCCTTTTCTTCCAGTCTAGCTGCATATAAGGGGCTTGATTTACTACAATTATGAATGTAAATCTCTTTTGACAAAGCAGGTGATGTCATCAGATAGGACAAGCAAAGTGCATTATTATAAACAGAAAACTACATCTGAAAGCACAGTTTGCTTTGTAAAATATTTAAGAACTTCTGGGGAACATCACAGCCTTGGTGGACTGCATATTCTGAGACCTCTGGTGTATAATAAAAACCCACTCGACACAAAGAGCACTACATACAATGTCTCATTACACTGAAATACACATAACACAAGAACTCACAATTAAAGATCGCAACTTAATTAAAACTGAGTAATAAGAGATCACATGTGCCACTGCTAACCTGATCTTCAGTTGCCAATTCAAATGGAACGTTCTGTAAAAAATATAAAACATGAAGCCATGAAATGAATAAGCACAAAATGATATCGATATAGCTGTCATGAAGTCAGTCATTCATGAAGTCAACATTTTTGTTACGCTAAACTTTTAATGACCATTCGCTAGGAGCTGACAAGAAAATCTTACATCATGGAAGAGAATCCGGCAAAGCTGGATAAGTACCAGGCACATTCACTAGAGGTGACAATAAAAAATTTCAAATTTCTTTCAACCGTCTTATCACGGGCTATATGTGACTTGCTCTGGCAAAAGGAGGCTTTTGTCCAAAAAAATTAGTTTAGTATACTTTTGGCTAAAATTGATAAGTAATAATTTCTGTTTAAATGTTCAAAAATTATTATTCTATCTTGATGGGTTCCAGAGATATGAATTTTATAAATTTTTTCTACTCGAAAGTACAATTTCGAGAAAAACGCATGCTAAGTTTATTATCTTAATTCAAACCCTACATAGATCGCAAAGTTCATGTGTTTTAAACCTTATATTTATGGAAATCACTAAGGCAAACCGTCCAAATGAGACTATTTTTTGCAAGCCGTTTGCAAGCAGAATGCATAAACTTTCCAATGACATATTACACATGGCTGTCCTAATACAATGAAAGCCATACAACACTCTTGAAACTTGTCCTAAAAGTGACTTTATATTCTCAGAAAATTTTATTAATCACAGAAACTTAGTAAATTTGTCATGAAAAAAATTAAATATTATTAAATTAATATTTTTTCCGTATAATATAAGATCCTATTTATTTACATATATGCCAAAAAACCACAAATGAAAAATTTACACCTGATTGGTGTTTTAGCTAATTTCTTCAGTTTTATCACTTGGCGACTTTTGCCTCCTTTTGCCAGAGCAGGTCGCATATGTATCAATTTTCAAATTCTTTTCTTAATTGTAAATAGTTCTATGTAACTGAAAGTGAAAATTTTACAGATGCATTATGAAAGTAATTCCTTTGTGACTTGGAATTGGATCACTCTTTTTTATTGTGCTTTTTACGCTCTGCTCACTAATTGCAAGATTCTTACTGAATGGAACGACTTTTGATCGCCAACTAAGCTCTTTCTTTACTTCGTGAGTGAATGAAATCCTCATTCAAGGAAGTTTTCCCATTTTAGGATGGGCAAACATCTAGTCAACAACACATAATAGAGAAAGCACTAACATCCTCTTACAACATCAAAACAAGAAGATTTAATACACATCATGCATTGAAAACTAGTAATAAAACAATGAGCAACAGTATATAGTATTCAGTCAACATCATTGGAGCTTCAAAACTATAGTAAAACATAGCAAATTTCATTGTAGCACCCAACCAGTTGTTGACCAATATGTGGATTCTAGCTTGAAATGCATTTGACAAGTTTGGCAGAACTGGTCATAAGAAATTCCAAACATTGTACTGCCTGGTAGCGTTCCAAGGGAACTAATGATCTGTATAAACTGTTGTAGTAATTACAGTCATAAAGAAATCAAACATACTAATAGACTTACATGACCGTAAGATGGCAAATCACTCTGTCTCCTTAGTCCCTCCTAGCTCACAAAAACAGACATAACAATTAACAAGTAGCTCATTGGCAAAGTTTCTCACATTCATTTATAAGTAGAAATAATCTTCAACAGTGGTTTAAGACTATCTGATGCACCACCATGAAAATGTGACAGTTCTGACTACTTCTTACAGCATAACAGATGCAAATAAGAGCCTGCAAAACGTGAAACTTTACTGTTACTGACAGAACAGTAAATCACGTTGATCACATAAACTAGAAAAAAATAACAGAGTTCCCGATGACATCCCAACACTAACTTAAGATTCTAGGGTTCAGCTATACTTTGGTGCTGATCTGCCATTCACCTAGAACTCGTCAGCATGTCTCTTCACGTAAAGACCCTGGATGCTTGAACTCTGAACCTTTATTGATGTCCCATGCCAAGCTAAATGTGCCAAACTGACTACAAATGTCAGCTGAACTCTGCAAATTCCATTGTCCAACTTTCAAAAACAGTAAATTCCACTGTTCAAAATTTCAAAGACTCTCGAAGACCAATTTGAACTCTTCTCATGGGTTTATATCCTGATGTAAGGATACTTCAAGTACCAATTTTCCAGGCTATGAATTGCATGTCCATGAGATGCACAGATTGCACAATCCTGCAGCTGTCCATCGCATGACAATTCTCTGACAGACTGCCCTATGCCTGTTTGGGTCAACAGGAATGGGGGATGGTCGCTCTGCAAGAAGGGTTAGCCTTCATGATGCTGCTGCTGCCTAAAAATCATTACATCTAATGAAAAAATTAGGTACTTGCACAATTTCTGCCTTTATACATTGGAGAACATTCTCGAAGGCATAAAATTCACAGCAGTAGGACCTTTCATGGCAAACATAAAACATCAGCCTAACTGCCTAGTAAAAAAATTACATGCTTGCCTCCAAATTTTAAATAATTTATTCAACATGTCAACTTTGAATTTCTTCAAAGGAAAAGTATTGTCTACCTGTCTGAGAGCTCTGTCTTGAGTAAGATGAGATGTTAACTTCATGAGAGGATTGGCACCTCCACAGTCTCTGTCAATCAATTCCTTGAAGGCAGCCATTTGTCGGGTATTAGTTATTAGAATTTCAAACACCAAACTGAATGCCAAACAAAAACAAGAGCATTGATATTTACACAGACCTCGGATTTACATTTCTGTGTGACCTTGTGCATGTCAAAAATGCTCATAATTTAAATAATAACAAATACTGACGCAGACAGATAAATTTCATGGTAAAAGGGTTGTTTTACAATTTACAGCATCAAACTTCAGACTTCTATCTGATACCACAAGTGGTCATTATTTATTCGCTTGATGCTGACTTAATTAGTGCTGTCAGGGCTAGCACACCACTACCACCTAGTTGTAATGGCGTTGCATAAATGTCATCACTGGTGAAGTAATGTCAATTAAAGTAATTTGTGACCTTTGGCATCAACGATTAACAAACACGTCAATTTTAGCTTCGATTTTAATCAAGACGCCAAGACGTCAACCGACCATTTCTCGCATTTGCCACTGCGATAAACACGCGTCCACGGCACAAACGATAAATAATAATATAGACCTTTTTCTGCCTTTTTCCTTTCGATTTCCAATTTATTTAAGTTTGTTGGGAGAGACACACTACTGAAAAACGTCTGGCGAACATAAACAAAGTCGAAGTGCACGACCAGCCACCCATTACATGAGAGAGAATAAAGTTCATCTGAGGCAGCGCACTTCCGGCACACAAAACAAGATACCATAACCAGTGCGACCACTCTCCATTTTCTTAAATCCCAAGCTCTTGCCAGAAAAATCCCAAGATTGGCCAAAAGTGTACCAAAAAATCCCAAGGTACCGAAAATGAAAAAGTTGTGATGAAATATGAAATGCGTTTTAACTTTTAACAATCACAATTATTCACAAAAATGCCTAGTTAGGTACTCGCAAAGAAAAAACCGGAGCATAATATTGAATTAACAATGTTTACAGGTTACAATAATACTAAACGTCTTCAAACTGAGCGAGTTTTTCTAATCTGATTCGCTGCCACAGTTGCAAAGTACGGTAAAAACTAGTCTGGAGACCTTAGAAAATATCCCAAGATTGCTAGGCAAAATCCCCAGATCCCAAGTCGGACCCCAAAATCCCAAGATCTTGGGAAATTTCCCAAGCAGTGGTCGCACTGACCATAACATTGAGAGGAAAACATTCAGTTGACGGTTTTCTCTGTCTCGAGCAGAGGCGTAACTGTGGTCTAGAAAACTAGAAAGTGGGGTTTTCGATTTGGCATCGTTTCTTCTTCGCGACTACTAGCTATTATATTAAACGACGAAGTTTATGCACCATGCCTTCAAGAATGTTTATGCACCATGCCTAATAATAAAAATGAATAGGCTATATATATGCTGCTGCTGATGCTGATGATGATAATGTCGCGGTTCTGCCCTTTTAGGAAGTTTTTGAGGAGGGGAGGCCGCTTGCCTCTTGCCCCTTGTCTTTTGCCTCTTATCTTTTGCCTCTTGCCTTTTGCCTTTTGCCTTTTACCGTTTGCCTTTTGCCTCTGCTTCTTGCCTTTAGTCTCTTGCCAAGTTGTCTCTTGCCTCTATTTCCCTTTGCCTTTTGCCACCTATACAAGGAGAGAGAGAGAGAGAGAGAGAGAGAGATAGAGAGAGAGAGAGAGAGAGAGAGAGAGAGAGAGAGAGAGAGAGAGAGAGAGAGAGAGAGAGAGAGAGAGAGAGAGAGAGAGAGAGAGACACGCAATTTTAGCTACTTATGCTCATGTGTCCTTGTTTGAAGAAATAAGCCACGCCTTGTAATTAACTCAGTTATTAAAAGCTGCCACAGTTTTTGAGAGTGCCAATCCCTACCAAGCCTAGGTAATAATGAAGGAGAGCGAATCTAATCTTTTTCTTTTCGGTTACGTTGAAGAGAACGCACTGCTTCCTCTTGAAAAATATTAAATCTTTTATAATCGATTTGCGTTTGAATCAAGATGGCGGATGATCTGGCTGCTTTGAATTCGCGTAAACGTCAGCTTACAGAAGGGTGCGTTTGGATTTGACCAGTGCAATACTGTCAACAAGCGCTCAGTTTCTAATAGTGCTAATTTCTAAATTTTTCGATATCACCGTGTTATTCCAATGTAATTGCAACGTCAGTTGCATGTGTATTGTGGGAATGAGGCCGTAGGCGAATAAGAAATCGCGTAGATGGGGTCACTGGAGTATGAGTTATCGTTGTTAAATAATCATCTAGTAAGGTGTAAAGATTAATAATACGGTTATCTCGTAGTTTAGGTTACTAAATTATTCTAATGTCTTCAATACCGTAATTGACGTTGGTAAGTAAGCACTCGGTTATCCCGTAGTTGGCAAAAAACTTTTCCCATGGGTTGCTAAATTATTCTAATGTCTTCAATGCCGTACTAACCTGGGGGATACTCACGTATGGGGATACTCTATTTCGTGACACCGGCCAAATAGGTTCTCAACTGTACGCATCTAGGTTTCTAGTCCTAAACAAATAGGCCAGATCATCGTTATCACGTTTTGTGGTTAGTTGTCGATTTGGTAAACCCGTAGTTTAGGTTGCTAAATTATTTGATATCGTCAAATTGAAATGGAAGCTGGATTGAGGAAAAAAATTGTTTCACTAACTCGAAGTGGGATTGATGAAACTATTTCTGTCTTTAAATAGAAGTTGGATTGATGGAAATAATTTTTACCGTAAATAGAAGCTGGAATGACGAAACTTACTTTTTGATGCAATAGAAGCTGGAATAATGAAAATAATTGTTTCCGTAAGTCGAAGCTGGACCCATGGGAAAAGTTCTTTGCTTACATAAAAGTTCCATTAATGAAAAATATTTTTCTGGTTAAATAGAAGTTGGGTCATTTTTTCATTAAATGGAAGCTGGATTGATTAAAAAAAAATTTACGATGAAATGGAAGCGGGATTGATTATAGTTATGATAGAGTGCTTACTTACCAACGTCAAGTACGGCATTGAAGACATTAGAATAATTTAGCAACCTAAACTACGGGGTTATCCCGTAGTTTAGGTTGCTAAATTATCTATTTGGCCGGTGTCACGAAATAGAGTATCCCCCATACGTATCTCCCTTAGCGAAATGGATTATTCGGTTTAGTTTGCATTTTTGGCGGTTTCTAAGTGTATTCAGTCGTACTATTTGGATTTATTGTACACATAAAATATTTTAAGTTGCGTATCTTCCATGCCAACAGCCCAACATATGCTTCACCATATGAACTCCTGAAGATCTGTGTGAAGCAAAGCGCTATTTGTGCCATATTGTCTGTTCAGTTTCCTTTACAAACACATCCACATGCTTTGTGTGTCTACTGTGTAAATATTGTGTTATGGTTAATTTCTGACTTGCTTTAGTGAATTGCATTCTGGAAGGTCACAGCGCTGTATTCTATCAGGGTCTGGGGTGGCCATATTGTATACACAGTGATCGGTTGCAGGCGGACGGATCTTGACACTTGCCACAAATTATATCGTATAAACTATGTTCTTACAGTGAAAGCCAATTTTACCTTATGCTTATCCAGTCATTTAGTCCTTGTTGATGGTTTGATACTCCTTTTGATACTTTTGTAAATGTGAGGTATTGAGGGATTACTTTTTGAGTGAGAATAGAATTAACTTTCTTAATCAGTTACAGGTACCATGAGACAGCTTGATGTGTGGAAAGTCATACAACTTATGCATATATGCCTGTCAACCAAGCACTATAGATAAGTGTAGGTGCTTGAACATACATGTATGTTACTTGAGTTGTGCTGTTATAATCACCATAGGTTAAATAATATGAGTGTTGTTATTTGATGCTAGTGATACATCTGAGCCAGATAATGTTCTCATTAAGAAGCCAACAAAAGATCTCAACACAAGAGTCCGACTCCATGTTTCCAATATTCCTTATGAAATGAAATGGCAAGAGCTGAAAGATCTCTTCCGAGAAAAGAGTAAGCATTCTTAACCCTTTGACTGGCAACCGCGCTTTAAAGCGCGCATACATACATACATACACACATACATACATACATACATGTATACATGTATACATACATACATATATACATACATACATATATACATACATACATATATACATACATACATATGTACATACATACATACATATATATACATATATACGTACATACATACATACATACATACATATATTCATATATATACATATATATATATACATACATATATATATACATACATATATATACATACATACATATATACATACATATATATACATACATATATATATACATACATATATATATACATATATATATATACATATATATACATACATATATATACATACATATATATATATACATATATATATACATACATATATATACATACATATATACATACATACATATTTACATACATACATATATACGTACATACATACATACATACATACATATATATGTACATACATACATATATACATACATACATATATACATACATATATACATACATACATACATATATACATACATACACACATACACATTTACCTTTTCTGGCAAACAATGGTGCAAGTCAAAGGGTTAATGAAAGTAATACACTTAAATATTAAGCAAGGTTAGCCACGTTTATGATGCTGATCTGGTATATGAAATAGGTATCATTATTGTATCTCAGGTTGCTTTCTATGTCCATCTGTCTGTCTGTCTGTTTGTGCCTGCCTCTGAGTGAGAGAGGGTGAGAGGGGAGAAAAAAGTTGCTTTCTGTGTCCATCTGTCTGATTGTGTCTATCTGTCTCTACTTCTCCCCCCCCCACCACTCTCCCTCCATCTCTGTCTCACCCTCTATCACTCTTCCATTTTCTCGCTCTTGTGTTCTCTCTGTCTCTGTTTCCCTCCATCTCTGTCTCACCCTCTATCACTCTTCCATTTTCTCGCTCTTGTGTTCTCTCTGTCTCTGTTTGTCTGTCTGTCTCTCTCTAAGCCTACACTAGCTTAGTATTTACATATATTTATAAGCCTTTTACAGTTTTAAGTGCTTGCATCTGTCATTCAGTATTTCAAGCTTTTTGGGTAACTTCTAAAACTAGTACTAGAAAAGTTACCTTATGACTTCTCAAGAGGATTCAAAGAAAACAAACAAAAGAGTTACATGTAGTTCAAGCCCTTAGGAACTTAAATGTTTACAATTTAAGCCATACCTTTCGAACCTTATTCTAGAAATGTTCTCTTCTGAAATAGACGAGTAAAGTGGTCAGATTATTCAATCTGAAAATTGTGGATTCAAACTGTTACTTTGTATGTGTTTCTGTTAACAGTTGAAACAGAAGTGAATTTTGTTGAAATCTACAATGGTCCTGATGGTCGGCCATCTGGTGTTGGGTAAGGATGATGTTGAATTTTTGCCCATTTTTGTCTGATCTTGCTTACCTGGTGCCGTATTCATGGGATATGCGTAACTCTTATTCCCGCTTATATCTCGCCTACGCCGGCATAGCGGGTTAAGTCGGTATTCATGAGACAGGCGTAGCGATCTACACTGGGAATAGGGCTACTCCAAGTCTGAGGTAGGAGTAAGTCCTCTATTCCCAGCTTAAAGGGGATAAACAAAATGGCGGCCGTCGTTATTCGTTGCATTCGACAACGTTTTTAGACGTCAAAAAGTGTTTAAGAGATTCTGTAATTAACTCGTCTCGTTTGCCGACGGCGAACTTTATATTGGCTTTTAATTTCGCCGTCACAAAATGTTAAAATTTGACGAGATGTCTGACGATGTTGCATTCGAAGTGCCGCGTCTTACCGTTAGGCCATAAACTTCAAAATCTTTTCACTCTTCCTTGTGTCCCTTTCTTATTGTACCTTTGCTGCTAACGTTCACTCTCATAATTCATTTACTCTAACAAAAACGCCTCTTAATTTTACATTTATATTAAATAAGATTCGTTCTGGTTTAACGCCATCTTTCAGTTTGGATTTGTTTACTTTGTTCTCACGTACTCACAATCGTGAAATTCAACATTCCGACCTCCTCACTATTATTACTATATTATTTTTACTTCTATCTTTTATTTTACATTCTATTTCGATGCAAATGCTGTGCGTTTGGTAGTGGGATAATAAAGGCTAGACCTAATTGCTTACTTACTTTACTTTTCGTCGGTAATTGCAGATTTGCGCATGCGCGATCAACGATAACCACTCAAATATTGGGAAAACCCAGCGTCAGACCAGTTTGCGCCCAGAGTAACTAATCCACTGTCTACGCGGGTTTCATGAATACTGACTACGACTAAGTTTTATTCAGGGAATAGTTATTCTCGGTGTAGGCGCTATGCCCGGTGCAACTTACGCGTGTCCCACGAATACGGCTCCTGCTTGTCTGCAAACTGATTAGCCAGTTGATTGTCTGACTCTATCTTGAAAATTATTGCTTTAGGCATTTGGCTCCAGTGCTTTAATTTTAACTGGTTCTTGTTAGTTTTCATGCAGTGGTATTTGATCATTTTCAGAGTGGTCGAAGTAAAGAATTATGAATTGGCCCAAAAGGCCATGCACTCACTTCATAGAACCGAAGTTCGAGGAAGAATGATCATTGTTCGAGAGGTCAGAAAACACATGTAGCCATTAGTGTTTGTTGATGCGTATCTTTGCATTCTGGGCCATTGTAAAATGAGGGTGAAAAGCAAAACAAATTTCAACTATTTTCTGCGATTTTCATTGTGTTGTAAGTAATCTTGGCTACAGTAACAGATAGCTGAAAATTTTATATTCTGTCTTGATAGATTTATTTAGACTTAACATTATACATATGCAAAATACAGATTTCGTGCTTTAAATTTCACTAGTGAATGATAACATATAAAAATAGGCTGCTTGAGTGTTAGGTCATTGCAGTCTTAGTGGAAGTTAATCACTAACCCTACAAGTTCTTGTGTATTGGACTGCCCGCCTGGAACAGTCTGCCACTGCGCTTACATACGGTTGCCTTTGAATCTGTGCAGCATAAATTTGCTAGCTGTCTTAAAATGCAGTTGTTTAGATCTTTTAGATAGTCATAGCCTCATAGGTACAGCACCTTTGTAAGTTACTTAAAATGTGCTATATTAAGTGTTTTCATACGTTTTAGGCCACTTTGTAGTCATCATCTTTGAAGACAGTGACAATGATACTGTCCTAAATAGTGATAGTTCTCTTCAGAATGTCTTATAATATTATGTATCTGAACATAAGCTGATAACACCATGTGTCACAACGGTGTTGTTGCCCTAAGCAACTGTTGAAATCTATATATTTAGTGCAAACAAAGAAACCTTCATAACTGTGTGGAACAGACAGGTGCTCAAATACATGACTGTAAAGAAATCTTATATGCATCGGCTTGTCTAGCTAACTTGAGTGTATGTACTGTAGAGTACAGTCACTAGCTTTGGATTGACTCTGTAAATCTGTTCAACAGCTGATTATAACGCAAACGTTTAGTTTGTATGCTGATTAACCCTTTTAGCATGGAACGTTTCTTTAACTCTCTGCTAGGGTGGAATTTTTTCCAAAACCTTTTTCCCAATATTGTTGTTATAATAATACTATGATTTTCTGGAAATAATCCTATAAGTCTTTTTGCAATTTACCGCCACCCAAAAATTTTTGAGGAGGACCCAAAAAGGGGGCATCACTTAACAGTGTCATCCAACATGTCTTCGGGAATAAATAAATTGAAGTATTCCAGCAGATCCTGCATAGCAGTTACATCAACTTTACGCCCAGGTGAACCAGTCAATGGTAAGCTCACATGTGGAAAGGGTCCCGGTCGCACCATGCAAAAGGATAATCAGTATTGTAATCCACAGTTTTCTGGCTGCTATCACTATCATCGTCACTGTTCTCACTTGAACTTGAACTATTATGTCAAAGTCACTGTCAAAAAACTCAGTTGTACTATCACTTTCTCCTTCAAACAAACGTGCTATTTCTTCCCTAGACAGACCACGTTTATGACCTGCCATTTTGGCCTACAATACGGTGCCGGCAACGGCCGACTAGCAGCTGCCAGTGACGACGTAACTTGACCCAGGGTACTACAGCATGTGCTGTGGCTCCTTCTGCATAACAGCCATGGTCTTCTGACATTATCCCGAGTTTATACAGGCTCCACTCGTACTGGGTGGTGAATACTATCCCTACTCAAGTTAACTAGGGATCCGCGCTATGAGAACGGATTCTCCACTCCGAGTATACACAGGTTTGGAGAAAAGGGGTTATCATGGACTAGTAGTTGATAAATTTTTGGTTATATTTGGAGAAAGGAACATAATTTTTTACAGTTTTAATGAGAAATTGACAATTTTATACTGTTTACAAGCACTGAAAAAATGTTGCATCAAAGATCTTAGATTAATTAATATTTGTAAGATATTTTTTATATGACAGAAATAGCTTCAGTGTGTAAGCATTAATGCCAGCAATGTGCCTATGATTTGGAGGCAGTGGACTAAGGTGAAAGTGGGGAACTAAAAATAGGTGCCAGAGTTATACTGTGCTAAATCACCGCTGCAGAAACTGTAATCTAATCCAGAGACTTGTATAATGCCGTTAGCGTGATGCACAAGGCACAATTGATGGTTGCCTCATTTACATTTCAAAAGGACTTACTATCATTGAATGTGCTTTAAATGGTTTCTCAGAACTGTTTGAATTCAGGTCAATGATTTAGGGTATTTGGTCAGTTACAAACATGACTTTGTTCTTAACAATTCTCTCTTGTTCACTTGTCACACTTACTGACTTAACCACCCACCAACTCACTCACCGACTTGTGATTTTAGCAGTTTGTGTTACAGGAGACTGAAGAGGATGTGCTGAAACACCAGCTGATGTCTGGCGGTTATAATGTCCCTAGCGTTGGTCCAGTAGGAGGCAGCAGTGGCAGGCAGCCTGTGCAAGCAGGCAGACCTGCAATTCATCCGGGAGACGTAACAGCTGGCCTCGAGTTGATGAGCAATTCCTTTTCATGGCAGGCGTTGACCGATCTTGGCATTGATCCAAGCAACATTTCAAGCCAAGTATTTGTGGCAAATGCAAGTATTATGCATTCATATTGTTTCTATTATTGGATCTGAATGTAATACATTTAGTTCAGGCCCATTGGTGTCATTGTTTTAGTTTCTCCTTAACATATAGAATTGAAGTGGGAAATTCGCTCTAGTTGAAGATTATCAGTCACAGGAATAAGTCATCGCTCTAGAAATTAAGCATTTTATGTGATAAGTAGCCATTTGAAGCAAGCATAATGTGCTTAGGCACAATGTGATGGAGGTTTTGGTAACAAGATTATAAACATGTTCAATTGAGTCAGCTACTACTTTGGGAGAAAGATGTAGTTTGAGTTTTATTTTATTGTATATGGCAGTGTTACTTTTGGTTCTGATTTTGTAATTTTTGTTCAATAAGTGCACTTTCGGTATGTTAGAAATGTATAAATTAGCATAGTGTAAGTATCTGATAATTATAAGATAATTTAAATTTCACTTATTTTTGATTTACTTATTTTATTTACTTTTATTGTTCCCTCAAAGCTTGACTACAAGGTGACCACAGAGCAGGTTTCTGAATTGTTCCGAATTGCCGGAAATGTGATAAATGTCGAATTAAAACTGGATAAGGAAAGCAAGCCACGTGGAATGGCTCTTGTGCGATATGACCATCCAGTGGAAGCCCTTCAAGCCATCTGTATCTTTTATGTCTTTCTGCTTGACTTTATTTTACCATTGTCATATTTTGCCACAAGGATTTCTTTTGAGAGTTCATTTGATAGCCTTATAAGATGACAGGTTTAGATTTAGACTCATGTGTAATAGGTGAATTGTACATGTGTTTGTATAGTGAACATATGACCTCAACTACCGCTGCCAGTTTGAATGGAAGCCATGCCTTTTAAATTCCCTGTGTGCAGACCTGATATTCAAATCTCTGCAGCTGCTATTGGTAGGGGAGCTGGCACCCTGACACATAAAGGAGCATGAGGTGTTAGCTCTAACCAGTGTAGCTAACCGTACCATCGGCCCATTTTCAGTTTTGTGGCGTATTCTATACACCATCTGATGTATGTGTCTGTGTGACTATCTGTCAGTGGCAGCCTGCGTTTATCTGTGTATGTACACTAGGTTTTGATGCATGTTCGCATGTATGTATGTATGTGTGTGCAGTGGGTATTGTATTCAAACATTTATAACATGTATGTATGCAGGCCTATATGTGTGTATGTATTAGCCCTTTCAAATGCTTCTGTGGGCATTAATTATGAATTATGATTTTAATAAAATACTCTTAACTAATGGTTAGTTTATTTAACTTTTCTCTCAGCTTCGTGCATATGAAACTGCACTGTATTTGCTAAACTTTATTTAGAATTTTTATGCATAATCTAAACACATTTCTTACTTGTGTTGCATTTCTGCGTTGAGTTTTTTTTATTGAACAGAAAACTCCTTAGCCATTTGTCAGGTCTGCTGAACGGTCAGAGCTACTTTGACCGCACTCTTATTGTTCGAGTAGACAAAGTTGGCAGTTCAAAGTCACAGTTTATTCCACATAAATTGCCTAATGGCCTGCAGAGTATTGGTATTGGACTGGGAACAAATGGACGACCTCTGTATGATGTTGCCCAGCTTTCAAGTTAGTAGCCATTTCTCCAGTTCATGGCAATCTTGCGAAGTTATTAAAGAATAAAGATTTGCTTAAAATTTATAGGATACCAATATGCGATGATAGCATGCTTACATGCAATCTTTGTTTCAGAACTGTCACTTTATGATAGCTGGACAGATCCCATAATCACTCTTATATATAAGTTGTGAAATTTTATTCAATTTTGTAAAATTTGAGGGATTACCTTGTACTAGGGTTAAACCAAGCTTGCTAAGTGCATCCACAGGTGATTGCACAACACAGCTATGTGGCACAGGCCGCACAAGGCACAGGCCTTAACACCAAGTTCATTCAGATGGCAGAAAGGGATCCCTTGTACAATATCCAAGTAATTATAGTCCCTTAGCTTTGCTGAGTTGTGTCATAGTACCCTTGCTGTGAAACACTTTAAATAATATCCTGGTTGTTATGTTCACTTGATAGTGTGGAAGCACCCAACCCCAAACAGCCTTGACAATAGGTCATAGTACTCTGTCACTAAGAGTTAATGCCAGATGCCAATAAATGCTGACAGAGGGACAGAGAGTCCACATAGGTCATCGACTTATACATGGGTTATAGACTTTCCCCTTGTCATGTTCTGAACTAGAAAACCAGGAACTTTGTTCTGACTTTGCTATTCTTTTCATTACCAAAATTGACAATCTAAAATGTAAAATTTCTCAGTGCACTGATTATCTTAGATGGAACGACTTGCTGCTTGACCCTGACTTCTCTGGTTCTGCCTTTAATGACTTGGCCTCTGTAACAAACTGTCAAGTCTTGTGTCTTCTTAATCATACTGTCCCTAAATCCTCCTCGATTAGGGTTGCCAGACGTCCAGCAAAAGGAGGATATGTTTCTTGTATTGGGCTATTGGATCTTTTGTTCTAAGTGCAACACATTTGCAAGACAAAACTGTCACAAAGGCAGATTTTAAGGATGTTAAACTGCAGCAGTTATTTCTTCCAATCGAGAACTCTTTGTAAGATTAAATGTATAACGTAGCCTGTTTATTTTGCAGATGGACTACTTCTTGCTAGCTTGTTTGGAATGCTGACACGAAAGAAGATGATGCCGGCTCATATCTCTCCCATTTCTGCTGTGCCTCCGCCGCAAATGGGTCTTGTTCCTGGTCATGGCCAGATTCCAGGTCATCTTCCTTCACATGCAATTCCTTCCAGTGTTGGTAGGTCAAACAGGTTACATAACAGCCAGTGAATACATCTTAGCTTTGCTGCTATGTTCGATAAACTTTAAAAGTATCATTAACTTGGGTGTATTGACATGAATTTCATACTAAGGAGAGATAACTTAGAAGAGAGAGAATGCAGGTCAGAGGGGAGGCTATTCCAAAGCCTTATTCTGTCTGATGGTAGTGAGAGCATGTGGAATCACAAAATCGCCTCTGGAGACAGAGAGGAGAGCTCGGTGACCAGAGCAGGCTGCAGTTAGAGTAAAGAGCTCCTGAAGATAAACAAGCGCACTGCTCAGGACACAGTGCCAGATGATAGAGGAGACCCTACAATGGATGCGCTGCTGGACTGGAAGCCAGTGGAGGACATCCCGCATGTACACAGCGATGTGGCCAAACCTAGGAACACCACAATGATACGAGCAGCCACCTGCAGAACCCCCTCCAAGAGTTGCAATCGGACCTGTGGGAGCCTGCAGTAGAGAGAGGAACAGTAGTCTAATCGATTAATAATAAATGCATGAACCAAGGTGGCAGCAGAAGAGGAAGAGAGAGAGAGAGCAGGCAGTGTTTTCATTAATGCCCAAATGACTGTTTTTACGCCCGGAACAACTGTCCGAAACGTCCAAATTTTCGTGCTAGGCATAAGTTAAAGTCCAATGGTGAGTTCCATGCATCCATTTGTTTATCGTCGGACATGTACACGCCAAGCACTAAAGTTAATGAGATATTATTTTGTCATTATGTGAATTGGTAAACAAAAGGAGACTGAGTTTGTTGTATCGGCGTTAAAAAAATAAAGTTATAGTGATTTAATGACTGACATTATTAGGTTTTTCTCTTTGTTTATGCATTAGTACTATTGTTTTTTTGTTATTTACAAACTTTCGTTGGAACTTAAAAATGCTGTCTTGAATTGATAGTAAAGTTTGTGATTGTGTATTCTGTAAATGTCATATACGCCCAGTGTGATTGCCACTAGAATTGAGCTACATCCAAAATTCTGGGTCAGGACGTAAGTACGTCCTCTTTTTGGACTCTAACGGAAGCACCGAGAGCAAGAGACAACCCATAACTGGTGCAAGAGATAATAGCAGGGATGAGTCAATGCCGTAATATGCACCACAAAAGACAGTTCTTGGTCCAGAATGACCCCCAGGTCATGGACAGAGGTGGAGAAGACAAAGGTTGGGAATTCAAAAGAGAGGGACCCCAAGTTCAGTATATCCAGCTGCTAGCGGGTACCGAGCCAAATATATTGAGTTTTCTGTGGATTTAGTCGCAATTGATTAGGTGACGTAAGACATAGTTCGGGCTGCAGAAGCAGCTTGGGATGCTAAGCAATGCGTGTAAGATTGAACCTTGTCAGCGTAAAAATGACTCGTGTGAGAATAAAATGCAAGTAGAGACTGAATATCTGCAGTAAAGAGAATGTAGAGAAGAAGCCGATCCCTGGGGAGGCCAAAAGGGGCTAGGCACCAAGGCGAGTGAGATGAGTGAAAGATTACAGAAGTAGAACACTCCAAAAGATAACAAGTGATCCAGAGAAGTGGAAAGTCCCTAATCCTAAAAGTTAAGGAGGATGACTCAAGAGGATGTCATGGTCCACCGAGTCAAGCAGTAACTGACATCATATAGGGCAAGTAGGGTAACCTGGGTCTATCCATGGTTCCATAGGTGTCAGAGAGGAGGCGGAGAAGGAGGAACCCAGATTGACACAGAAGAACTAGATTATTAGTGTCCAAATAGCTAAACAACTGACGGGCTACCAGTCTTCAATAATCTTAGAAATAAAAGTAACCTTTAGCTAGACGGGACAGACAGGTCAAGCCCCCACTGCGTGATGATCAAGCGCTTCAGTATAGTATATGTAGAGGTAAAGGAGGTTCTAATCATTGAGCTGTTTCCTGGCGGATGGAGGAGTTCTAGGACTTGTCGTAGTTGGCAGCTGTAAAAGATCCGACGCCTAACAAAGTGGCCCAGAGTCATTGAGTATCCCCAGCACTGGAAGAAATCAGAGGCTCCCAGTATTCGCCCTTTTTCTCCCTGTAGCGTCGATGCATGGAACGGATGAAGAGTATCCAGGCAGCCAAATCATCAGGAGAACACATATGCTGAAAGAAGCGCTCAAGACGACGAGCTTGATGACAGAGAGAGTGGCATTCTCTATCAAACCAGGGAGAGAAAGGATGCGAGTGAAGCTTGGCTGGATGGACCAGAAATAGGCGGTCGATGATGTCTGTCATCGATCGGCTATAGAAGTCCAAGAGATCAGCAGAGGACTGGTAGGAGAGAACCATTGGCCAGACATCTACTGTCGGGATACAGTCATCACGAGTGATGACCACATCCAACCAGCCGCCCACATGGTGCGTAGAAGCAAACACTTGTTGTGTCAGCCCAAACTGTTCCAGTTTCAGGCAGATGGTTAATGGCTGGGGAGGAGGAAGAGGTCTCGAGATGGAGGTTAAGGTCTCCGAGGACAGCTATCTGGGTATTATAAAGAGCAAACTGTTCCAAAACAGACGTAAATTCCTCGAAGAATGTAGATGAGGGAGGTGCAGATTGGTTGATAGATGGCAAGCACCGTGTAAGGACCATGAGCACTGAGCAGACGTAACAGAGTCAGCGAGAGCCTCAAAAGTAGTCGGAGAGGAGGTGCAGGGCCGTAGCAAGCTATAATTGCGCCCTCTGTCAAGCGTAAATCTAGCGCCCCACCCCTCAAAGATGAAGTTAACCAATAACCAGGAGCGTAGCCAGACTTAAATTCAAGAGGAGGCAACTTCACAGACCTTTGGCAAAATTCTGGTTATTGGGGTCATTGGTCAATAGAAGTTCCAGTATATAAAGAAATAGAAATAGGTTTCTGTGCCTCCATGTAGCTACGCCTATGCCAATAACTGCCAAATTTGTTATCTCCAATATAATAGAAGGCTTTGTCTTTTAAAGAAAATAGAAATAGGTTTCTGTGCTTCTATTAACATTTAATTTTAGTCACTTCAGAGTTCAGACTTATTTCACTGTTGAATGGACTTAGGGGACAGGGAGGATTGGGAGAGTTCCATGAGGAAAGGGTTCTCCCATACGGCGACTTCTATAATAGCGCTACTACCCTCTATGTCTTTCAGCTCTTCAGATAATAGGCCAGGCTTAGAGCCTACGACCGGCTTTGGTGGCAACAGAAAAGTGTCCGCTCTGATTGGGCTCCTCGTCAAAACAGCAGTACTTTCATTATCGATCTGGGGTTCACTCTGTGTCTTAGCACTTACTATAAGGCTACTCCATAGCACTTCTTTCTATTCTTCTTGCCGTTGTATAACATTCTGGATGATTTTTGATTAAATCATCTATAGCTCTGCACTACATGTAGCTGGCACTGACAACTCAACATCCGCCATTTCGCTAGTTCTGATTATACTTTAATTAAAAGAAATTCACGGAAGATACCGGATATCGGTGTCCACATCCAATTACGCGAAAATTTATTTTTATCAGTCCCTTTGATTAAGTTAACTGTCTTCTCCAAAATTACAGTTTCAACGGGATCAAATTAGCTAACGTCGATTCAATAAGTAAGTAAGTATATTCTTTATTATACCAATTTCTAACCGCATTTTGGTTTACAAAGCAGTCACTTTAGTGGTTTAGGAAAGCCTAGCATAGGCCTACCATAAAAGTCGAAATAAGCCAAACTATCCCTGGCGTTAAACTACATCGTAAATCATCCGCATTATGAATGTTTTCCGAGCCAAACTGTCAGCATGCGGTTTTACCAACGCAATGCATTTTTTCAGTAAGCGGGGACGTTACATGCAAATCGTCTAAGAGCCCTTCTCAGTGCCTCGCGTCATTATAATATTATAGGCTAAGCTACGCGCCTAAAGAACCGCGTTCTTTTCGCTCGCTTTTCCACCGATCACAGCGCAGTTTCGCAAGCGCCCTTTCCCCGCGTAAATTTCCACCAATCACGGCAGTTCGCTCTATTTGGTTTCTACGCCCATTTAGGTCTGTGCCGGATTTGTTAAATTGGTATTATTTAAATTTTATTACATTTATTTAATTTATAAATGTATATTTCATATTTCAGGATCATGTAATCAGTTATTAAGTTAAATCGTTCCGCCTCAACATTTGCGCCCCCTCTTGAGTTGCGCCCTGTGCCGTGGCACCGTTGGCACATGCCTCGCTACGGCCCTGAGGAGGTGAAAGCAATCGTTTTTACACGTAGATTGCAGAGATGGGTAACTAATCGATTAGATGCTAATCGATTAGCTAATTGATTAGACAAACAGCTAATTCTAATTCTAATCGATTAGCTGTAGTCTGATGCTAATTCTAATTCTAATCGATTAGCAATTGTCAGCTAATTCTAATTGAAAATCGATTAGCTGATCGATTAGATGTTTGAAAATTAAACCGTTCATTAAGAGTTCATTGAGTTTGAAGAATATACTAAGGCCAAAACAAAATAATGGTGTGTTTCCGGTAACCCGACCGACTCACTTTTTTGCCGCGACCGGAAAATTTTTTTAAAAAATTTTTTTTCCCGGAAAATTTTGTAAAAAATTTTTTCGGAAAATTTAAAAAAATTTTTTTTTCTTACTTCACATACATTAAGCCTTTGCATGCCGGTGATGCAGAATCGCGACATTATAGGTGCATTCACTGAAGCAGACGTTCGGAAACTAGCGGTCTTTCAATGGAAAGAATGGTGCCGTAAATTACAGCAATAAAAGGGCTAAAGTGTGGAGTTTGGGAGAGGGAGGTAATAGACTCGAAAGTGGTGGATTTTCTCAGGGTAATTTGACAGGGTTATTAATACCTATTATCGTACGTGCCATTATAAAAGTAAAGCCTCCTAATAGCAATCAGCCTACTTAACAACCTCCGTAGCATTCTACTTTCGTAGCAACCAGCCTTCTTAGCAACCAAGCTTTGCAGCAAGCAGCCTCTATGTCAGCCTCATTAGCAACCAGTTTCAAAGTCAGACTTGGCCCCTTTAGCAACCGCCTTCCTTAGCAACAGTTATCCTTAGAAACTGTCCTGCTTAGCAACTGCCTTCATTAGCAACTAGTCTCCTTAACAACCAGTCTTCATAGCATCCAATCTTCGTAGCAAGCAGTCTCCTTAGCAGACGACGTTAGGAAACCATATTTCTTTCTATGCAGCGTTAATAAAATTATAACAATAAATGGGCTCAATGTTTCCCATGGACAATTTACACACATGTATGATGTTGAGGAGATAACAGACACCAAAAAGTCAGCGATTTTCTCACGTTACCACCCATGCATATTTCCTAAAGAGCCGTTGTCTGCTACACGTTTATTGTTTAATGTACATAATCCATAATTCCTTCCCCACCCCTGCCCCTTCCATTTCACCTTGCAAGAAAAACGATGTCAGCAAAAATGAAATAAATAAGATTGTTTTCTACAGCAGTTTGTAGGTACATTCTGCAAAAGGCATTTTTAATACTTGCATAGAAAATACATACTTTGGTACAGCATGTACCGCTGTGCATAAATGGGCAGTGGCTTAATTTTGGGAAATCACTGCATAAAATTATTTTACCAAAATAAAATTATTTTCCTACCTACCTACCCAGTTTTTTTAACTCTGTTACCGGAAACACACCATTATTTTTTTTTGGCCTAATTACTTATTTATCTGAATGCTATTTCAGACTTTCAATTATCTGTTCATGGTCATAAAACATGGGAACCAGTACAAGTTCTGATTTCTGCGCCTAGTACTCCATGCTTGTCACAATAGCTGAGCAGACAACTGATGAAAAATGTTATTCAGAATTTATTATTGTTAAAAAGTGCTTTAAAAGTATTAAGATAAAAGTGATAGGCCTATCGGAAGGAACAGTTAAATTAGTAGGGAAGCGTAAAAATGCAGTAAAATCATCAGCGCTAATTTAAGCCAATGTACATATCGTCAAACTTCGTCCGTTATGTTAGGGTGAGTTCAAGTAGACAAAGAAATGGCTGGTTTGTGGATTGTTCTCACATATATAGGAGTTGTGCAGCTTTAGGTATTGTAATAGGCTACAGCTCTAGGTATTGTAATAGACTGCAGCCTATAGATATTGTAAATTTGTAATAGGCTACAGGAACTGGCTGTACTTTGATTAAAATTTGACATATTCATGAAGCAAATATGTGTATCGAACTATCGATTATTGATATCTAATTCGAATTGCTAATCGATTAGCTGCTGCTAATGCTAATTCTAATCAATTAGCTAGAAGACTCTGCTAATTCTAATTCTAATCGATTAGCAAATTTCAGTAGCTAATTCTAATTCTAATCGATTAGCAATTCTAGCTAATCGTACCCATCTCTGGTAGATTGGCCGGTGGTAAATAACGATGCCACCCCTGCAGCTGGGAGCATTAGAGGAGTCAGTCTGCAGGCGGTCAAGAATGGAATACTCCGGTATTATATGCTAATAATGTGTATATGTGTGTGGTTGTATGTGCATATGTTTTGTGTCTTAATCTGGTTTCAATTAAATTTGAAGATGTGTCGCTTAAACTTAGTTGGTATTTTAGGACACGGCACCTCTGCGTCTGGCATCAACTTAGAGGCAATAATTGAGGAGACTGTCAAGGCTGTTACAAATAAACTAGGAGGACTTGTGAGCAGAGACACGGTTACTGTTGGAGGTAAAAGATCGGATGCAGGCATGGGAATGTGTGGTGACATAACAAGTCAGCTTCACCAGATGGCAAGCTATGTTGATTCGTTGACTGGAACTCCACCATCTGGCTTCGACTACTGTAACTCTCTTGGCTATGGAGCCAATGATTATGTCTCATCTGTTGGAGCAGAAAGTTCAGCTATGCTTGCCCAGAAATGCAGCGTTTATGTTGGGAATGTAAGAACACTTTCTTTCTTATCTGTCTGCATTACTGGCTTTCTGTGTTCTAAGCCAATCAAAACTGGCTTTTCTTTGTTTTCAATTAAAACAGCTGTCTCTTACCTTCAGCTAGAACCAAATTTTTCTTCCTGTCAAATCATAGTTTCAGTTGCTACTCTTTATGTTTCTATATTTATCATTTGTCTAAATGAAAGACAAATTCTGCATTAATTAGAAACTTATTTTATTTTATGTTGAGTTAGAAGCATATTAAGGTATATTTTCAGATTGATGTTTGGAGTTTTGTTAATGCATTTGCATTCTGTTGTCCAGATAGCTGCTTTATCTTGCAACATCTTCAATGGCACAAATGCTAGCAATATCTTCTTCTCAATACATGCGTTGTTTGCCTTTGATAGTTTTGCTAGTGAGAGACTCGCTGGATGAGCTTAGTGTAATACATAGACAAGACATAGTCTGCCTGCAAAAGATCTGAAACTGATTCTGTTGCTTTAATATAAGTAAGTAAGTATGTTTAATATAACATGCCAGCAAATGCTAAGTAGAAAATGGGCAAGTTTCTGGGTTACATGACTTGGGAACAAACAACATATTTTATATGGTGCACTTTAAGATTCCAGGTACAGTGGTGAAAGGTAGATATGTCTTGAAGTGATCAACATAATATTCTACCATGTTGGTAATTCCATTACTGGTCTTGCAGCTTTTAAGACTTGACAGACAGCACTTAAATGTTTAGATGCATACTTACTTACTTATTGTGTAAAGAAGATTTTACAAAACATATTTATTCGGAAGCTTTGCTAAGTTATCGTTGAATTATTTATTTGCTGAATTATTTATTTGCAGTTACCTTTGAATTATAAATGGCAGTCACTGAAAGATAAATTCAAAGAAATCGGTCAGTTCTTCTTCGTATATTTGTATTTCACTATTTTAGGACTGAGAAATTTTAAATCTTGTTCTGACTAGTTTCAGTCTGCTAAGTCTTTGGTCGGCATTGTCCATCTGCCTGAGAGTCAGTCATTTCCAGGGACAGCGTTTCTGTATAAATCTTTTAACAAGTGGGACTTTGTAATGGCTGGTGTTAATTGATTCTTTTATCTGTTCTTCCTAACGTCAGGCAGAAGTTTAGTTTGTGTGGGAAAATTGATTAGCAACAAACAAGTTCAGGTGGATCTGAGAATCAGAAAAAAACAGTAAATGCTTCATTATGTTTACTATTATCACTTTTTGGTCATCACTAGGCATTTAACTGCCAAAGCTTTCCCTAACAAATCTGTCATCAACCTGTCATACCTTAGTTCTAGTTGGCTACGAACCTTTTAAATGTCCTTTGTTGCTTCACTGTTGGCTACTACTTTTGTGGGTTTTAGGGGAAGTTGTTTTTGCTGATGTAAAGATGGACTTTGGCCGTTCATGTCCTTTTGGTTCAGTTCGTTTCAAGACGTCATCTGATGCCCGAAAGGCTGTTGGTATCCTTTATCAGACCTGTGATCGATGTGAGCCTGGGTGTCTTAACTCTTGTGTGTAGAAATGAGAATCTCTTTCTTTCAAACATAATAAGGCAATATTTTACAATGCTGACAATGTTACTACATCATCGTCAATATGGTAGCTCTTGCTAGATTAATCAGTGATTAATTTGGATTGAAATTAGGTGACAGAAAAATATATGCTGTCATTACCACTAGAATACAGTAAAAGTCCGCTAACATGTGGATGTCGGAAGTCAAGCTGTCATAACCGCAATTAGCTGAGTCACTTGCTATGGGAATATAATTTCGTGGAATTAGCAGCTTAGCCTTCTTGGGTTTGTTGGTGTATATGTATTTTTGTCGTCATTGTCATTAGTGTGGCACGGTGGCCAACTGGTTAGAGCGGTTGACCTGTAACATCTAGAGTACGGGTTCGACCCTCGTCCGGGGTGATTTAACTGTGTAGGGACCTTGAGCAAGTCCTCGCGCACAATTGCTCTGCAATATAATAGATTCTGTGCCGCCGAGGCGTGTGCACTTCTGAGCTTGGGGCCACCTTAGGAAGAAGGGCGATATCAAAGGCAGTTGTATTGTATTAGTTTATCTGTTGACTTCAGTTTTGAACATAAATTTAAATTTGTAAAATTAATAAAAGCTTAGTGAATGTCATTAAATCTTTTTAAAAGTTTAAATTTATATTATAAATGCTTATGTTTGTGTTACCATTTAGTAGCACATGGCTAAGGAATAGTTTCAACTTAGTTCTACAAAAGGATAGCATAGCACACTAAGTTTTGTTAACACAGATGATATATGTATATATAACATGTCCAAAAATCCTTGGTATAGAGTGAAGTCTTTATTTTACTTAATAGAGTATGCAGAGGTATTGAGGTCTTGGATCAAAGCATTTGTCTATAATTTTTATTTTATACTTTTTTGTGTTGATGTCTTAAATTCCGCTTAGATGAATTACTTCTATATATTCTTTGCCATTTACATCCTTTGCCATTTACAGTCCTTCACTCGCAATTGCTCATGCGCTTCGGCGTGAAACTCCGATTCAGTGTCCGCGCTGTAGTCGGGAGCGCCTCTGAGTAGAAATCTTGAAGGGGCGCTATAACAAGTGCTCATACATACATACATACATACATAATCAGTGAGAGACATCATAAGTTTGAAAACAACATCTAAGTTACAGGCAGCATCAGCCTACTCAACAAATGAGTCACCCAGTTTAAAAGATTTAAGCCATCCAAATTGCTAAAGTTGTAAAGGAGGAGGAATTACCTATGACCACCTCCTCAAAGGCAGTGGATGACAACTGCACAAAAGAGTCACAAGATGAAATGCCAAATGAAATGTAGGTTTTAATATCATCAGCATTGAAATGATATCACAGTAAATGGTTTTCGAGCAGTCTCCCTCAGGGCCATTTTAAGGTCGTCATAGGTCCTAGGCACTCTTGCTTTCGTAGGCCCAACTGCCAGCTCTGAAATTGAAAATGAGTTGATGCGGGACATGACATTTGAAGATGTTTTAAGTCAAACCTTTTTAATGGCGGGCCAGTGGCAATATTCTTCCAGCAAAATGTTTTAAGTCTTAATGTGCTAACATAAATAATTATCAAATAATCTTATTTGGTAGGCAGTGCTACTGTTGTGCATATTATAGGAATTATCTTATCCTTAACCGTATAAATTCAGATAAACTCAACGGTTCAGTTGTTGATGGACGACGAATTGAGGTTCGACTTGTGTAAGAAGATTGATTTGATTTGAGCTGATGACACGATGTACAAATGTAATTGAGTTGTTTAGAGTCAAGTCCAGTTTCCTTCATATCTACACTTGTTATTGTTAGAATGCAAGACTGTCATATGCTGGGCCTTCTTCCTTATAAAGTGTCTGGGCCAAAACTTGTGATTTCGGTGATCTTATCATTCTGATTAAAATGGGTTTCGTGAAGTTCTGATGAGTTGCTTGGCCTCTTCCAGTCCGTCTTGTAAGCATGTCTGATTTTTGCAGATGGTTTCTTTTGTTAAAGTCAGAGCGTTTTAAGAGAAGCAATGACATTTGTTGGTCTATGTAGTGTTGGTCATAAAGGTTAAGGTCATTATTAATAATAACGTGTGGTCTTTTTATCACTGACTTATGATCTGTAGTAAAGTTCGGATAAGAAATAGATTAATGTCTGGTGTCTACACAGGTTCTCTGTTAAATGATGATCACTTGCCAGTCAATGTTATATGCTGCTCTGTGGTTACAGGATTTGAATGTAATTAGTTCTCTGAGTAACTAGATAATGATACGTTCTTGTAATTGTGAGGTTTTTCAACAGAATTGAGCTTTGAGTTAACTTGGAAACGTGAAGGGTTTTGTATATTGTTTTTCAAAGGTCTTGAAGAAAAACATCATTGCACTATCAGTTCACTCAGTTAATGTGTTGTTGATTGTTGACTCATTTAGACAATATGTAATTTTGCTTGGACATTTTTTATTAAGAGCTTTGCTGTTTTAGCTATGGTTTTAAATAGACTGGACTCCATAAGGTGCATTAGTTAAGGTGTGTTGAGATCTTTAGAGACCTTTGCTGTGTTTAAATGGTTTCTTGTTTTCTAACTTTGTCTTGTTGGGCAATAATGTGGAAGACTTTGGGATAATAACATGGTGATTGGTTGATTTAGCGATAACGGTCAATATGTGTATGTGTTGTTATGTAGATTGCATTTTAATTTGGATATTCTGGCTGCACTGTTTTAAGTATTGTCTTAAGTGGTTGCCTCTTTGCAATGGTTTGCTGTCAAGAATCAAAATCCCTGATGTTTGCTAGGCATGCTTAATCCATTTTATGGAGTTCCTGTTAAAGTTAATGACTGTTGTAACTGGATGACATTCACTGGTCTTTGAAATTCTTGTGTTTGAAGGATAAGGTATAAATTAAATATGTTGTTTCAACACTTCTGTATCTTGTTTACTTTTGTCACCATTACAATGTTTCCTCTGAAATTGGTAAGTAAAGCATAGTTTGATTTCATGTTGGTCGATATTGGCTTGTTCTTAAGAATCAGTCAAAATCCAAAGTCGTAAACGGCCAATTTTAGGCATGTATGAGAAGAATTTTGATCTCTACAACTGCTAATATTGTTAGCTGCTAACAGCAGTTAGGTGTATAATGCATTTATTATTTCAGACCATTTGATATTTTGACATAGAATTCTTCAGTAATTTTAATCAGATTATAGCAACTGTTCAAAGAAGGAAGTAATCCTGAAAGTGGAATAAATTTCTTATTTGGAGGTTTTGAATCAGTTAAACCTGTACCTGAGCCAGTGGCTTTTGTTTAGTTTCTTGTTGAGTATGTCATGCGATTGTCAGGTCGTTACGGGTCAGTGGTCGTTGGTCTCTGGTGGACGTCAAGGTAAGCACGTTCTTGGCTTTGAATTTGTCTTGTGTAAGGTTTTAGTGCTTCAAAGGTCGGAATAAAGTTAGAGCACTGAGCTTTATGTTTATGGACTGCTGTATAGAAAGGTCATGGACTTGTAGGCTATCATACAATCTTATGTTTGTTCTAAACCAGACTCTTTTCTATCATAGTGTTGTCCATTCTGTGTCACTGATGTGACTGTGACTTGCTTTAGCCAGAATTCTTATCACTGAGCCATCAAAATAAAATATTGAGCTCAATCTCTACCTACAATGTAGATCGTGGCACCATGGGAAGTTCTAGCCATAGGGACAGCCAGGTCGCCTTGCGTGGCAGAGCGAAGGAATCTACGGCCAGGTATACGGATAGATTCCTGTAACACATCACTTCCGAAGTCTCATGCTTTTACCACCTCCGTTGGGTTTATACCATCCTCCACTCCCTCTCCTTTCATGCTGCCACTACTTTGTTTTAACACCCTTATCTGCAACAGGGTGAACTTTGGTGATACTATCTTTGCTGGACTATCACTAGCTAATATTTCTAAGCTTTTCAGTCTGTTCTTAATGCCACTGTTGGTCTTACTGGATGTGTCCCCATGTTTGGCCACATAGCTTCCTTTATGCAGGATGCTTTGCACTGGCTCTCCATCCAGCATTTTATTCAGTTTAAAATCCTGACCCTTGTGCATAATTGTCTTGTCGGCTGTGCTCCATCATACCTTAGGGCCTTGTGCTTTTCGGTCTCTGGTCATGGCACCCTTCGGTGGGCTGCCTGTGAACTTGAGTGTATTAATAAAAATTAAACAAGATAGCACATTATTTACAGCTTAGTCCAGAAGCTTTGCCTATGTTGGACCCACCAGCTGGAATCGCCTTCTTTAGAGCTGCAGCTCAGGATTCTCAGTTTGTCCCTTCCACAGTTTCACAAGCGCCTGAAGTCTGTATTATTTGACAATGATTTCACTGGTTCAGGTCGGGAGCTCATTTGATGAGTTTCTTCTTGAAGTGGCACTTTTTAAATGTCAGATTACAGTTACAATTCTTAAGAAAACCAGCTGAAGGATTGTTTAGTAAAGCATCTCTGGTTGTTGAAGCTGGGTCTTTGTGTCTGTTAATGTTTTTGCTTGAAGATAGAATTTAATACCAAGTCAAATCTGTATTAGTTGAATAGTTCTGTTTCAGATTTGTTATTGTGGAGCAAATTAGGATTGCTGAGTGGCTGGTATCTGGAAATCACTTAAGTTGCTCAAACACAATGTATAATAACATATAAATATATGAATGATTGAGGAACTGATGTCTGATGCACAGTTTTTAAAGGATGAGCTTGTGCAGTGCTGCTAATTTCTGAAGTTGTGATTTCTTGGGTTCTTTGTTTTAAAATGTAGTGGATTCAGTCTATTATTATTCTCGACTATCTGCATTAAATCTGTCCTTTGTTGGTAGGAAGGCGTTGGCTGATAAAACAAACATCTATTGAGGTCATAGATTGTGAACTTCTTTGTGGAAGATGAACCTTTAGGTAAGCTGCATAAGTTCCAGATGTCTCACGTGAATATATTAATAAAAAGTAAACAAGATAACACATTATTTGCATGCTACTACAGAAACACTCAGATGCCTGTTTCTGAGATCAAGGGATCATTTGGTTGACCTGAAGACATGACCACCGCAGTCCAGTGACACTGTTAACCTCTCCACTTGCTTTGGTACACATTTATCAATTGCAAAAGGATGAGTTCTTGGTGGACCCCAGGAGCATGGTAGTTGCTCATCCAAGAACTAAATCGGTTCAGCATTGCATAACCACTGTGCCTGCTCATGTCATATCAACAGCATCAAAACTGGCTCAGTCTGTTGATACCATAAATTACGGCTATTGAATATAACTTGTGAATTGTTGCAAACCAATGCATTGTGGTTTGCTTTAGGTCTGAAGGTTTGTGAAAGATGATCGGCAGAGTGCAGATGGAGTGAAAAGTCAGAACACTGCTTTCTAATTGGAAGAACTAAGCATGAAGGTGATTTAAAAACTGCTTCATCAGAGACTAATTACATCTGGAATTATGGACTCTTTGCCTTACTGTGTTATGCATTTTGAGCCTGTTTGTATAATGTAGAGCTGTACCGATTAAACGGCCATACGCGTAATCAGGCCGATTATTAGAACAATCGGCATAATCGGATATCGGCAGAAATAATCGGTTAATCGGTGCCGATGTCAAAATTGTGTTATAATTTAATAATTTTACTTGAATTATTGCAAAGTCCAAGTTTTTCATCGATTTTCATCTATTGTTTTACGTCCCTTAATATTTACGCATTAAAACATGTCGTTAACAACTTCCCAACTTAATTTAAACGTCCACCCTTATAGTTGTGACGATAGATTACTGGTTTATGTTTCGGAACCGAACATTTTGACTAAACAAATAATGAAATATTCAGTCTCATAAATTGGGTATTGGCAGTTTAATTATCGGCTATTATCGGTATCAGCAATTTAATAATTGGCTATATGTGGTATCGGCATAATCGGCAAAAAGCGATATCGGTACAGCTCTAGTATAATGTGCTCATAGAATTTCACGCATTTCCTGCTTGATACCCTATGTCCTTTGAACCTCACACCAAAACTACCAAACTACCCAGCTCTCGCAGAGCTGATTTGATATAATTATTGCTGGTGAATAAGCTGACCCTCTGGTGCAGCCGTTTGTGACACAAGAAATTTAGGTGATATTATTAAGTGCATTGTATTCACATTTACATACAAGAATGTTCCTAAATGGCAGCCATCATTGTTTTGGTGTTATTTTAATGCTGTTGTATAGTTTTCTGTGCAGGTATTGAAAGACATTTACTATTATATTATTGCAAAACTTACACTGATCAAACTTTGCCACATTTGTTAAGGATGTAGCAATAGCAGCAAAATTTGCCTGGCTTTATCTGACACTTTTAACTCAACTTCACTTGCCTTAACTCCACATATAAATGTCTTGTTAACTTGGCCTGTCTTTGCATTCAGACAATTACATAACTTTTCTCACAATTTGTCTTTAATTTCTTCTCTTCTCAATATGATGCAACAGTTGTCTGAAAGCCTATTGATTATGATTGTGTTGATTGAGAACCTTGCTCTGATATTCAACTGAAGAAAATTACATACATGTAATGAAAAGAGTTTGATAGCAAGTTTGATAGCATGTCTGTTGATTATCTGACTGATCATGAATGATTGATGCTTGTTTCCATTCATCCTATGTAGTTCAGTTTTAATTGATAATTTTCCTTTCCAGGCATCATCTGCATGTGTTAAAGATTGCATACCAGTCAAAGAGACAAAGACGTCATCATGGGTGGAGCTGTCGAGGTCATGTTCATGGTCAACATCCAGATAACCACTTCAGCTGTACATTGCTCAGCCAAACAGCAGCAGCTTCTGACCACTGGAACTGGCAAAAGCATTTACCAGACAGGATATTACATATGCATGTACTTGGACACAGATGCAATTGGTTTCCGACTGCACCTTGCATATGCATAATTTCACTGCCGAGTTCATTGCTGTTGTACTAGATGCTGGTAGACACAGTTCTTTTTTTCTTTCTATACAGTGCATATCAGTTAAGACAAAAGATGGAGTGCCAGAGTAAAACGTGCATATGTATTATGATATTATGATCAAGGTAGACTATCTGGAGTTAATACGATAGGCCACGTACTGGACTTAATTACAGTTAAGTTTATTAGACTTGCAAATTTTTAAATACAATAATATTTGCAATATTACAGGTCATTGCTCATACTGTTACCGAAATATTGTAATATTTTGTAGAGAAATGGTAGACCTAACTTGGCTTTTTCAAAGTGGTAGGTATTTAGCACTTGCATGTATTTTGAAACTATAGCTTATGATTACAAATATCAATATTGCCACTCACCCACTATCATCTGCCTCACGCTCCCTTGTCTATCGTCTCTCATACAACCACTCTAAAATCTAAATTAAAGTCTTCTTAACACTTTAACGATGAGCGTGTAGTAAAAGTGACTGGGAAACTGATGCAGCTCGTCGTTAAAGTGTTATAGAATTCTTACTCTGATTAATTCATGCCTCTGCCTTGCAATCTCTTTTGTCCTAAATGTGACCTGCCTTAGTCTGCCTCCGTTTCCTGGTCTGCCTTGGATCTATATTTGGTATCTCGGGATAACCATTTGAAACGACACAGCGCTTGTGAATAAGCTGGTGCCCTCGGTTTAGTTAGCTTTTAAGTAGTGCTTTAGAAATATAAAGTTTACGACTGACAACTGTGGTAACAGAAGACAGTTGTGTTTTAAGAGCAGTGAACTGTTCACTGATCTGTGTATGTTTTATAATTGACGAGTGTTCTTGTATCCAGAGCTTCTCATCTGAGGCGATCGATCGATTGATCCAGGGCCGGCCCTAACCCAAATGGCGCCCCAGGCAAAGCATACATTTGGCGCCCTCTGATCCCGTCTCCACGGTCCAATTCACGTCACAACTTGATGAACCCGCCAAAAGATTTACGCTCAACTGAGTTATTTATTTATTATTACTTTTTATTTAGTACACTCAGCCCTGGATAATTTTTAATTTGGAGGGATTGTAACAAGCAAAAAGACTTCGAATTAGGCCTTCCTAAAAATTCAAATTAGGCCTACCGAAAAAGAACAAATTATTTATTAAACAAATTATTTGTTTTAGTAGCCTAATCAGAAATCTGTTCTGCTTGTAGTTTTTCACCAACAGGTTTCAGTTCATCAAAATTGTATTTTTATAAAGCTGAAAGCAATTTCAGAAAATACCCTCAATACTAGTATTTTACAAGCGAATTACTAGCTGATGACTGGGCACTAACAGTCTAACAGCTAAAGTAGTTTCAGTTTCGTTGAAATAGTTGAAAAGCCATCCTTCTTGCTTCTTGATACAACTTCTCTGTCGTGTTTTTCTTACAATTTACAGCACCCGATAACTTCTGTCGCTGCACAGGGCTTTACCTGACTTTTAAAATTACAGTTTTTATTTTATAAGATCAACTCTATAAATTGATTTAGATATAATTAAGAAAACTGTTATTGAAATGTAAATGTACAGATTTTAACAGGTAGGCTAATTAAATTAGTTGATGCAACTGCTCAGCAGTCAACAAATAAAGCTACATTGATTAAATATATTATACTACAATAATATCTCTCCAGTTGTTGGCATTTTCAGTCTATGTATGTCGGCATCAGATAAGCGGACGGTCAGGTCTATTACAGACATAAACTACAGAGTACAGACACGCGTGAATAATTGAATTTTAATGGTTAAAATAAAATTTGTGGGGTGTCGAAATTGAATTAGGTCTACTTGAAAAGATGCAATGAAGCCAATAATTGTTTTAAAATTTGTTCCATACGCAAAAGTTTTCAATTCAAATGAAAATAATCATTTTAATTGAAAAATGGCTTAAAGTGAAAAACTGTTGGAACACACTTTTTGTGAAAATGGCGCCCCCTAGATTGTGGCGCCCTAGGCAACTGCCTGCTTTGCCTGTGCCTAAGGCCGGCCCTGGATTGATCCCTTTGGTCGATCGCCTAGCAAAGGTCTGGTCAATCGGTAAATCGATCGCGCTTGATGAGTTAGACTGCAAGAGGAACTTGGACCCAGGTCATTTATTTATCTAACTACATTACTTGTGAAAGTTCTGGCTAGGATTGATACAACATTGCTTCGACAAGCAGAGGAGACTTATCAACGGTAATAGTTTTGTGTGTACTTAAGCAGTTATATGGACAACAATACAATATGCAGCTATTATGAATACAACACAAAATACGCTGTACACAAAAGGTCACAAGGTCGACCGCGCATTGATCGCTTACTGAATCCAGCACGATCGATTTTAAAATCGCCTTCTATTTTCAAATGAGAAGCTCTGCTTGTATCATATTTTTGCTGCTGCTTTATTATTGAACAGGATAATGTGGTGATTGCATCAATAAAAGCTACCTGAAATTACTTTTTCATTTACTTTAAGTTACTGTGTTGGTAGTGATGATGACCTTGAAAAGTTATGCAATCAGAGTAGTCCAGGTGCAGAACAACACATAGCCACAAACTAGAGAAGACATTCCAACATGAGGTTTAATTCTTAATTATTATTCTCCCCTTAAGAAAACATCACTACTGTCACAGGCAAATGAGTTAGAAACAATCAAAAACCAGCAGGGCGTGAAGCAAAGATAAAACTGAAGGCTATAGGGTGGCTGGTTGCTATGGGAACTTGGGGCAGGTTGGCTGACCTAGTTTAGAAGGTGCTGACCTATTTCCGAGAGGGCACTAACCTACTTTGCAGATCGCAGTTCACCTGCCGATGCTGACTTGCTTCAGAGAATTAAATCTCGGGCTCGAACGGTCTGTATACACACTTACTTACTTAGCACTTAGTCCTTCCTCGCGCTATCAGCGCATCGGGCGACACAGCCTCTCCACGTTATCCTGTCTTCCGCGGCCAGCATAGCATCGTCCCACGTCATTCCGCCGCCTTCCAGATCCTGAGTGATCGTGCTTCTCCAAGTCTTTCTGGGTCTTCCTCGCCCTCTTCTCCATCCCGACGGAGTCCAATCCAGTGCCTGCCTTAGCGTTCTCTCCTCTCCCGATCTATGTATATGCCCCAACCAACGTAACCGCATCTTCTTCAGCATGTCTTCCAGTTTCTCCATGGATGTTCTCCTTCTTACTTCTTCATTTCTGACCTTATCCCTCCAAGTGATCTTCAGTAATCTTCTCAGCCAACGATGATGTGCCGCCTCCAGTTTCTTCATATTGACTTTTGTCATAGACCATGTCTCTGCCCCATACAGCAACGCTGTCAATACCAAAGCTCTGTACAATCTTGTTTTTGTTGTCAGACTGAGTCCCTTTGTTCTTCCATATATTGTTCAACCTTCCAAATGTGGCATTGGCTTTTCCCAATCTGCTTCCAATCTCTTTGTCACAGCTGCCATTGCTTGAAATCATACTCCCCAGATAGCAAAAGTGTTCCACCTCCTCCAGCACATCCTCTCCAACTTTGATGTTTTCAGTCACTGTCCATTTTCCTACTTTCATAATCTTTGTTTTGGTGGTATTGATCCTCAGTCCGACCAGACCCGCCTCTCTCTCCACACTGTCTGTGAGTTTTCTCATTCCTTCCCAAGACTCCTCCAGTAGCGCTATGTCGTCTGCAAAGTCTAAATCCGCCAGCCTTCCCTCTCCTTCCCACTCCAGGCCACACTCCCCTTCCTTTGTGCTTCGTCTCATCACCCAATCGATCGTTAGCAGGAATAGCAATGGTGACAGAATGCAGCCCTGACGCACGCCCGTGACAATCTGGAACCACTCTCCTAGTTTCCCTTCCGTTCTCACTGCACACCTGCTTTCTGCATACATTCCTTTTATGATGTTTATAATCTTCTCTGGTATACCGTATTGTGCGAGGATATTCCACACCACAGGTCTTTGGACGCTGTCAAATGCCTTCTTAAAATCGACGAAGTTGACAAGTACATTTACATTTCCCTCTACGCACTTCTCGACAATCTGTCTCAGTATAAAGATCTGTTCGCTGCATGATCTGCCCTTTCTGAAGCCCGCCTGCTGTTGTCTCAATACGCTGTCTGCCGCTCCCTGTATTCTTCTCAAAATTATGCTGGCCAAGACCTTCCCCGGTATGGAGAGCAACGTGATTCCTCTCCAATTGTTGCAATCACTAAGATTCCCTTTCTTCGGTAGCGGTATGATGATCCCATCTCGCCAATCTCTTGGAACCTCCCCGGTCCTCCATATCATATTGCATAGGTGCGCCAGGATCTTGTTCATCTCTCTCCCTCCATTTTTTAGCAGTTCTGGTTGAATATCATCAATTCCTGCAGATTTTCCATTCTTTAGTCTTCTCATCGCATCCTCTACCTCCTTCTCCGTGATATCGTCCAAGTTCACATCCAAAGTTTGTAAACACTGATCCTGTGAGAAGTCGTGCATAATCTCTGGCTCTGGGCAATTCAGGATTTTGTCGAAGTGTTGTCTCCATCTTTCTGCCTGTTCCTCGTGTGTTCGAAGCGTGTTTCCTGCAGCATCTCTAATTGGTAGCTTTTGCGTCATCCCTCCCGTTAACTCTTTTGTGATCTTGTATAGTGTCTTGGAGTCTCCTCTCTCTGCCGCCCTCTCTGCCTCCTCCAGACGATCCTCCGTCCACACTTTCTTATCCTCTCTGCAGCGCTTCTTTACCTCCTTATCCTTCCTACGATAGTCTTCGCATAGATCCTCTGCATATGTTCCTCTGTTGTATGCTTGTTCTCTCCTGCTTTTGTCTGTATACACACTGGACTTTAAAACTTTAACAATGAGAGTACTAAAAGTGACGGGAAAACTAATGTAGCTCGTCATTAAAGTGTTAAATGGCGTGTTGTATATTAAAACGAGCAGCGGTGGTGAAAGATCTCACACAATCCATTGAAAAATTAGCAGGGTCGAGGCCATTATGGTCCCAAAAGTCGACTCAGCCTGTCATTCGCTAGGTGACCTTGGTAAGACAGATGGGTGCCTTGCATGGCTGCCATACAGATAAATTCGACTCCTGTAATAACTTGTAATCATCCGTTCATACTATGACTTGTAATCATACGGTACTACGTACTTGTCAATATAAATTCAAACTATCTTATTATATAAAAACGTAGATTTACATGTCATTTTAATAGTTACGATCGAGTAGCGCGGTCCAAGCACAGAAGGTCGGCTGTGACCGAGGTACGTGGGATATACAATACAACTATTTGACATTGCCCTCCTTCCAAAGTTCAGAAGAGCACACGCGATCATTTCACAGAACAACGATGGCGCTGAGCAACTGCTTGAAGGTCTTGCTTAAGGAAGTTAAGGTCCTTACACAGTGACCGCCCGAGTGGAGGCGATCGATCGAACCCGCAGGATTACTCTCCGCGGAATCAGAGCTTCTCATTTGAGGCGATCGATCGATCTCCTTGGTCGATCGCCTAGCAAATGTCTGGTCGATCGGTTAATCGATCCGCTCGATGAGTTAGACTTCAAGAGGAACCTGGAGCCAGTCCATTATTTACTATTATTTAAGTTTATTTAGCTAACTTACATTAGGCCTACTCTTAAAAGTTCAGGCTAGGTTCGATGGAACATTGCATTGACAAGCAGGAGGCTTAGGCCTATCGACGGTTAATAAGTGTTGCGTAGGCCTATAGCCTACTGTGCACTTAAAGTAGGCCTATACTTTTTGCATTAATAATAATAATAATAATAATAATAATAATAATAATAATAATAATAATAATAATAATATCTTTTCTTTAATTAAGCGCCTGAAAAACGCAATGCGCTGTACATTTAGGCCTACATGTTATGCAATTGAAACAATCTTAACTACTAACAGAACAGAATTATTAGCAATTTACGTATTTTTCTCGAAACTTGAAAGTTTAAATAAATTTAAATCATTCCAAGTAGCCTACGAAGTTATGTAACGCAAGGTCTCTTATAGGCCCTACCTCACGAATCAATAAATGACTCGCCGAAAAATATTCCAGGTAGCCAAAGTGCCGCAATCCTCAAGTGGCCGCCGGGTGCGACCGTACCCCCTTGCACCCCCACGCGCCGCCACTGAGGACTGGCCACCCGTCTTCGTATGCCGAGGCTATGAAAATGAAGCTGCTAACACTTCAAACTCATGGCGACCTCTCAGCTTCAACGAGGTAACAGAAGAACCGCTCGGACTGCTCTTGAGCTTTTCTTTTTCTGGTTCCAACTGGGCGGAGTGCACATGGCCGATTCCATCCAATGACGTTCATCGTAGCGGCATATAACCATAATTATAACCCAATGAGCGCTAGAGACCGTATGACGCATGTTTCCTACAGGTCGAATTGACGCCACAATCGCTAAGCGACCTAGACCCGCTAGCTAGGCATTCTAAATATAGATATCGATTTTACGTTTGTGTAGCCAATCACAGCTGAAGTTGTACTGTGAAATTAAGCTTTCTTTTTTTTTTTTTTTTTTTTTTTTTTTTTAATAATAATCTTTTCTTTAATTTAGTGCCTGACAAACGCACTGCGCTGTACATTTACATGTTATGCAATTGAAACAATCTTAACTAGTTAACTACTAACAGAACAGACAGCTTGTAATACAACGGCGCTAATAGCAGCCTACAAAGCAAATCCGCCCTAACGGGGCTCGAACTCGGTACCTCTCGCACTCTTCGCCAGATGTTATCCAACGCGCCACCGGATGACGTCAGCCAGCGCTCATTAACATAACTGGTGACGTGTCCACGCATTTCACGTCGATGATGACGTCGATTTATATTATACATCTCTATGCCTAGCTTAAGGGTCACAGCCTCACCATAGATGGTAGATGCGTGCTCTAGTGATATATTTCTATATTATACATCTCTATGATATAACCCAGTTACGCACTGAGCCGGTCAATGTGTCGACAGTGATCAATCTTTGTATTACAATATTTGGCACTTGCAATTTATTGACGTCGAAGATTATTTCGTGTAGTGAGCGATAAAGCAACGAATACAGGACGGTGTTGTTTATTCTAAGCATTAGAAACTTTCGTCATGCTTCTGGCAATCCGACGCTGCACCTGTTTGTCTTTTGCAGTCTGTAATAACAATATGCCTCCTTACAGACTTAATATTTTCAGTAGAACTTTAATTTCAGTCACCCACATTTTTACATCCAATCCGGTTGTATCTATGAAAACCTCCTCTCTTCGCTTAGAGCTGATGTCTTCAATATCAACTGGAAAAATACATAAAGCCATTGGAAATCTGGTCAGGAATTACAGCAAAGAACGTCATGGCAATGAATCGTTTGCTTATACTGAAAAGGCACTTTCCGTAGCTTACTTTATTCAAGACGAGGATTGGTCACTCAAGGCATTGGAAGCCGCAAATCTACTTACTACAGAAGAAAACTGTTCGCCACTTGTACTTTTACCTAACCCAGGTACATGCATGTTGCAATCACATTCATTCATTCGTTCATTCCGGAAATTTATATAGCGCCTCTTCAAGAAGCCTAATCAGAGGTGCTCCCAGCCCAGCCACGGCCAAACAGAAAGGACTTTAGCAGTTGGTAGAAAGAAGGCAAATTATTCCGGGGCAGTAAGCGCAACACAAGCGGGAGCCCATTCTAAGGGGAGGGGCCAACAACCGAGAAAGCTCGACGCTGTCTGACCGAGGAGCGGGCCCTAGGGACCAATAGCTCCCGGTTAGACTAAGAGCGCAAAGCTTGACGGGAGGCTACTTAAGTCGGAAACCGGGTGACAGAGATCAGATATGTTTGATGGAGCACTACCAGTGAGACACCATCAGATAAGTGCTGCTGTAGGAGATGCATTGCGAGGCAGGAAGCCAGTGCAATACATCATGCATGTAGGCAGAAACTGAGACATATTTAGGAATATGACCAATAAGCTGAGCAGAAGAACGAAGGACCTAGTCAAGATGCCCTATTAAGCCAGGTGGGTGACCAGCAAGAACCGAGCAACAATGATCAACTCTGCAACAATGATCAACTCTACTAGTGACGAAGGCATGGACAAGTACCACAGCAGCATCATGGGAGAGGGACCGCAGAACAACACGCAATGTTGGAGCTGGTAGTAACAGCTTCGTGTGATCAAGTTGACGTGCTGCAAAAGAAGTTATAACGAACCGTGGCTGACTAGAGTTCACACGCCAGAGGCACCACTCGATGTATGTCACATTCATAACAAGCCACAAAGTTTAATTCTAAAGTGATCAATGCGATAGAGTTAAATACTAAATTCTATTCCCAGTTCTCTTCTCAATGACTTTGCCTCTGTCTCTGCTTTTTTCTTGTGACTTTTAGATATTCTCTTGTCACTTAGCTTCTCAAAAAGCAAATCTCAACAGTGAACAATGAACACAACTAATTATTGTCCAATCTCCTGTCTTCCTTAATGTCTAAGATAACTAGGGCTGTGAAAATTTTTAAAAAACGTGCCCCGGGTGCCTGAGCTAATTTTCAGCGGGCACCCATTGGAATACTTTTAGAAAGCCGAAAAATGTTGCAGTATATAAAATGGCGGCTGATGGCTTGAGAGTTGTTAATAGTTATGATTCGCTAAATTACATTTAACTGCTAGATAATTAATAACTGATCACATTTTATTCAAAAACTTTAAAAGTAACGTGCACTGACGTGATTAGACAGTTAAATACATAAGACAATGAATGGAATGGATGTTAAATACATAAAACAATGGAATGGATTCTGATAAACTACTCAAACTTTTATTTAAACTGAGACAACAGCAATGGCAGCAAATATAAACGAGATCTTGTTTAAAGTCTTGAAAGACCAAGTCATTAAGTAACCAATCTTAGAACGGAAAATTATGTTGTCCATAAGGCCGTATGTCATTAAATATATGCACTGTATGCAGTAAGGCCTAATATAAAGTTAGTCATCATTGGCTTGTGCGTCAGCTACAGGCAGTAGGCAGGTCTTAGCCAGATAGCCGGCCATTAAGCAGGTGCAGGTGCCAACCGCCCTCAGCACCGATGACTAATCCACCACTGCACATAAATCTTCAACACCTCAGCTTCACACGTGACAGACAGTGTCTGTTATTCAACCACAGAACGTGATAAAACTTTCTAAACTTTGGCCTACTTAATGTATTATGCTTTTTCGGTCGGGTTTCAGGATTGATTTAAGGTCTTGGGTGTGACCCTTCGAATGGGTGCCTGGGTATTCGGGGCCCGTTGACAGTCCTAAAGATGACTGGATGCATTATCTTTGCCCGGCTTAATGAATGGGGTCTACCCTAATCCATGAAACTAGATTCCCAAAAGTGATGAAAATGCAAAATTGACCAAATTCAGTGAATTACTTTATTTTACTAAACAATTAAAATCTTTGGGCTAATTTCTTTGTACCTGTACCAGGTGACAGCATTCTAACTAGACTACTGCTTGAGATGACCAACTGTTCTGTTATAACTTGGGAAGCACGGGAGAATTTCTTCAGTCATCTTCAGGTATTTGTTGCTAATTATAAATTGTTAAGTATTGAATGCATCAGAGACTCGTTGTAACACACTACACACTACACGTGGGGCGTGGTGGTGTAGGGGTGTGTTCGGTGCCTTGCAGCCGGAGGGTTGCGGGTTCGAATCCACCTCAAGCTGCCGCGTAGGGACCCTGGGCAAGTCCTTCACTCACAGTTGCTCATGCTCTTCGGCGTGAAACTTCAATTCAGTGTCCATGCTGTAGTCAGAATTAAAACAATTACGGGTAGCTATTAAGTGATGGTGATGTTGTCGTTAGCAGTGTTACAATAAATTGTCAGGGTGACTATTTTAATAGAATAGTAAATAGTAAATGTAGGAAACTATACAAATAGTATTAAAAATTGTCGTAAATAGTTGTGGACTATTGCAAAATACCACTTGACTTTTAGGAACAATTTAGCTATTATCGTTTTCAGTTTCAATCAATCAATCAATATATTTATTGACCACCATGATAACAATACAGGCACATAGTTCATGCACATAGTTCAGATAAGTGTTAAGACAGCTTGCAATTTTTGTGCACTACAGTAACATTTAGTTAGTATTCATTTATGAAGTGTCTCTTAGGCAAACCATTCAAGGCCACAAGAGAAGAAATAGGTTTTGAGAAAAGCAAAGGAGGAGGAGGGGTTACCAGCTAGAATTTGAGAGCGGGTAGGTGAAGACAGTGCATTCTCATAGTAGTTTTGGTTAACTTTAAGTAAGTGCAACTGTTAAAAATTTTCATCCGATGAGCGCCTCCTTTTCTTGGTGAGGATTAGTGCTGCATTACTAAATAGTCTCTTTACTGCGAGCACTGGATGGATTGCTTATGTTGAAGCGCAGAATTTACAACATTAACACTGAATTTATTCGAGGATGATTGTCCAGCATTTCTAGTTCACGTGACATTTCATTGTCTGCCTGCATAGATGATAAATCATTGAAGAAATTATCGCTGTTACAAACTGAAGTGGATTTGTCACTGTGAGCAGAAGTAGGCTTCTTGAAGAGGCGCTATATAAATTTCAGGAATATGCTGATTGATTTTTTCACAGTTCTGATTACAGATTTGGTTTGATTTCTAGGCACTCACTGATGACTTCAGAGAACGTCACTTGAACTTAGGAAAAGCATTTGTCAGAGAAAGAGATTTTGAAAGCATTGTAAATGACGGCTTCAGTCACCTGGAGAGAGGTTATTTTTCATTCATGATATTGATTAATTTAATAGGAATTAAGTTTAAAATGATTAATTTCATGCATGGATCTGAACTTTTTAATAATATTCTTGAGAATTTTAATGCAATTGGATGCAATTTTCTATTGAATGCTTAAATAGATTATTGCGTTCTGCAGCTGTTGAAAACCTGTTTGTCCTGTGCTACTGTACATGATGTAGGCAACTTCAGGGTATCGACTTTTCCCAACTTACCTTGCTCTTTCCTCACATAACCTTTTCAGTTACAGTTCGTGATCTGGGACTTACTCTTGACTCTGAGCTTACTTTGTCTCAACATGTGAGCCTGGTTGCACGGAGTTGTTATTATCAGCTTCGTCAGCTTCGAGTGGTCTCTCGCTCTCTTTCTCATGATGCGGTCGTGGTCCTTGTTCACGCCTTTGTTACCAGTCGAATTGACAACTGTTGCTCCCTACTCGCTGGCCTTCCTCTTGGGGTTCTGGGGCGACTAGATCGAGTTCTACGCTCGGCTGCTCGTCTCATTGGACGACTACCTAAGTTCTCTCCTGTCTCTGCTTACATACGTGATGTGTTGCACTGGCTGCCTATCTCTCAGCGGATCTCATACCGCACTGCCGCTCTAGTTTCTCGCTGCGTTCTTGGCTGTGCTCCATCTTACTTGCGTGATCTTTGCCGCCCAGTGTCCGACGTTGCAGCGCGTCGGGCGCTTCGCTCTACGACGAGGGGTGAGCTCCTAGTTCCACGGGCACGCTTGGCTATTAAGCAGCGCCGTGCTTTTTCGGTTGTGGGACCTTCCACTTGGAATGACCTCCCGCTTAAGGTCTGCTCTTTACTTGTGAGCCAACCGGCAGGGTTCTACAAGTCCCTCAAGTCTTTTTTCTTTAGTCGTGGCTGGGCCGGGAGCGCTTCTGAGTAGTTTCTTGAAGAGGCGCTATATAAATGTTCTGAATGAATGAATGAAATGAATGTGGGCAGATCTTGCTCTTTTCTGTATTGTGGAACAATCTACCCCTGAAATACATGCTTTCTGAGACAGAAAACTTGAGAAATATTTCCAACTGACATAAATTGTGCCTTTTAGATCTGTTAGATAGCAATTGTTAGAGCCCTTATGAGGTTATTGAAAGGCACTACATAAACAGCCATATTCGTACATATGTATGTCACTACATTACTCTGTATTACAACAAGGGCAAAATTAAAATTTTAAGAAAATTAAGTTTTTCTGTGTAGTTTAAAATGAGTTGTCAGAAGAAACTGCCATTTCAGTTTTAGTATTGTGTATTTGTTTCAGGTCAGGCTGTTAAAGTTATTGGAAATATTCCAGAAATTGAGACGTATATTCCTAAAATGCTGTTCTCGCTATCCCGTGAAGAGGGAATATGGAAGTTGGGCAACATTCCACATTTCCTTTTTGTAACTGGATTGGAATACAGAGTAATTTCAGTGTACTCTTATTATGACTACAGTATTATCGTGTAAACTACTCTGTAACAAATACCAGCATAATTTAAGACCTTTCAAACTCTGCTGTTGTCATGTAAGGACACTGGGAAAGTGTATACTTGTATACTATCATGCGATTAATGACAGAGTGCAGATGTTTTGAGCATGAAGAATCCAACAGGTCTTCTACATACTGTTTAGGGTGTCCAAAAAACTTTTTGCGAAAAAGTTTCTTTGGGTGAAAATAATGTTTTGGGGAAAAGTTTAAGTTTTTTAGATTATAATGTTTAAAGGTTCCCCAAAGGACCCTAAGTTTTTCATTGTAGCATAATATGCTCATCATGTGCACATATTTCAACCTAGTATACAGCAAGGCTGTATCATTCACATGTCATATATTTTATTGCTTTTTGTACAAAATATGATTTATGTACTATTATGTAATTGCTAAAAATCTAATATTCTATTGTACTCAGACTGGTGTTAGCTTTAAAGTGATGTAACAAAAATTGACAACATTGGCAAAACGACATCCATTGACTTTCTCATCATATTAGAGTTTGGAATAATTTTGTTACTATTTATTATTAACTACTATAGTAATTAGTACAGTGATACAAAACTTAGTTTGCTTTGAGAAGGTACAAAGTGCAAGATATTCACACATTTACCCGGTAGTCCAATCAGTAGTTCGCTACATCGGATGAAGTGAGTCACAGTTGCAATTCCGGAAGTCCTTCAATGTTTTTCAACGACTTGCAGTAGGAACTGCTTCTGATCTTCATTTGTTGTTGTTGCATAAAATGTCTGAGTCAAAACGACACCATGCTCTGCACAGTCATCAACATACACCAAGTTGTTCACCATTATAATAGCTGCCTTGTACGATTTCACAGATGGCTAACTATCAGCAGAATTCTCAAGAAAGCTGTCATCAATGCCAGTAGTCTGGAAAAACTGCAAGAAATACGTAGATCTGCTAAAGCTGTAGGAAGAGACTTGAGTAAGTGTGATCCTCATTCAGAGGTTGTGTGGAGTACCAGTTTTACTCTCGCGGCTGTGAAAAGGTTGGAGAACAGCGCAAGAGTTGCAAGCTCTGGAATTAAGTACCGTGAATGGCATTGCATTGCTTTAAGTCCCAGATAAGGACCATCGTATGCTTTAATCTGCAAATTAACAGGATGTCATTAAATGGAGCATCAGCTGTGGATCGGGCAATAAACTCGTACAACAAAATGGTGAAGCGTTGTAATCCCTGTAGTTCTTGAGCTGTTAAACAGATGTATAGCAACTCAATTTTCGTTGAGTAAATAGCCTTGGTCATCCAATGCATTCTATGAAGAATGCCAGGCTTGCGAATACAAGTGGTGTTTGGTACATCCAACTCTACTACCATCAATGGGCAAGGCTAATCCTCTCGAAGGTGATGATTTGATAAGAATTTTGTTCAAGTCCTCATTTACCAATATCTTTGGAATTTGTTGCTGCTGAACATGTCAATTGTTTAGTTTGGACCAGTTTTCATGAAACCTCTTGGAAAACAGAATATCTGGCCTTGTAGGGATGGTCCAAAACATATACAAAAGGCATAAGAAAGTAGCTCACCTCAAACATTTGATACAGAGAAGCCAGCCAAAGTAATTTTTTTCCCATGAAGTGTTCTAGAACTGGTACAGACGCCATTCAGTCTTCTGGTGTTAGATGTTGAGGTGTCAAAACATTTCTATAACAGATGACTCACACTGCCAAGACCGCAGCTGTCCTAGCACTGGCAGCTTCATTTGCTGTCCCTGATGAAGGCTTTGGGACTGAAAGCAGTTTAATGCACATGTCAGTAATTGATGATAGCAGCACAGGTGCAGATGTCCACCAGACCAGATTCACTAATTACTTCCCTCAGAGACATGAGAAACCGTCCCATGGAACAACAGATTTTGAGGAGCAATAGCTCTCCTTAGTTTTGTTAGAATGTTCACGGTGAAAAAGTTGTCATCGATGAAAACCAGAATCATGTAATTACTAATAAGTAAAATACTGCAATGTAATTTTATGATATTTTAGAGCCCTAGGGGACCCAGAAATGTTGCCCCCCAAAATTTAATGCTTTCTTTTAAATTATCTTTCACGAAGAAAAGTTTCAGATGATGAGATTTTACATTTTAAAAATTTCTTTGGATACCCTAATACTGTTAGCAAATATCCTGATGGTGCAACATTAATCTTTTGGACTGTGACCTGGAACGTCACTGCAGTTGAGACTTACTTAGCATTTGCAGCTGAGACTGCAGCATGGTAGTCTATGAGATATGCTTTTTTGCCTGAAGGTCACACATTTGTCCCAATTTGCCATTGAAACTATTGGCCCTTGTATGGGAATTGCATCTGAGTTGGACAATCGTACCTGAACTTTCTCAGGAGATTGACATTAGGGTTCAGTTGTATACCTGAAGAATTTTGCCTAATTATTCAGTGATGAGGGATTTTTCTACCTCGGGTAAAAAACTGGCTATGTTCCACGTTCAGCCATTATGCTGAATCTAGCCAGGTAAAACTTTTACTATTGTTATGTTAAGATAATTATATCTTTATTGCTTAGTGATTATTTTGCTATTATTATTGCTTAAGTTAAGAAAATCTTCAATTGCAATGCAATTCAAAGGGCTCTGGAGAAAACGATAAAATTTATAGAAAACAGTGTGACAATACATGTATTGTATTGCTTATCAACCAAATTAAGTACTGGTGATTTGCTATCACTTTTGCCAACATGCTCAGCTGTGTCACTTTTCTAGACAGATTCAATGATAACATCATTTTCAAGCCTCTTATTAACCTGTATGTACTCTGGCATTTATGTAGTTCATTTCTATGGATGTAAGAAAAACCGTTATGCAGTTGAAGCTTTTTGAGGTTTGCAAAAATGTAAATTGTGTTGTTTTAGTTGATGACTGAACCAGATTACTTTTGGGCACATCGCATCTACCAGCGAACATCTTTATACAAGCTATTCTTTGAAATAAAACACATTCTAACGGTAATAATTTTGTATTTGCAACATTGTTTATATTTATTTTTAGGGCTGCGGATGTTAAGGATTAATTAATCGATTAATCGTTAATTAATTTTAACGATTAAATTTATTTTTAACGATTAATCGAAGACCGCTTGAGCGCTTGTTATATTGTCAACAAAACACGTTGCTCACTAGAACTTAGCAGTATTAACATGATGGTTTATTTACATAATTGTTGGAAGGAAGACAATTGAGCTGAAAAATATCAACAAGACTACTAATATGAGCAAATAACCCAGCTACTAAGTAAGTAATAACTACTAACTAGCAATAAATAATTAAATATTAATAATAGTGTTAAAAATATAAACAATGACTGATGTTAATTTTGTATTTGTCATTACTTATTGGGAATGCATTTGATCAAATGTTAACTATTAATTAATCATTAATTCTTAAATAGTTAACTATTAAAAATATTTTAATCGTTAACAGCCCTATTTATTTTTATTCAGAAACATGATATGTTTTGGAACAGTTCAATGTTTTGCTGTTGCAGCCTTATATTAAAGCCTTTCAGTGTCTGTGTCAAAGTAGTTAAGTGGAAGATGATTTTTAAAGAGAAAAACTTAAAAGATTTTGCTTTGTAAAGGTGTCTTCTAATTTATTCAGCACATACCATATACAGTTGTTTTTGAATAGTACATCATGGATTCTTAACAGCTGAAATAGTACTATTTCTGATGGATGCTGTACAAGCTTTGCATGTGGTAAAAAACAATGAAATATTTTAACTTAGTAGTGCTTATGTATAGGCCCCCTATATACTTGATGCAGATCACAAAGGGAACTTTTGTGAACTATGATAACAGTGATGTCTTCCAGATCATATTCTTTATAGTTGGATTTGTTCTTATACCTTGTGTTAATGTTTTATCAGTAAGGCACTAAATATTTCATTTAAATATTGTTAAATAATTAAAGTGTTATTTTTAATTAGGTACCAGCAGAAGCTTTCAACCGGCGATTACAAAAAACATCGACTAAGTTTAATGTTAGTAGCACATTAGTTCTTTATTATATTTGTCTTACATAAAGTACGGCATTTTAGATGTTATGTTGCTTCCGTTTCACGTGTTCACTTGAGTTTAAAATTTATGGTAAGTGGCAATACTGCTGCCAAGCAAAGTTTATGTTGTAAACAGATGCACAACTGGTTTTTGTAATGAATAGAAAATTGGATTATTATTATTTTTAATCAGTTTAATTATCCCCTGGTGAATTTCTATGTTTATTTTTATGTGGACAAAGAGAATATTTGATAGACATAGATGAACTTTTGTGGTTCTTTATATGTTGTAGATAACATACGATAAAGATAATATGTATCTGGTGAAGCTATGTGTTCGAGATGAATGGTTTTCTCTAATCACAAAAACTGAAGTCCTGGGTCTTGTTCGATTACTGAAGACAATAAGTCTGAAGAAAGGTCACAGAGCAATACCAACAATGGAGTGAGTGTTTCATTATTACAGAATATTTTACATGCATACACTCTTCAATAGATGGGTTGCAGTTTAGTTTGTAGTAAGTATTGTGTAAGTTATGTTAGTTTATGTATTAACAACAGAAAACGTAATATAAGAGTATTTGTATATTACTGTTTCAAGAAAGTAATGAGAGATGCTCTCTGTGCTAGCCTAAGCACAGAAATGATTACAGTACTGTTGATAACAACAAAAAGATCAACATGAAGCAAACAATAATAATCTTGAATAGGCCTAACTAGAAAAGTCACCAGTGGCAGTCTGCCATCCACACGCCAAAGCAATGGATTCTCATCTATGACACCATGCTCGAAGTTTATGATCATGTTGCATAAAAATTGATGAACAACAACTGTTGAAGTCCACAGCTTTTGGTTGCCTCACTAGCATTCCTTTGTAACATGTACCACAAAGTCTGCAGGACTTTTGTCGCCAGCCAGCTGAGACATTGTTGACAGTGATGTTAGACCTTCAGACTTGGCCTTAGCATCAGAATTTGACAGCTGCATGATATCTGGCATTGGCCTTGTGGCTACTAGCTTCCTGGTTTGTGGCAGTCATGTTTTAATTGACTTTCATCTTTCCTTGTATATTAAGTGCTTTGACTTAGTACTCGGCAGCAGGTACTAGGGGCACAGGCAAGTTTTACTCACCATATGGGGCAATGCCTCCTTGAAGCTGTATGAGTGCTCATGGATTTTAAGTCATTCAGAAGACCTTTATCTTTGTAAATTACTGGGACTGCTTGGGAATACCAAATCCCTTTGTAGCTGTTTGCCGTGTTAACATGGATGCTGAACAAAAGCTGCATTTGGTGATCCGACGTTTTAAATTTAAGAAGCAGAATTCTGTCCTTGTTTCCTATTTCACCTGACAGATAGTGTTTGGACTTGTAGAGACAAATTACAATGATTGGTAAGAAGTGCCATGTATAGACACCAATGCCACAAAATCCTAATCAGAAACTGAAAAACCCAATTGTCTTCCTGTCTGAAAAATTGAGGGTAATGTGGAGCATCTTCTGTGTTTCATAGTTTTATGTTTGTGATTGAATCTGTGTGTTAGAAAGTGGTGTCCAGATATTGGAATTCCCCTTATATCGTTTGGTGTTGGAATGATGGACAGAATCAAAGACGTACCTTTAGATGTCTGGCCATCTGTCTACAAAGTAAGCAGTTTCTATTGACGATTTTATCTAACTACTTGAAACTGTTCCTACAGTTAGAAATGTTTTTGTTTAAATGCCTTTCCTGTTGCTTGTAAGTTGCTGAAAACCACTGCAAGACTTGTGCTTTTGTTGAGATAGCCAAAGCTGCTGTTGTCCAAAGTTTCTGTGGTGATGCACAAGCAATTATATTCTTTTTAACCTTTTAACAACGAGCTGATTGGTTTCCCATAAATATTATTGCAAACGATCATCATTAAAGGGTTAACAATAAACTGAACAGGACAACTTTGAAATGCAGGCTATGAAATTCATAAACTGTGGAGTCCAGGGTCGAATTGCTATGAGTAAGTATTGTTGTGTTCTGAACAAGTGGCCTCAATAAGTTCTGCTCAAATATCATGTTGTCTTGTGCTACAAAATTGGCCTGCTCCAAAAGAACTGGTAATTCAGAAGTCACCAAGGAGCATAATTTGGTATCAGCATAAGCAGGGAAGTAAACGGCAAGTCCTGTGATGTGCTGGCCCTGTGTCCGGGACTTTGGGATGCATCCTTTCATTCATTGTTCTTGGCCTTAGACTCAGTCCCAGCCCTGCTCAAGGGGTGAAAAGTACTGGCCAATGCATTGTGTTATTATAAAGTACTGTTGTGCGAATGTATGTATCTATTGACCTTATAACATTGTGGTCAACTCCAGAATGAAATGCTGTAAACTGTAATACAATTCACACTGGGTGTGATTTTGAAAAGTAAAAGGTTTGATTTGGAGCACCTCTGAGAGGTTCTTAAAATGCATTGCGAGTAGCCTATAATCTATAGAAATGGCCACATGCACAAGGAAAAGATTGAGATTTGAGTTTACACTTTGACAGTTCAGTTGTACTTTAATAAGAGAGTGGCATGCTTTTCTGTTGTTATATGCCAGTTACCCACCTGCATGTACTATGTCATCAAAACTGTATTGTGTTCTTCATTTATATTGTGAAGCCTTTTGCTTCCTAGTGTTCTCTCAGAACATGCACTTGAACTCTGCCATAAAGTAACGAGTCAAGTAGATTGACAGATAGCACAAACAATAGAACATTGTATTATATTCCATTGGATTAAAATACAAGGCTAGAATGATGGTAGTGTGAAGCTTTGATTGATTTAATGCATAAATGCATATGAAATGGAGCTGTTCTTATAATTCTTACAGGCATTAATTGAAAACAAGCATTTCCCTTATTCATCAATGAAGCATATCTTGGAGGGAGGAGAAGCGTCACGAGCTGCAACTCGAAAAATTCTGGATGAATAGGATGACTTTTACAACAGTGTCATCCAAAACTCTTTCAGCGTCATGAAAATGTTTTGCTTAGGGGCCATCCATTTAGTACAACAACATTCCTGGAAAAATTAACTCCCTCCCCATATGCATGTGTACTTTTAGCCCCCCCCCATCTGCGTACATATGCCTGACACGCACCCCCCCCCCCCCCCCAATCCTATAGAACGGTCTATATCCTGACTGGATAGGGCAGGCGACAGACTCAGTGCACAGCTGCAAGACAGTTAATAGCAGTCAGAGGTAAGGGGGGCATACAAGTGTGTGGTCCTTTCCCACAGCCCTACTTAGCCCTATTAATTGCCTGATCGCTGAACTGTGACTCATTTGAATGAAGGCCAATATAGACAGTATTATCCAGGTTTACCCTCACCCTCCTAGGGGTAAGCAAGCATACACAAACAGGTGCATTTGGGTTACCCTCCCCCTCGATGCATAGGTACTAAATGGATGACCCCCTTATCCCATTTAGTGAATGAGGACACATGCAAAACTTGTTAAACAGGAAAATCAAGATCATGTGCATGGACTACAGTTGATGAACTGGAATAGAGTTAATTTTATAAGGTCTGTCTTCATCATCATCATCACCTTCAGTTCTTCAAGCCAAACATTTGGTTACAGTGATGTGAATAAATTATATCTATTCTTTTTGTCATTTGTCAAATTTAATGTTCTCATAACAACTACGTAATAGAAAATAAAAGAAAATAGCAGTAATTAATTTAGTGCCCTTTTCCCAAAGTGTCTATCAGCAGATGAAAATTTTTAAGAGTAACAACAAATCTTGAAATGAAAATTGTATAATTACTGGGTAGATTATATAAAAAATCCTAAAATTTATTGCATTTACAGTAAAACTTGAACCCAGGAAAACTTGCATCTGGCTTGGTACCCATAAGAAGATCAGTAAAATTGATCTGCCTAATTTGCAATGTCATCTCCCTGGAACTTCTTTTTCTACTACTGTGTAAGCTGATTGCTTACAACTCGTCCACCTATACCCTCATGCATACATTAATATGTGTGATCTTGGACCAGGAATATTGACCTTTTCAGAGCTTGTGGGAATAGTATGTTGAACGTGCATTTATCACCTGCATCAGATTCGCAGCCTCGAGAAAGGAGAAGGACAACGCTAATCATCTTTGTTATGACACAGTGTCATTAAACAGCAACTAACCAGACAACTGAAACTGTACCCAAGTTTGGGATATATATCCAGCTTCATGCAGGAGGAATTGCACTGGTTGCCAATGCATGAACGCATTAAGTTCAAGATCGTAATGTGTACTGTACATACTCCCGCATAATTGTCTCATAGGCTGTGCTCCACTTTACATACTTGCATGTCTTGGTCTCGTCCATTCCTGGTCATAGATTCTTCGCTCTGCTGCTAAGGGTGATCTGGCTGTTTCCCCAGCCAGAACATCGACAGTGCAGCACAAACTTTACTGTGGTCGGTCCAACTATCTGGAATAGGTTGCCTAGCATCTTAGGGTATGAGTTTCTTGATATTTCATTACCTCTAATCTGTTAACTCTTGAAAACTATTTTGTTTGATACTGGTTTTCCATCATTAGGTTGGGAGTGTCTCGGAAGAATTGCTTGAAGAAGCATTATGTAAATTTATGATTGCAATTATAAGTTTGAACTTCCTGTTACTGTACTTGTATATCGAATAACAGTCAAAAGCCTGGCCACAGGCAATGTAGGCACAACTGTTTGTCGAACCTGCTGATATTGAAGTTTCTGATATTGAAGTTCCTTTCTAAGAACTTTCGGTACAGGCTTGTTGGGACGGTTTCAGTTGCTTTACAGTTATTAATTAAATACATGTATTATGTTTGAAACTATTGTCTTTCATTTGTTTAACACACAACACAAAACCACTTTCAGTACATGTACTAAGGGGTATTACTTCAGTTCAGCCAAATGGTCGCTTGTAGACAAACACGTACATTTACGTAGAATCGCATACAGCTTAATGCGAGTACTTGCTTAATTTGTTTGCCTCTCCTTGGGCGCATTGCACAGCTTGAGCAGTGGTGGTTTCTCAAAATTTGACCACGTCTCACGTTATATGCATGACATACTCCACTGCTTCCTGTTTCCCGGCGCATTCAATTTAGGATTTCGGTCTGGGTCTGGCGATGCCAGTTAGGGGGCGTCGAAGACTACTTGCACGAGTTCTGTAGCCCCACCTCGGGTTTGGCTGCCCACAGAAATCTTCGTTGTACATCTGGAGCCGAACTTGCTGTTCCCTCTGTGTGCACTTCAAAGGTGCAACGTCGTGCCTTCTCAGTGGTTGGGCCGACCACATGGAATAATCTTCAGGTCTGCGTGCTCTTTTAGCTAGAGACTCTGCATACACATTTTACAAGAATCTGAATACTGTTTCTATCACCAGAGTTGGGCTGGGAGTGCCTCTGAGTAGGTTATCTTAGAGGGGTGCTATGCAATTCATTCATTCTGAATGAATTTAGACCCACGGGTATAATGAACATAACGCAGTTTGCTGTAGGTTAAAATGCTTACCAAAGTGGAACCTAGTTACACAGTAATTAATAAGGCTGTTTCTGGAACCCATAGCATTTTATAGAAAGATCATAGTCTGAAGTCTAACAGTAAAGGTGAAGCGTACCCAACCATGTTAAATTGAAATTTCACTTATAATAACATTAATAGAGTATAGTCATAGCATTATTCTTATATACATGTGTTGTTATTCTTCTTTGCCAACTGTGAAACATCGGTTCATTTCACGATCTCATGCCGTAATCATCATTAGATACATTCAACATAATTTTTAATCATCTCTGTGCCCAACGAAACTGTCATATTCAGCAAACATTCAAGCTCCTGGTCAAGCCTGTCTCGGTTAACCTACACTCGAACTTGGATTTTAAAAGCACTTCAGTTACAGGTATTAAAACATCAAATTAACTGCATTAAGTGTCATTGCAAATTCAAAGATCAAGTAGAGTTTCTAAGATTTGCACGTGGCAAAACTATCCCACGAATGATTTATTCGTGTGGCTTGGTCTTTTTGTGAACGAGTTGCCGAAATTGTGCCATTATCTTAACTTCTCGTTTTTTCCTCTCTTCAATGTCGAACCGTGTTAATGCGCGTTTTTCATCTGCACTGTAGATTTGGTTCTCTTTTCGTAGACGCACAGCTTCCATTCTTCTATGCCTATTTAAACCATATCAAAACACCAAGTTTCATACAACTTACAAAATTAAGACAACAGAATACTAAAAATGTAATGTAGAAACTGCTTAACAGTGATGATGGGTTTGAAAAGATAGGTCTTGAGATGTGATTTGAACATCTCCAGAGAGGGCACATTCTTCACATGGTCATGCAGCTGTCAAAGTGGACTCCTAGGTTGCGGATGGTGTCAGATGCGGATGACGATAACTTAAATCACAATGGTCTTCGTCCAATTTCTACTTATACCCATGGAAAATGTTTTTATTTATAAGAGATCAGAGTTGCACTTTGCAACTAACATGAGTACTAAAGTATGATCTTCAAGCCTATATCTTGTTTGTGATCAATCTTGCAACACCATTACTCATTCGATTTCTTATGTTGCAAGAAATCATGATGTTTCAGATGCCTTTATCTGATATTATTTTCGTACCAAAAGCTAAGCTCTTTGATTGCTAACTAAAATGCACTTTCCAATTAATTTAATTTACTTCTGAATTCGTTTGTGTTGAAATTTTGTATAAAAGTTTCACAACTAAAAGGCAGTTCTTCTTTAAAAGACATTATAAAAACTAAAGACTAAGAAATTGGTTGATATTTATTAGCTTGAATGAAAAGCATCAAGAAAAAGTAAGTAAGGCAATATGTAGGCAAGGTAGTTATGAAGCTAATTATGAGATATTAGTTAGAATAAGACAACTTTAAATAGAATTAGCAAAATTTTGGATACTAATTAATTAGAATTAGCTACCAAGCTAAATATTTAGGTAACTAATTAGTTTCTAATCTAATTAAGTAATTACCCATCATTGCTGTTAAGCAGTTTCTGATCTTCTGTGCAACAACCTACACTGGCTGCATGTTGCTCAGTGAATCACCTACAAACTGCTTAAATGGTAACTAAATGACTATTAACAAACCTGCTGCCACTCATCACGTATCCAACATCCTCAAATTGCTGAATCTCATTGCTTGTTAATCCTATTTCTCCTCTTCTTGGAATTCTCTTTCCTTCTGCAATATATGCAGCCATTGCAGCACCTTCTCCCGGAAGCAAAGCTTTTCCATAACTGAAACCAGGACAACACACAGTCATGTTAACAGTCAACTATTTGAATTCATTACATCACAAGCATGAAATTTAGCACAATGCAGACCTGGCTGCTGCTTGATTTTGGTGCGACATCGGTTGATGCTTTGCACATTAGATATTGGCACTATAGAAATGGCTAACTACAATTACCAAGCATGAAATTTAGGAAAATGCAGCTTTTCCTTAGAAGTAAACCAGATGTCTGGAACTGTCTACATCTCATCATAAGATGGCAAACACTAATGTTTCAGTACTGACTTAAGGCTCATTATTCACATCATAGGCTTGTCTAGATTGATGATAATGGTCAATGACATGTATAAGCAGTACAATTAGAATGTCATGCTGCAAGGAGTTTAGCACTTGGTCATATATGTTTATGGACCTGTTGATAACACATTTGTTAATACATTTTCTTTATAAGGTTAACAAAAGTTTATGTTAACAGCATTTATGGTACTTCTGTGCTTGTGGGAGTTTGTGTGCACTTTTATTGCCAGGGAAGAAACTTTAAAACAATAAACTTGTAATAGGTTCTTCCCAGCTCAGCTCAACCCGTTCTATGCAACATCCCCGCCTGACATCCGAATATTGATGGAAACAGCCCAAACTTTTTCTTTAACTATAACACAAAATACTTTCTGTGATATCACACATTCTGTGACCCCTCCCTCAAAAGACATTTGTGAAATAGCGAATGTCCACTTTCGACCTTTACAATGGGGTTTGACTGTAATGATTTATAAAACCATTACGTAGGTTATTTTTAGAATTACTTGTGTCTGTCCCCTGAGCCCTCTAGCGGTAGGAAAGTGGCGAGCCGATGAAACGATGGTGTCGTGCTTGGCCTCGGTAGTTGCGCCGTTGATAGCATTATTATTGGAATTTTCCTTCAGCCACTGATCACGCGCTAGGCACGCCTGATACAGCAGCAGAACCACTGACTCATCCCCTACGTCATCGATTTTCTGTCTTATTTCGTGTCCATATAAGGTTAGCATTTGGAGGCTGACTGCTGATTGGTAGAAGTGGTGTTAAGAGCTCTTGCTGCCATCTAAATTTGTCACTCGTTGCCGAGACGTCCTGGAGGTTAGATCTTGTACCGATGGATTACCAAGGAGTCGTTGCCGAGTCGTCCAAGAGATTAGTTCTTTTTGAGTCCCCGTAGAATAGATAAGGAATTGAGAAACACTTGCGTTAGTCTCTTCCTAAGAGCCAAATAGTCCGCTATAGAAGTTTAAAGTAGAAACGAGTACGGTTGGAATAATATTGTCGATTGTCTGAATTGCAAGGAAATGTGAACTCGTAACGTGAATTTATCGTATTCGCTGGATTACTCTCTGTTGTCGTCTCCGCTTATTCGCTGGATTATCTTCCGTCTTCGTAAACCATAATTGCACTTGGATTATTAATCATGTCCTTTGTTCCAAAGATGGGTAAATAATCATCTGTTTCTTTAATTTGATTGTAATTGCAAGTCACTGCGTAGGATAAAGTTAAATGTTTTACTTGAATTGTTGTATATAATTGAGACTGTTTGTTGCATAAACACAAATAATAATTTCTAACTATGTCTCGTGAATCTGTACACTCGTTGGATGAAGGTGAGCAAGGTGATATCAGACCTCTTTCACCAGAGTTGCTTCGAGCCTCTATTCTTGAACGCGTGTTGGAAAGTATCGAAAAGGTGTCTGCTGGACAGAATAACTTAGACAAACGACTAAATGACCGACTAACTGACGTCACTGTGGGACAAAATAAACTGGATAGCAGACTAACTGACGTGACTGACGGACAGTCTGACATAAGACAAAGACTAGGAGACCTGTTTGAAGGGCAGTCTGAATTGTCTAGAAACCAGTCTGTATTGTCTAGATCCCACTTTGAACTGTCTAGATCCCACTCTGAAATGCAGAAAGACCAGAGAAGTCTGTTGGATAGAATAGAATTCCTAGAAGCAAATAGACAAGTAAGTAAGGAAGTGAGTACCACTACGAACCCTGACTTTTCGGAACCTCAACCGGAAGTTGCCGAACTCCCTTCCGCCGCAGCCTTACCCTTGGAAACCTTCGTCAAGAAACCCATAATAGCAGAATCGGATGGAGTTGAACCCGAAACCCTAGGCCCACGCAGGAGCACTAGATTAAAGGACCGCCCACAGCCCGATTACCGTTTCCCTGTGAAACCTGGATTTAGAAAGGAAACTGGTGCTAGACCTAAAGACTACTCTACATTATCGAACATCAGCAGAACTCAAATCTCACTTCAAAACGTTACCTCTCCTTTACATAAACCGCCTGTAGTAGCGCACAGTCGGGGAGGAGATGGCGAACATCACATGACCAAATGAGATAATAAGTTAATATTAAGAGTTTTAACGAAATTTTTCTCCATGACCCTCTTGTCATATTTCTCAAATTTGGCAGTCTATATGCTGCAAATGCAAAAACATATCAAGTCAAACTGCCTGCTAATTGCCAGTCATATAGATGGTATACATATACAAAATGGATGCAGTGTGCAGGGTATATAACAATAATGTAGATATTGATCACTGAATACTGCCCAACTCAGAAGTAAAATAAATTTGAAGGCACTTTTGACAAGTAATAAAGCTGAATTTATAAGACACCTGTAATATTTTGTAGTCTCTACAAGAAACTGTACACCTAACAAAAATTAATCTACTTTAAGTTTGGTCTAACAGTTCTAAAGACATAAATTATAAAAAGTGGACATCTCAAAATGGATTCTGAGCTGGGGTCATGGTATATAAGTTTTTTAAATATTGCAGAAACACAAGCATTTTCCCTCTAACATATCTTGCAACAAGTGATAACATTTCAGCAATTTCTGAGATGGTCTGACGAGAGGCAATAGTTGAGCTGAGCAGGAATGAGAGAATAGCCTTAAAAGAGACTTACTCTAATCGATCCAGTAGTCCAGCACCCTCTTCTGTTTCCGGCACTGGCCCAATTATATCACTTTCTTCATGAACATCTGCAAATTTTAATGGGCCTAGCATTAGTATACAAACAGAGATACAAAATACAGTTTTCCAAGTGTAATTGAAATACAGAATACTATCATTTTAAATATAGATCCACCCAAGCCATGGTGGAATCATCTACATCCGATGATCCGACTCTCCTGGAGAGAAACATCAACGCATCTTGTCACCGAGCGAACTTGAGCAGGCATGAACTTACAATGACTATCATTTAATAGAGTCACATGCTTGATGCACAGCCGTGTTTTTCGCAATTTATAACGACCAACAAGTTTGCAAATTTTCCTGGGTATAAAACTGCTTACCTTGTTACCTTGTGCTGTCAGTTCCTTGAACTCTAGCGACCGTCATGATCAAGCCTCTCCATTTCCTTCTGTCCGCCGTCGCATCTCTCAGTTCTGCCAAATTCATTCCACTTGTTTCATGTATCTCATCCATCCACTTTTTCCTTGGTCGTCCTTGTTTTCTCCTTCCCTCTCCATATGCTAACATCATTTCCTTTTCCAATCCATCTGATCGCATGACATGACCAAAGAACCTCAACTTTGCTCTTAGCACTGTTTGTTGTAGTGTCTCTTCCTTCTCAATTCCGATACTCATGCACACCCAATCGTTGGTCCTTTTCTCTATCCATGATATATTCTCTGCATCTTCCTCCATATCCACATTTCGCATGCGTTAATCTTTTTTCTCATTTTCTTGGTCATTGTCCATGTCTCGCTGCCGTATGTTACTGTTGGTATGATCAAAGCCTTCACCAATCTTTTTTTTCAATAAAACTGCTAGACATTAATAAAGTCTGCATAACTGGATCTCATCATCCACAACTGCTTGCTATACTTTGAGGAGTAATTACATCAGTTTTGTTTAATGCATAAAGCACATCTTAAAATTACATAAGAATTTGTAAAATGTGCAATCTTTAGTAATTTGGTACATTCTCGCAGCATTAAGATGGACCAATATGTATAAAGTAGTCATTACATCTGCCACCAATTATCTTTTTGTCTTTAGCTTCAATTCCATCTACTATACATGAGGCCAAAACAAAATAATGGTGTGTTTCCGGTAACCCGACCGACTCGCTTTTTTGCCGCGACTCGGAAAATTTTGTTAAAAAAATTTTTTTTTTTTTTTTCTACTTCACATACATTAAGCCTTTGCATGCCGGTGATGCAGAATCGCGACATTATAGGTGCATTCACTGAAGCAGAGACGTTCGGAAACTAGCGGTCTTTCAATGGAAAGAATGGTGCCGTAAAATACAGCAATAAAAGGGCTAAGTGTGGAGTTTGGGAGAGGGAGGTAATAGACTCGAAAGTGGTGGATTTTCTCAGGGTAATTTGACAGGGTTATTTCACAAATCTGACCCCCATATTCATTGTATCAGAAATACCTATTATCGTACCTGCCATTATGAAAGTAAAGCCTCCTAATAGCAAACAGCCTACTTAACAACCTCCGTAGCATTCTACTTTCGTAGCAACCAGCCTTCTTAGCAACCAAGCTTTGTAGCAAGCATCCTCTATGTCAGCCTCATTAGCAACCAGTTTCAAAATCAGACTTGGCCCCTTTAGCAACCGCCTTCCTTAGCAACAGTTATCCTTAGAAACTGTCCTGCTTAGCAACAGTACTGCCTTCATTAGCAACTAGTCTCCTTAACAACCAGTCTTCATAGCATCCAATCTTCGTAGCAAGCAGTCTCCTTAGCAGACGACGTTAGGAAACCATATTTCTTTCTATGCAGCGTTCATAATATTATAACAATAAATGGGCTCAATGTTTCCCATGGACAATTTACACACATGTAGCCTATGATGTTGAGGAGATAACAGACACCGAAAAGTCAGCGATTTTCTCACGTTACCACCCATGCATATTTCCTAAAGAGCCGTTGTCTGCTACACGTTTATTGTTTAATGTACATAATCCATAATTCCTTCCCCACCCCTGCCCCTTCCATTTCACCTTGCAAGAAAAACGATGTCAGCAAAACTGAAATAAATAAGATTGTTTTCTACAGCAGTTTGTAGGTACATTCTGCAAAAAGGCATTTTTAATACTCGCATAGAAAATACATACTTTGGTACAGCACTGTGCATAAATGGGCAGTGGCGTAATTTTGGGAAATCACTGCATAAAATTATTTTACCAAAATAAAATTATTTTCCTACCTACCTACCCAGTTTTTTTTAACTCTGTTACCGGAAACACACCATTATTTTTTTTTGGCCTGATGTAACAGTCGAGACATATCCACATGCCAGCAAATTCTTTATTATTTTCCATGTTTTACTCAAATTATTCTGGCATGTTACAAATTTTTCAGCATAACACAGTTTTTCAGCCTCATTTCATAATCGTTTAAATTTATTACAGTAGTTGTTGAATGCTTTTTTATTGGCCTCTGTGGGATTTTGTAAATATTTTAAGCCAATTTGAGATTTTTTAAAAAAAATTTTAATAGTCCAGCAGTCATCCAGGGTTGCTGAATTTTATGTTGATTTTTAATTTTATTTTCAATCAGTTGACCTTAGCTATATTATGCAATTTTGTATATTTATTTTTGGAACAAGCTGTAGGCTGTTTATGGATCACCATCCAAGCAGATCAGCCCAGTTGCAACTGATTAAAAGAGTTATGAAATTCAGCTATGGCATTCACATTTATTAATATCTTAGCATGATTTATGCATATGGGTTGCTTTAGGATCTGCGTATGTAATACTGGCAGATTTAACGACTACTTTATAAACATTGGTCCAACTTAAAGGTCACTTGATTTCTTTGCATGTTCACTGTTTGAAGACCATGTTCAAAATGTTTACATAATGAACTGTTCTGTTCTTATTTGTTTTGCCATTTCGTTAAGATTTAAGTATTGACTATATATAAGCTTGTAAATGAAACAAGCCAACTGTAACATTAACAATGGAAAAGGGACAACCCTGAATCACCGAGATCAAAGACCCTTTCAGGTTGTCCTTTTGACATCTCAACAATAATACCTAAGTTCTACTGTACTCATGCAAATGTCTGTACATGTAAATCTGTTTAGGCGATTCAATGAATGGCTACTAATCATGACAGTTACATTAATAATATAAACGAAGAGAAATCTCTGCAACGAAGGCAACATTCCTGTGACGCTCTCCCTCTGCGAAGCGGGGCGAGACCTGCCCCATAGAGTGCGCCTTCTGTGTCAGCTTCTCTCACTCCCTCCTTGGCAGGCACCGGGGAAGTCGGCTGACACTAATGGGCAAATTCTGTGTCTGCCTCCCTCACTCCCTTCCTCGCATGCACCTGCGAATCCGGTTACACACCCTGCATCTCTCTTTTCCTTCCTGCCTGTCTGCCTACCTGCCTGGAAGACAATAGTCCTCTTAACAGTCACTATAGGGTTTGACATCTGCCTGCCTGCTTGGGAGGCAGAGGGGATGGAGGGAGGGAGGCAGGGGTGAATGGAGGGATGGAGGGGAAAGATGGACAGACGGTTTGAGGTATGGAAGGAGGGAGGGAGGGAGGAGATGGGCGAATGGTTGGAGGTAGGTAGAGACGGACGGACCAACGGAGAGGAATGGAGGGTTGCAGGTAGAGTGGATGGATGGATGGACGAACGGACTAAGGGAGAGGCAGGGGGAAGGAGAAGACTTACGTCAACGTCAACGTATATCCCGTGACGATGCATCTCTTAACATTTTAAAATCGTTTAAAACTGTCCTAGGACGGGAAAACATCTAGTTTCTAGATAAAAGGCATAAATCAAAGGTAAAAAATTATTTTACTTTTCTTTTCCTCCCATATTTCCTCAAATTCGGATGCTGAATTTAAGTCTTCTTCAATGTCGCTTGTTCCCTCCTTTGATTTCTTCTTATTCCTAAAACACGGCTTAATAAATAAATAAAGCCAGCTTATTTCCCAATGTTATCATTAATTTAAAAAATTATGCAGATCATATTTAAAGTAAGGTAATTACAAGATTACAACAGCCTATATTGAAAACAGACCTCTGTCAAATGGACAGAGGCTAAAGAATCTTGTGGCTTAACTACAGATACCAAGTAAATCTTGTAATAGATAATTATGGACTCTGCCACAGCTAGCTGTATACAAACTGCAAACTTCATCAAATTTTTAAAACCTATCTTCCACTTTTAAGCAAGAGAACTTGTGTCATACTTTTTATGATGCTTCTTGTGCTTTTGGTGATGCTTGCCCTTGCTTTGAGACTTTTTGTGATGAGAGGATTCATCGCTCTTCTTTTTCTTCTTTCTTTTCTTATCCTGGTTCTTCGTCTCTCTTTCCAACTTTAACTCATCAATGTTACTCTGTGACTCAAGGTCAGTACTAGTGAACAAAGCAGCAATATCAGAACTGTTCTTAATAAATATGAAAATATAATTATTATTAATAAAAACCTGAAAACTAAGAACCAAAGTTCTCCTAAGCAAAATTTCCAATAATTTTAACTTTTTGCCAGATGTAAGAATAATCCCCTCAACACCTATTTTTGGTTCTAGGACGATTGGTCATAGGACGATTGGTCATAGGATGATAAGTCATAGGACGATCGGTCATATGGACGATTGGTCATAGGGCCTATTGGTCATAGGACCATCGGTCATAAACCGACATAATTGGTTGTAGTCGTTAGTAATAGACATTCTTAGTTTTAAGCCAGGGATGGCCAACCCGCGGCCCGCGGGCCAAATGCGGCCCGCGAGCTGCTAAATGGCGGCCCGTGCGGCCCCTTTCTAAATAATTTTCTCATTTTGCACCTACTTAGCCTACTTGTCCGACTACTACAATACTGCATAATAATGATGTCTATAAAAGACTTAAAGATTTAGTGTTGTAAGTTCTAGTGAGTCGTGACCTAATGTAGTACGTCGTACCTGTTTTTATACATCTTGCAAAATATGAAATAAACATTTGATTTTTCTTTCGAGGCTGTGAGGACAAACATTTTGCGGCCCGTCGCGTGCCTACTAACAATCATAGTGGCCCGTAGGCCAAAAAAGGTTGGCCACCTCTGTTTTAAGCTTAACACACCGAACGCAAAATAAGCAGCAATTAGCAACATTCATCGTTTTTAGACAAATACAATCAGTGTCAATCAAGAAACTTATTAGGATAATTCTAGACTTTTACGTATTGTTTGTATTTCGTATTACGTATTTCACAGTAATTGATCCAGTAAATAGTTGTCCATGTTTAAAAACTTCTCTGTTTTAGCCTTCGATAGCCCTATCGCCGATAGGCCCTATAATATGACCAATAGGACCTATGACCGAAATGCCCTATAACCAATATAACCTGTGGCCGGTAGGCCCTTTGACCGATAGTCCTATGACCAATAGACCCTATGACCAATCATCCATACGACCGATCATCCTATGACCATTCGTCCTGTGACCAATCGTCCATATACCCTATTTTACCGGGACATTGGCAAAAACCGGTTATTCATTCATTTCAGATATTTATATAGCGCCCCTTCAAGATTTCTACTCAGAAGCGCTCCCGACCACAGCGCGGACACTGACTCGGAGTTTCACGCCGAAGCGCATGAGCAATTGCGAGTGAAGGACTTGCTCAGGGTCCCTACGCGGCGGTTTGAGGTGGATTCGAGCCCACAACCCTCCGGCTGCAAGGCACCAAACATACCCCCTGGAGGTGGATTCGAACCCGCAACCCTCCGGCTGCAAGGCACCGAACATACCCCTACACCACCGCGCCCCACCTGGTTATTGTCAGGTGTTGCCGGTTTTTCCAAGGTAAATGCAAGGAAAATGAAAATCATATTTCACTGTGCAGACCTTATAGTTACAATAAATGTCTCTCACTTACTAAAACTAACTACAAAAACCGGTTATAACTGGTGGCCGGCAACAGCTTGCCAACCCTACACTTTTCACATTTCAAGGTTTCACTGCTTTTCAGCTGATTCCCCAGTGCCTGCAACTGGGCTCGCATTTAAAACCAGCATTTAACATGCAGGGAATTCTAGCTGTGCCAACACATACAATATAACAGAACTCAACAAGTTAACACTTAAATTTATTACATACTCAATTTTATCCGGCTCTGACACACGTTCCCATACGTCTCCAACTTCATTTGCACCAATCTTCTCTCGCTCCAGACGTCTTCTGTAAAATATATTCATTACATATTGCTAATTACCAAATGTTTCGACCTACAAATAGCTGTTATTTTTCATTTCAATCAGGTTTAGTGTTCAGAGCTTGAGAAAAAAAATTTGTGTTCCTTACTATGTGCTTTGGAAATAGTCAAGTTAGTTGCATTTAGAAGACTGGTGTTTGAAATTTTACTGCTGGGATTAACAAAGATTGAAATCAATCCCTTTAATCCAGCTTTGATGGACATTGTAAGGTAGGCAGTGATAATGTGTTGTAAATGTATTCCTATCTGCGGTTTGCTTCAGCATGGTAGTGGAACAGAAATCTATGAACCTGCATTTGACATAAGGCCAAAAAAAAATAATGTTGTGTTTCCGGTAACCCGACTGAGTCACTTTTTTAGGTCCGACTGGGAAAATTTTGTAAAAAAATTTTTTTTATACAGTTTTTGAAATTTATTTTTATTGACACATGAATTTAACCTTTAACTGTTGTGTTGTTATATCTGCAACAATATATACTTTAAAATAGCAGCATACCATCTATAACAAATAAGTTTAAAGAACGCGAAACTGTTTTAGCAAGGTGTAAGAGCAAATTGTTGGATAAAAATATTTTTCAAAATAAAATTTTTTTCCTACCTACCTACCCAGTTTTTTAAAGCTATGTTACCGGAAACACAGCATTATTTTTTTTGGCCTAAGGTCTAACACACACAGATCTGGAAACTGAGTATAGCAACCACATCAACAAACCCCCACACTGCACTTTATATTACTGATATTAAGAGAATTTGTAACAATGTACAGCATCATACAGAAATGCAAATTTGCAAAGTGAGTAGTAGTGGCAGAGCAGTTAAATATCAAAATGTTTGAAAGCCACCGAGAAGCTGAGAAGTATCAAGTGCTCATCGCAAGAACAATAAGCTAAACAAGCTAACTTAGTCTGATTGTAAATTCTACAGGAAGTCAATATAGCTGAGTAGGTTTAATGAATTTGTTTGAGGAGTACACAGCACCATATGAACCCCGGCATTTTTAACACAATAAAGCCTTTTAAGTTATAAGTTAGAAATACCTACAAAAGCAAGTTTAGCATAATGAAAGCAAAAGCAGACAAGAGAGCAGGCTATGGTTTGTGACATATCTTGTTCACATCCAACCTGATACAACTGATTGCTCCGATTGTATTGTATCTAAACATTTATAAAGCACCCCTTGTAGGATGAACCATTCAGAAGCGCTCTGATGTGAGAGAAACAATGTTTTCATGGGTTTGTTACAGTATGTGGGAGTTGAAATGTGACAGTAACATCCAAAGTTGACACAAGTTTTTTACAGTACTTGATAGCATGAAAGCAGTGCCAGCCAGGATGATGGACAGAGAAGGGACAGAATACTGGCAGAAGCCATGGCAAATTCAGCAGAGTTGGTACTGCCGGTTGGAGCCCAGGCTGGTCAATTGCTGTTAACTGCTTCGCTTAACTTCCCCGGGAGATCTACAGGTTCCTTGCGTCCATACATCAGCATGAGCAGGGCCGGTTTAACCACTAGGCGAACTAGGCGGCACGTTTTGGGGGGGGGGCGGCAGAAAAACTAGGCTACATAAAGTTTTTTTAAACATTGCTGGCGTTTTGCCACCATTTATTAACGAATGAATACGAGAATAAGAAGCGTCTTCAAACAGATGACAGACATTTCGAATTCTTAATGTCAGTCATGTGGCACGTCACGCTTATGCTCTTAACTATCACAAGTTTGAAGCTGCCTATACTAGCGACATAGGGCCTATTTGAAATGAAACTGAGGTCGCTCATCAGCAATGTTACCACTCCTTCGGTTTCCCCAAGATGTTGGTTTTTTATCCAAAGTTCTAAAATGGGGCTTTCCTGGAGACCTTGTGTTTCCGCTTGGGTATTTCTTGTTTTACTTGTTTTTCATTAACACTTTCATTAATTTTTGTTAAAAACATAATTTATATCGCACAAAATCCAGTGCAAGTACAAAACCAGACACTTAAGATAACGGTCTGGATGATCGAGGTCAACAAATGGCACAATATGTGTGCACCCCATTGCTATACTAGATTTAAAATTATAGTTTTGAATATGCTAACACTGCTGTACTAGGTTCAAAAAATATAACAAGATGCCACATATTTATTCGATTTGACGTCTTCTTGACACTTCCAATTTCTGAGTCTAATAATGAGAGAAGCTTCTTGAAGCTCAAGTTGATAAAAACATATTTGCATATGTCCATGCTGCAAGAAAGACTTGTTGGACTAGGCCTAGCTACCTTGTTAATTGAATAATTATGATATAGGCCTATTATAATTGCTGGAGACATTGAACTAATAGAACTCGTTTCTACATTTGCTAATGTGAAAGCGCGAAAAACAAAATTTTGAAATGACGTTATATTTCTATAGACTTATTAAAAAGTTCGTACGTATAGCGTACGTTGGACTATTACTTAGTACACGTAGCCGTAGGATTTTTTACAAAGTGTTCAAACGAAAATGTGCACTGCCTCATTATTTAATAGGACTATTTACATTTTAAAATCCCATTAAACGTGTTAGACAATACAGCATATAGGCTGCATAGCTAATGCAGTTCCCAGACTATTACTGTAATTATGGATAACTTTTAAATTAACTTAGTTAATATAATATTAATTAGTTATCGCACTTACCGGGGGCGCAGTGCAACAGGTTCGCCTAGGGCGCCAAATACTCTGGCGCCGGTCCTGAGCATGAGAACACCGTGCACGGTCCTACATGCATACCTGCTTTAGAATAATCTTCCAAGTAACACTCTCTTCGTTGTTTAGATGAACCTTTGAGAACAGTCTTCCTCTGAACATTCATACTACTTTTAACTCGGCACAGCAACACTCTCTTCATTTGTTCAGACATGTCCATTTAAATCCTTTAGACACCCATGTTCACAGTGCTATTAAAATGTCTCTAAAATGCATTCTATAAAGCTCACATACACAGTACAAACATGCATGCAAACCCATAAAAGACAACAAATAACAACAATAAAAACTTACATCTCAAAAAACTTTTCCAAATTTTCATGATCTCTGAATCCATTTTGTGAATGACTGAAACAGAACAAAAATTTGGTTACCAGACATAAAAGAAACCAATACCCTAAACAGCAGAGTTGTAACTTAAACTGTAACTACTTGTAATGTAATATGGCCACCCCAGATTGCAAAACAGTTTAACTGCTGCATGCTGCCACCACGAGTAATGAATAAATACTACTTCAGTAAGTGGTTCCTATGACAATATTTATGTGCAGCAACCGAAAACTATTAACTAGTGTTAAATGCTTTCGAGTATCATACTATGCTTTTGAGTATATTACTGAATCACTCAAGTATTTTTCAAAAGAAAACGCTGCCATGGTGATTGGTGCTGTTATTTCATTTCCTTTTCTGCTGTGCTTCTGAAGAGTTCCTTGTAACATTTATAATGGTCATTCTAGATGTTGGATATGTATATCGCAGAGACAATCTCCTTAGCTAAGAAATGGTTGTGACATCTGAGGCACTTTTTGTGGAAATCATCCAACTGCCTCCAGCTTAATCCTGGAAAATGAACTGACCTGGTTTGTTAACCATTGACAGCTTCGAAAGATAGACTTGCACAACTTGAAACTTTGCTTACAAAATACATTCTCTACTTCGGTGTGTGACCGACCAGAGTGTGACAACGGATCAGGAATTGACCTTCTTCGAACATGCTTTTTACCAGGATTCCAAAGTTCGGACATGTATCTAACTACATGCAGGATGAGCTGCATTGGTTGCTCATGCGAAGATGCATTGCTGCGCTCCATCCTACCCTAAAGAGCCATGCATTTCAGTGTCACCTTAACCTGACCACAGATCTGTTGGCTCACAAGCTAATTAGGCCTGTAACACAGGCTAATTAGCTCCCTGTCCCATACTGTCACAGTGCAATATGGAAGCTTAATTATAGTGTGCCCCTCATTCTAGAAATCTTAAATGCAGTCTGCAACATGAGCTTCTTCTCCTTTCCATGTATCCATTTTGCAAGCAGTTGAAGACCATTCTATTTGATCGTGGTCTTGTACAGCCAGGTCGAGAATACTTCTTACGAGTTTTCTTGAAGAGGCACTATACAAATGAGCAAAATAATTTGGCAAGCATTTAGTATCGTGGTGCATGTATTTTTCTCCCGTAATTTTAGGCGTCGTGAGAGTCGGTTAGGGTCAGGTTACGCGTCGTGAGGGTCGGTCAGGGTCAGGGTTAGGGTTTGTGTCGTCTTTAGAAAACATCGTACCTTCCGCGGAGCATGCCAAAAAATACGGTCCCACGCCCGTAACCTCACGCACCACGATACTAAATGTTTGCCAATAATTTTACAATTGAGTACCACACATCCACAAGCAGAGAAGTGGACAATACAAAAAACTTTCCCTGCATTTACCTGCTGCTTACAATGGTTGATACAGAGAAAACTTAATATTATACTCTGTTGCTTATTACTTAGGCCTATATGTTCGATAGTCCTTCTCAGAAGTGCAATCCTCCACTTTCTCTCGCAATCTGTGGTAGTCGTATTGTTCCCAGGGGGCAACAACAGGCGGCCGTTTCACCAAATTACTAACACCCAACCCGAACAGAAAAAGCACCGACTATCTGGATTTGAGGCAAGCTAATAGTATCAGGGGCTGAAGGATATGGTGCGTAAGTTCACTGGCGTCGTGAGTGTCGGTTAGGGTCAGGTTAGGCGTCGTGAGGGTCGGATTTAGGATTAGCGTCGTCTTTAGAAAACCTGGTACTGTCCAGCGTCCGCGCAGCATGCCCAAAAGATACTGCATAATCTTTCAGCCCACGATACTATAAGTTTGCCGGATTTGATTAGTAACACAATCATACCTATTATGTTTAGAGTTTTTAAATCGGTCTCTTGACGTCGAACGACTTCGTGCCACATCGCCTCTATCCTTGGATGGCGATCGCCTGTGTGGCTCGTTATGCCGATCCTTGAATGGCGAGCGCCTGCGCGATTCGTTATGCCGATCACCAGTTGGCGAGCGCCTTCGTGAGTCTATATAACGATCCTTGGGTGGTGAACGCCTGTTTGACTCATTATGTCGATCTCTGGCTGCTGAACGCGATTCGAGATTTCGATCTCTAGAAGACGACGCCCGCCTGTGTAACGTTTTGTGTCGTTCCGGGGATCTCGACTGTAACGACCGCTTCGGAGACTGGCTGTCACTTGAACTGCTAGTGCAGCACCTCTTCATTATTCCAGTTCAGTTGAAAGAGTTAGAAACTAAATTCTATTAACTTTGAAACACAAAATCCATATAATTAATAATTATCCTTTTCTTTTTTTACGCAACATCCAGGACGGAAGTCCTCGGTATCACGTGATATTAAGGGAACTTTTTTAGCGCTTTCTCATTCATTTCTAAACCGCACTTTCCGTCCAAAGAGTCGTTGCAAAAATCGACGTTTCAAGCTGGTTGACGGCAGCACTTAAATTATACCGCCCAATAAAGATCGCATTTAGAATTCTGTTGAAGAACAAAGTTGGGTCACTCGTCTATCAGTTGACTAGGAAACATCAATCAATCAGAATTTGCGTTACTTTGGAAACCGTGCTTTCTCTCTCTCAGGACCCTTAGAATGGAACAGTCTTCCAGCTTCAGTTCGACAGTGCATAATTATCTGTTGCATAGTTTAAAACAAAATTAAAAACTCATCTGTTTACCTTGCACTATGACTGAGAATGTAGCGAAACGCGCTCTCGTGCAAGACTTGTCTTGTTAAAGTGCCCTATAAATTTTCATTTGTATTGTATTATTGTATTGTACTTCGTTCAAAATCAAAGCGGCATCCTCAATATATGTCGATGGCGGCCAGAGCCGGATTAACCTATAAGCAAAATAAGCCATGGCTTAGGGCCCCACAACGTTTTGAGGGCCCCCAACTGTCAGGAAATATAAAACCAGATGGTACAAAGGTCCTATTTGACATGGCTTAGGGCCCCACAACGTTTTGAGGGGCCCCAACTGTCAGGAAATAATAAATCAGATAGTAGGCCTACAAAGGTCCTATTTGACAATTTTCTTCTGAAAAAAAGATGGAAAAGCAAAAAAAAGGCCATCAGAAATTTTTCAAAGTAATAAGCATGGTTTTTCTCCAAATCTGGAAACAAAATTTCCATGGCTTTCCGGTTAGGGCCCCCGGATGTCTTAACCCGGCCCTTGGCTTAGGGCCCCCGAAAGTCTTAATCCGGCCCTGATGGCGGCATCACAGTATAAATTATTATTTATACTGTGGCGGCATCCAGTACACCTCAAATTATAGTGTGCTACTTACTTACTTGTGTTAGTACTGAAAATTAAACCTATCAGAGGCTCGGATATGATTTGTTTACAACTTTACATAATAATGACCTATTACGAAGTTGAAGGCAAGGAACCTATATTAAATTTTATCAGGTAAAAGTGCATTTTAGCGTTTTTAATTCATGATGCTGTCGGCCGAGTATTTTAGCGTATTTTATTATTTCTCTTACGTGTCTGCGTAAATGGAAGTTGGATTGATGTCAAAACTAGTTCTTTGCTAAAATAGAAGCCGGATTGATCATGGAGAACGCGTGTAGTTTAGCGTATAGTAGTTATTGACTCGCCATTGCATGGGTTGGACTGACGAAAAGAATTCTTGCTAAATAGAAGTCGGACTGATGAAAAGGATTTTGCTTAACTAGAAGCTGGATTCATTGCAGTTGCCATGAAAATCATTGCAATAATAAAAGGTAAAAGTGTAGTTTAGCGTCGTAAATTATTCGCCCTTTGTAGCATTGCTATTTTTCATCAGTCTAACTTGTACTTTGGCGAGAATCCTTTTCATCAATCCAGCTTCTATTTTAGCTAGAATTCGTTTCATCAATCCGGCTTCTGTTTTTAAGCAGGAATTATTTTTGGTCAAAACAACTTCTATTAAATTTGAATAGCCCAGGACTATGTACCTCAGTACCTGCATTGCATAAAAGGGCTGTGGTTTCCCTTCCATCAAGTGACAAGGTCTTGATCCTGGCTTCCCTTCAAATTACTGCCCTATCTCAAACTTGTCTTTCCTCTCTAAGCTTCTTGAGAAATGTGTGTCTGTACAACTGGTCCAATACCTTAACAGAGCTTCTCATTTGAAAATAGAAGGCGATCTGAAAATCGATCGTGCTGGATTGAGTAGGCGATCGGTGCGCGATCAACCTCGAGAGCTTTTGTGTACAGCGTATTTTGTGTATCGTATTCGTATAGCTGCATATTATATAGTACGTATATCTGCATATTACATAGTACCGGTACTAATTTAGTAGGCCTATCTCAGTTCAGTTCCGTTATTATTACTATTGATAGTATTATTAATTAGTTTTCTTATTGCGCCCTTTCAAGGTGATCGACTCAGAAGCGCTCCTAGTCCAGCCACGGCTAAATTAGACAGTCGTAAAGTTATTAAAGAATAATGGTGTGACCGTGTGAACTCTATTCACTAGGCGGAGCGCAACAGAGAGCTCATTCCAGTCCTAGGGCATATGCGGCTCTGGGGCCAGCAACCGAAAACGAGCCCGTTGCTTGTTATCCGTCCCGCAACATTCATAGTTTCATAAGTTTTAACATGCTACTGTCTACTGCGTAGTACTGCCTATTTGGCTATCTCAACTAGGCCTACATCCAGATCAAATGAGTCACCTAATTTCCATGACAGAAGCATGCTAAACTGTACATTATTATTCCACTTCGGCACCGTCACCGCCATTGTTGCTTAACTTTCTTTCAATAATTTCCAAAATTAGTGACGTTACGAACTTACAAAATGACGTTACCGTACGCGGTAGGTGTGCACCGTGTTGTTATGACTAATCATACTGTACGAAATTGGAGCGATCATTCAGCAGTCATTAGGTCACGAAACGCCGCGTTCTGAACGCATTCACCGCCGCGGCAAGTAAGCAAAAACTAAAGCAATGTAAATTACATAAATAAAGTAGTTGATCAATGCCTGCTCCAGATATCAAGGCAGGCAGGTAATTGACTTTAGCTTTCCCGGTCATGCATGGAAGAAGTTTACATCTCTATTCTCAAACTACAACCATGTTGAGGCACCTCTAAACATATTCAGAAGCAACTGAAACTTGGTCATAATTTTTTTTAATTATTTGGAACAGAATGAGGGGCCAAGAGCTGCAACTTTTAAGAATTTTTTCTCACCATTGCCCCATGAGCCACCCTGTTGCTCCCCTTCTGTTCATCTTGTATACCTTGGATCTGGCTGGGGTCCTTGGTCCACTGAGTGTCTTATCCCACCAATATGCTCATGACACGCAGGCTTACCTTCATGGACCTGCAGACACAGCTACTGTTATAGTTGACCGTATTCTTGAGGCTTCAGCTGCTCTTGACCGGTGGTTGTTCTCAAATCGCCTCCGTCTTAACGAAGATAAGACACAGTACATCTGGCTTGGTACTCGTGCCCAGCTTACCAAGATAGATGCTGACTCCCTTCGCCTTCAGTTTCCAAATGTGCATTTCTCTTCCTCTGTCCGTGATCTTGGCTTCATTCCATGGGCGCCCACACATAGGGGCAAGAGCGGGCACTTGCCCCCCCTGGAAAATTTACATTTATTTTTTAACCACTACTTTTTGTTTTTTGTTTAACGAATTTCTTTGCAGTAAAGCACTAATGATACACAAAATGAAACTGAGATATTTAACTTCAAGTAAGAATAAAAAAATTATATGAAAAATACTCATGTTTTTAATTTCCTGTTTTGCATTCTGCAAGCTCTTGCTAAAAAATTTAACCGTGACCATCGTGTTTTGCCCTTCCTGCAAAAATATCTGCGGGCGCCCATGCTTCATTCTCGATCCTGTCCTCTCTCTGTCTGACCACGTCAATAGTGTCACATCAATAGTGTCTCTTGCTCCTGCTTCTACTACCTACGCCAACTCTGTTCCATCCGCCAATCACTCCCACTGCATGCTATTTCGACTTTGGTCCATGCTCTGATCTCCACCAGGATTGATTATGGGAATGTGGTCTACATTGGTCTCTCCTCTACAAATACATCTAAACTTCAGGTCACCCTAAATGCTGCTGCCCACCTCATAGGGGCATTGTAGAGTTTGACCATATCTCCTCTTTTATCCGTGACTCCCTTCACTGGCTCCCCATACGTCAGCGTATCCAATTCAAAGTTTGCTCCCTCATGCGAAACTGTCTTGCTGGCTCTGCTCCTCACTATCGTAGGGCATATTGTACCTCAGTATCTTCTCTGCCCAGTCATTCCTGTTTTCGGCCCGTGGTTACTTGGTTGTCCCGCGGGTGTGTGCTTCTATGGCCCAGTCTAGGAGTTTTGCTATTGTTGGTCCCAATAGCTGGAACCAGTTACCTTTTCTCTATTTCTTTTGACCAGTTCCGCATGCACCTGAAAACTATATATATATAGTTTCATGCTATAATATTGAGTAAATTTCTGTTTTTAAACAGGCATAGCTGAATATTATGTACCCCGGTAGACAATTCATGACAATTTTGAAAAGCGACAAAAAACAAGAATTTCTTGGATTCAGTGGAACAGAATGGCTGTTGTTGTTGAATCAGATTTTGGATGGTTTGTTGATCACCAGCTCAGCATTGATGATACTTATAAGTGCACAGTGGTTATTAGGACCAAAGGTGATTTACCAACTAAAGAACAAAGGGAACTTGTTCAGCAACGAAGAGAAATGACACAGCGTGGCAAAGAGTCTGACTTGACAAATTACAAGTGTAAGCCAGATCTCTTTGCCATTTGGCAGCCTTTTGTAATGGACAGTCATTTTAACCGAGCTTTGGAAAGGCAGAATACAGTGTTGTGTTTTAATGGCAAGACAAAAGAAAAAGACACGAACTCATTTTCTGTAGAGAGAAGTGAAACCTCTGCAGAAATTGAATTATCAACATCAGCAGCATATCATAGTTGCCATGAGAAAAATTCAGAACAAGTTCCTGCTGTATTGGCTTCCCTGCACAGTCATGATGAACTGCACGTACCACTTAGCATGCAGGAGAAAATTGGAACAAACTGCTTCAACAGAAAGGTCGGTAATAGCAATTTTGACTGGAATACAGTAAAACACCATTAATGTATGCACCATTAACACACAAGTCCAGTTTATTGTATTGTATCTATAAATTTATATATCGCCTCTCGCAGTGCACACCAATCAGAGGCGCTCCCAGTGCGAGAGACCCAGAGAAAAGAAAGTGGTCTTGAGACAACGAAAAGAGGTACTTGTCCCACCAGTTAATAAGGAGGAACGTGTCGAAGGAGGGAGCTGGTTCCATAGTGCAGGGCCAATGTTTATGCCACAAGATTAATGCGCGGACATTGTTAACATGTAGTTGTTTAATGAAAATTATAGCGCTAGTATGGTGACCGATGACGATGTTCAGATTGCTGAACAGAAAACCGCAACCAAATTTCACATACAGATGATTGCAAGGAGAAGATATAGGTTTACATGCCTCTTACATGTCAGAGATTTTGTTGAGAGTTTGAAAGATCTTTTGAATAAAGGTGGATTTACTACAGCAACTGCAATCTATCTTTTTAGGCCACCTATGTTTACTTGTTTATTGGCCTCTGAAGGGATGATGGGCTGAGTTTGCTCAGATGACCTGATGGTACATGGCATTATGCCTGTTGAGATACCAGTCAACTTCTATACTTAACTTCACTGTGTTTCCTAGTGTCATGTCGATGCAGCAAGCCACCATCTGTATGCATTTCGATGTAGGTCAAGCCACTGTAGTGGTCTCAATCCAGCCAGTTTGTTTAAAACTGTAATGAGTTAAATATGTTTAGTGTTGTTGAAAATGTTCAAGCGAAAACGAAGAAAGCTGCCGCTGAATGTTGGGGAGATGGCATCTCTGGAAGAACATCTGAAGGTGATTTATTTTACTCCTATTGCAATAGAAAGAAACTTTTGTCACTATTTCAGATCCAATTTCAGACTGCTTCATATGATTATCTTGTCAGATCCTACTTTTGGATTATTAATCACTGAAGGCTTTCTGTCGTTTTGTTGGATCAGTCAGTCATGATCTGTTATGTCCAGTGCTTTTGAGAGGTTCATAAAATGCACTTTATAAAAGTCCAGCTGCATACGTACAAACATATTTGGTAAAATCATTGAATTACAGTTATGATTACTGCACTTGTTGCACTTAGTTTCTTTATTTAAAATGATTGAAATTGATTTTTATTATTATTATTATACTGCCATTTATAGCACGCCTAAACAAAATAGGAATCTTGCACAAAGGCACGTTTTCCAGTGTGGATCAGAAGCAGGATCAGGGGTGTTAGAAGAGATTTGCTCTGGTCAGTGTAGAGTGGGAAGAAGGAGATGAAAGACACAAAGCAAATGCGATGGTACGGTGTGGCACGATGACCAATTGGTTAGAGCATTAAACCTCATCTGAGGCAATGACTGTGTAGGCACCTGGAGCCATTCCTTTGCTCGTAATTGCTCTGCACTATTGATGTTCTGTCATATGGCCGTGCCCTTCTGAACTTTGGAAGGAGGATAACATCAAATACAATAATTTGTATTGTATTGTAAATCATATGAGCAAACCGTGATCCCGGTTGTGGATACAATCCAGGAGGTTGCCCTGGTGTAGCCATTGCAGCTTTGACCATTTGCTCTTGATAAAGTAAATATTCTTTCATCAAGCAATGTGTTTTGATGTGCAACCAAGAGGCTGTTAAGAGGTTCTGTCTATAAATTCATGATTCAGATAAGCTGGCAGCTGATCAGGTAGCCATCGGTAAAACCTTTAAAGTTGTTTCTTTATAATCACATTTCCCAAATAAAGCAAACATTTAGGCCTAATTTATGCTATTTGCAGATTAGTCAGTTGCTGAGCACTGCCCTATGTCAGTTAAGAAGCCTTTTGATAGACTCTGGCTATGATGCAAAAGTTGCTGTCTACGATAACAATCTATCGGCAAGGCACGCTGCTTCAGTTGGTGGTGTTGGTGATCTGTTTGTGCAGCGTTGTCAACAAGCTGCAGGCCTAAGTTTTCAGTCTGATGAACTCATTGAAATAAAGAGCATTGGTGAGTCATTCACCTTCAGTCATAATTTGTTTTTGCATTTTACTCACTATAAAAATTGCTTGGCATACTTATTTCCACTGTTCTCATCCTTGCGTTGGAAAAGTGGCATACAACTGTTTTCTGTTTTGATAAAAATTGTCTCCAAATCTTTCTTCACGGACATCTCAGGCAGGTGATGCTTGAGTGTATATGAAAAATGTGCACGTTTGAGCCAATGGTGATATAGTTATGATGTAGAGGGCCTGGCCAAACTGCAATAAATACAGAAGTCATAGGATGTAGCCATTATTTCATAAATTGCTGCTAAAATCCTTTAAGTTTGCGCTATGAACTAGACTCATTTCGGTAGGTGGCGCTGCTCTCGCACTATGTGTGTTCAACATGCAGCACGTGGATGTTGACTCATTCAGTAGGTGGCGCTGCTATTGCACTATGCACGAAGAATTGTTTTTAAACCATCACGTAGATTCAAATTCCTGTGTTATGCAAGTTGGGCTGCGCGATAGTCTATTGCCGTGCTGTCCAACATGCAGCCTGCGAGCTTTCATCATCATCGAAGTTATTTTTATCATCTTAGGATAGGAAAAATGTAATAATAATAATATTTGTTTATTAATTCAAACTGACAAGTAAGATTACATAATACATAATGGCAGTAAGATTACATAATACAGTAGTAGCAGATCTATGATAACAAGTCTAACAGAAGTCAAATTTAACTGTATGGCGGCCTGCAAGGCACCCATCTCTCCTTTTGCTTATTTTAGTTGAAGGCTGAGTCAGCCTTATGGGCTTAGTAGGTATCAAACCCATGTCCTTCTGATCTTCATGCCAGCATGTTACCATTCAACCATCTCTCTGCTCATTAAGCACCCCAATTAAAGACACAGCATCAGTCGAGCAGTTGTATCTGAAAGGCTTGCTCAGGCTCACAACACCACAACCAATTTATAAGTAAGGTTCAACCTTTGCACTCTATTTTGCAAGGCAAATGGTGAAAATATTTGTCTTCCATGTCACAGTTTTATGTTGGATTTATAATGTTTTTTCCAGACTGCTTACAGCCAGATGAGGATTTATGCAACAAACTCATTGAGCAGCCTCATGAAAATGCTGTGACACAAACACTGATGGGATCTCGTTTTATACTTCCACCTCATTGTAGATTTGTAGTATCTGACATCAGTCGTTTAGAACCGCTTCTCATGGGTAGGTACCTATAAAATATAATCTGCAGTTTGGTTTATGGTGTGGACTTAGACCAAGGTCACATAGAGGACACTCTGTCCAGTCTGTCACATACAGATCAGCATTACTATCTGGTGAGACTTGTTTCATGAATGGATTTCTTATTACCGGTACTCTTGTCCCTTAATGTTATTATAATTATTATTATTACAAGTTTTAGTCACTAAAGGACTGGATCATGTTCTTTCTCGTTGAGACTCTGTCTTGTTTCGAGATGTAGCTTTATTCATGATTCTGTGCAACATTATGGTGTTGTGAACTGGATAGCTAGTGTTTAGTTATAGAGAAGAACGTCAGTTGGTACATGTGTAAGTGCCAATGGTGGATTGGACATCTAGCTTTGTTACTCTGTGACTTAATATACAGCCGTCAAAGCTTGTGAGGACTTGCCTGAGATTCTGGATGATGAGCCACTCTGCCTTAGCCATTTTGTTTAAATGTATGACTGTTTGATTCTAGTTGTATTTGGCCTGAGATGGCTACGACTGTGTATTTATCTTATGGGTTTGTTGATTGCCTGTACATCAGAGGTCTACAAGGGGTATCCTATTCCCACAGTACTGGTTATCATATAATTGTACTCGCTCTACTAACTGGAGGACAGAGTAGCTAACAGAGTTGCTGCACATGGCGTTGAGAAAGCTGATTGAAGCTGCTTAGGGTTGGCTTTGAGGAAGAAGTCGTTTACAGTTTAAAGAATGCTGTCGTCTGCTCTTTGGCTTTGATGCTGCTTTCCAATCGCAGACATTAATACTTAACTCCATTAAAAAAAATAAATTGTAAATACACTAAAGAAATATTTACATTTCAGCAGTATTGCTTTGAAGATGCTGATAATGATGTGATCCAGTTTTTGTGTCAGATGAAACTCGGTTTGACTGCATCGTAATCGATCCACCTTGGGAGAACAAGTCAGTGAAGAGAAAGAAAACGTAAGACTAACACTACATGCAGTTGCTTAGAAGTTTCTCAGATTTCTCCTTTTAAAATTATAGGAGAGATTTTAGTTGTTACAGCTGAACCATGCAAAAACTCTACTAGGTAAATATTATTAAACAGGTTTCTATTAACGTACTTGTTGGGATGGTATAGCAATTGATTCATTGCATATTCACAATTTGCATGAAAGTTAGGACTTAGTTTGTTAGGGAGAAACTATGTTAAATGGAGCCATACGTGGTAAAATGTTGAAGGTTGGTGCATTATGGTAATGGGCTGTGTAACTAAAAGTTTTGAGTGCTGTCAATCAATCAGCATTTTTACAAGTGGTGCAATTTTTGTTTAGGACCTTTTTTTTTATTCATGAGTAAATTAAGCAAGTTTAGACAGAATTTCAGATAAAAATGTTATTTTGACTGTGTATTTCTGTGTATTTTCAAAGTTTATGTACTAGTGTGTGTCTGACTGTTTGTTTATCACATTTTAAGAACCTGTCATTGTAAATGTCAGTACCGGTAAGTACATGCTTCTGTCACAGGTACACCACATTGGCAGATTGGGATTTTCTTCAGCTGCCTGTTGCACAGCTGAGTGGCAGCGCTACTCTGGTCTTAGTTTGGGTCACCAACAAGCAACGACAACAGAATTTTGTCAGAGAACATTTATTTCCAAAGTGGAATATTAAATATCTCGCAAAGTGGTACTGGCTAAAGGTAACATGATGACTTCGGCTATCTTCTGTTTTAATCATAACAGATTTGTGACTGTGTCTAAGAAAACCTTCTCAAAAGTTGAAAGTTACTTAGTCAGAAACACATTCAGGAGACAAGTAGGCAAAAAATGAGTCAAAGTGAGTTCTTTGCACATTTATAATCCTTGTTGTGTTGTCTATAAAGCTGAATGTCCTTATGCAGATGAAAATCTTATTATTTTAATATTATCATGATGCCCCAATAACATTTAGCATGTCCTCTGGGTGCTCCTATTTGAAGTCTTGTGCACAATTATTATGCAAATAACCAAGTCATGTAGTCATTTTAACCAGTTTTTATGGAGATATCACCGAGTACAGCCTCAGAGGCATACAAATATGCTCCAATATACGATATTCATAAGCATCCATGATTCCAGGCACAGTGGCTTAGTTGGGTCATGGCTATGGGAAACTTTAATGCATGTTTTCTCGTAAGTTGATACAAACAGACCTGAGTCATCTTTAAACAGTTGTGGTGATTTTACTGTTTGTGATAGAGGCTTGCAGTCTAACTCTGGTTTTTCAGGATTATCCCAGGCTAAGTCAATATAATTTTTCTGAATATTCTTATTTTGGTTGCCATTTAATAGTGCTAATAGTATGCCGATGACACCCAAGCTCAGCGAACGCAGCTGCTTCACTGGTCACGAGCGTCCTTGAGATTACCACGCTGCTGGACCTTTGGATGTCTTCTAACCATCTCTGCCTTAATTAAGATAAAACCCAATTCATTTGGCTTGGTGATCAAGCCCAACAAGCCAAGATTCACTTGGAATTACTCCATGCTAGGTTCCTGGTTCACAATCTGGGCAATACACCGGATCCAGTTCTCTCATTTTCAGACCATGTCAATCATATATCTTGAACATGGTTTTATCATTTATGTCCGCTCCACCATCTGTCACTCGCTTTCCCCTCACACGGTCACCACTCTCATCCATGCGCTGATTTGTACTAGGGTTGACTTCAGCAACTCCATCTATGCTGGTCTATTTTCACTAAAGCTTTCCAAGCTTCAGTCAATACTTAATGCTGCTGAACAAACAGTTGATAATCGGTGGTCTGCTGAGGTTTGCCCACATATCTGCCTGCATTCTGGACACTCTCCACTGGCTTTCTGTGCCCAGCTCAGACAGTTCAAATATTTAACCCTTATGTGCAACTGTTTGGTCGGGGTAGCTCCTTCATACCTCAAGACCTTCTGTACCCCGGTCTCTTCACTCCCTGGTTGCTCCGCTTTGCCACCAGAGGCCTTCTGGCTGCTCCTCCCATGCGTGGGGCTACGGTGTATCTAGAAGCTTTTCTTATGTTTGCCCCTCTAGTTGAAACCATTTTCCACAAGAACTGTAGATTGAGCTCCTCAGTCTTCTCTTCCCCTGTTTCGGAAATGCCTGTTACATTTACTTGTTAGTGATAGCACGACTAGAGTCGGGAGCACCTCTGAATTGTTGTCGCACTTTATAAATGTTTGATTACAATTAGCGGTACAATTAATAAAAGTTTTGAGAGGGTAAAAGTACATCTCTGAACATAAAAATGGCACTCTTAATTAAGAATGTGCTTCATTACAGTTGATGTTGATTCATTACATTATTTGAGAAATTTTGTTGCACAGCAATTTTGCAGATATGGACTTATATTTTCAAGAGTGTTCTGGTAATTTGTTAGGTTACAAAGTTATTGAAACCAGTTTATGATCTTGACACCGCAAATCCTTCCAAGCGACCTTATGAATGCATTTTGCTGGGTTCTACGTCTGGCAACACCTTTGAGAAAATCCCACAGAATCGTGTTATTGTGAGTGTTCCATGCAGCATACACTCAAGGAAACCACCACTGAATGGTTAGTTATTTGTAAATATACCAGAAACTCGTTGTGATGCTGTCTAACAGAGGCATAATTTCTTAATCCAAATTGTCAAACAAAATTACCTTAAGAGATTAAATAGACAAATTTTAGGACAAAAATTGTTTATTATATGATGAAGAAATATTACAAACAGTTAACATGCTGAAGTGGTACACCAAAATTTCGTATCGAATAGCAAAGCATATTTAATTAGGTTACATAATTATAAAAGCTGAATTGATTTTAGGATCCATTTTCCTGACTCTACAGTATCCAAATTTGTTATAGCAATATGTATTGTACAAAGGTTTCAGTGTTCATTGTTAGATTTTGAGAATGTTATTTTTGTTTTGTTTGTGCAGAAATTCTGCGATCATACTTGCCCCTAAATGCAAAATGTCTTGAAATGTTTGCACGATCACTCTTACCAGATTGGACAAGCTGGGGAAATGAGGTATTGGAAGTTTAGAAATTTAAGAAATCTAGTTTAAACTGTTTCAACTCTATGTTTTGTAAACTTACATGAAGTACAGCATGTCAATTTAGGAACTAACACAGGTTGTAGATTAAAATGTGATGCACATGGGTTCACCGTCCCAGAACATTTAATTCCTGTGGGTGGCAAAACAGTCATATTTTCTTCTAACTCTCCAATTGATTTCAACATGTAAGCTGCAAATATCCATATATTATGTTGACTTGTCACGTTGTCCATGATATACAAAGAGTGTGACTCTCGTGCTAGCTGAGCGTAAAGCCAAGTTTTAGGTTGCATAACGTGTCTAATTCTAAATCGGTTACAAACAGCATAATGTGTCTCATTCTAAGCTGCAATTTATATACAAGTTTGTGTCAACATTCTTCAGTTTCTGAAGCGACGTCCAAGTTCAGAGTCCAGCAACTGAGTAATTAAATATTGAACACAGCATTTATAAACTTTGCTATGAGCGCTGAAAACTTGCATTGAACGTAGAGCGAAATAACTCTGAATGTTTTATATTTTTAAGGTGCTGGTATTTCAACATCTGGATTTCTTTGAAAGTCATCCTCATGACACTTCACCAGCTGAAAAAGCCCAGTGTCAAAAGCAGAACTAATCATGATGACAGTAATGCAGGACAGTGTCAAATGTTTTAGTGTTTGCTGTACAAAGATGTGCTACAAAATAATAAACTTGCATCCTAAATTTACATAAAACTATACAACTGTTTATCATAAACAGCTTAAATGAAAATTCATGAAGAATATCTTTGACTACACATCGTGGGTTGTGTTTGTATCTGCTTCTGATGCTTCTTTTGGCTGGCGATATTGAAAGAAATCCTGGACCAATTAGACTTCAGTCTGGATATTGGTTAATTGAACATTTCTTCTCTTTTAAATAAAACCACCTCCTACCATTGCTTTGCATGCATTCCTTACATATAATTGCTTTTAATGAGACTTGGCTTCAGCAGTATTCATAGGTTCATTTTACGTATTCCAACACACAGATCATTTGAAATTCTGACAGCTGCTCATTTCTGGCAACACACAGGGATTGGTTATACATGTTTATCAGTCTTTTACTGATTTTTAAGTGAATTTCAGTCACTTCTTTGGTATCTGATAGCCTCCCCGTTCTGAAATAATGTTTGAATTTTAATATTGATGTGTAACAAATTACTATTCTTCAGCATTTCTTGATATGTTGGGTTTGCTTTAGTGTATGACCGATGCTATGTGTTGCAATATGCCATAAGCAGGACATAGCATTAGTCATACACTGGACATCCTGGTAACTTGTTCTGATTTGCAATCATTTAATTCTTGTTAGATCTACAGTAACTGTTTGCACAAAACTGCTTTAAATAAGCTGAAGAATGAAATCTTAATCTCAGTTATGATTATCTCCAACACAAAAGCTAATGAGCTGAACAGGCAAATCCCCTGCAGAAGAGCGTAGTAGAGCACACACACTAAAGCGTAGGTTTTAACTGCTATTCTGAAGCTTGGCATCGCAGATGTCAGTTGTAATGTTGGTGGCACCACTCTTGTCTTTCCTTGGACCGCATCAGGTTTACACAACAGTACAAACGTGTGAAAACGTGTTTCATCTGCCAAAACCTGCATCACCAAAGCTTGGGGTTGGCTTTGAATAAGTCCTTCAGGAGAATCTAAATTTATCCCCTATAGCGTAATCAGCTGTCAAAGACCTTGAGAGTATGTTTGACAGTATAGATGACATTTCTAATATATGTCTTTTCCTTATCTAACAACATCCGTCTTCTTGACACCATCCCTACAGTAGAGCTGCACCAATTTAAACGGCCAAACGTGTAATCCGGCCGATTATTAGAACAATCGGTATAATCGGATATCGGCAGAAATAATCGGTTAATCGGTGCCGATATGAAAATTGTGTTATAATTAAATAATTTTACTTGAATTATTGCACATCCCAAGTTTTTCATCGATTTTCATCTATCGTAAATAAAACATATCGTTAACAACTTCCCAACTTAATTTAAATGTCCACCCTTATAGTTGTGACGATAGATTACTGGTTTGTTTCGGAACCGAACATTTTGACTAAACAAATAATGAAATATTCGGTCTCAAAAATTGGGTATTGGCAGTTTAATAATCGGTTACACGCGGTATCGGTAATTTAATAATTGGCTATACGCGGTATCAGCATAATCGACAAAGAGCGATATCGGTACAGCTCTACCCTACATCTCTTCTGAAAGAGTGCTTTAATATCCTGGGTCCAACCATCACATTAGCTATCAATTTCTAATTACACAAAGTATACTACCCATCTGTTTTTGGCCATGCCATAGCTCATCCTAGAGCTACTAAAGAAACTTCTCCACATTGGCAACCTGTAACCCATTTAAACTTTTATGTGTATCTAAAATTCTTGAACTGGTAGTTTGTGAATCATGTGTGAACCCATCTATCTTCAAGCTTGTTAGAATTTACTTTCAGTCTGAATATACCATAAGTTTCAACAGATTCTACCCTTCTTGTTTGTAATGGCACAGTGACAGCACTTGTTATTCTTGACGTTGACAATAAATATTATCCCCACCATCCTTCTGTTTGACAAGACTTTTTGAGCGAGTTTCAGATGTGTTTGGTAAGTGAATTAGTTATGGGCAACTATAAGAATAATATCGGTGTAGGGCTACCATGGCTTCAACTGAAACAAATCGTTGTTCTTCAGCAGGTGTCTCAGTATGAGAGTCAAGCTATCCTAGTGCATTATTCTAGTTGGAAGAACCAGTGTGCATTCAGGAAGACCATACAGTGCAGAGTTGCACCAGTCAAGTCTCGTCAGAATAAGGTTGTAAGCTGTAGTGATGTAGCGGTATATGTAAAGACTTTGGCCACGGCCCGAATTTTACCTGGTGATACCTGGGACCAAATGCAATAAAATACGAAATTTTTTTATGAATTTTTAAACTTTCTATAAATCTATGTAAAAAACCTTGTTTACGTTAACCGGAAGACGCTCAGAAGACATGCGCGGCCCTCTCCCGTAGTTAAACAAATACTATGTAGCTTTTCCGGAAAAGTATTTTGTGGAAAATTTTCTGCAGAAACGGAAAAATACATTTAACTCATAATGTCAGATTTTCAGTATGAGACGACATTAGAAGATTTCTTTTTTTAAAGTGCCTTTTATTTACAGTATTTCTGTCAATGTGGGTAACGTTCACCTTAAAAAAATTAAAATAAACATTAAAGACTGTTCATTAGTGGTTCAGGCTAGAGTAGCCTAGTTTGATATTTTGTTAGTTTTATACACTATCAGTATAATTTGACATTTTGTCAGTTGCTCAGCTATTAGTCAGCTTTGCCCTTAGTCCATACACCACTCAGTACAGGCAACAGCTCATTGGCAAACAATTAAACTAAAACACATTCTTTTGCTACTTACCAAGAAAAGCAGATATGAAAAAAGATTAGTGTCAGACTAATGAAATAACATTATATTTCAAGACATAAAATAATAGTATAACAGGCCTCGTATGAATTAATCTGTTGCAGTATTAAAATTATGCCTGTAGTACTACTGCATCAATTGCTGTTTATGTCCCATATTTTCATAACTAGAAAATATTAAGGGGACTAAATCATAAAAATATTTTCTCTAAATTAACAGAAGTTTAGTTCCAATTAATTCTTAAATGTATTGTCGTTGTTCAGCCTTGTGAACACGCTGAACAGTAAGCACTAACAGTGCTATCTATTGAATAAACATATGGGTAATGATGTTAGATAATCTATTTGGGGCCTATAATATGAGACATAATGACGAACTGTAAAGCTTAATCATCTTTAATGTTATTGATATACTTGAGTTTTTGTACACCAAAGTGTGGTATGCAATTTTTTTCAATAAAGAATATTTCTTCTTCTTCTATATCAGTTATAACTGCAAAGAGAGTATAGAGTGAGTGATGTTTAAAAATTATTATGCATTTAAATTATTATTTAGTAATATTATATTGATGGAAAAATATAGGAAAATTTTCCGGAAAAAACACTGGAAATTTTCCGAAAAAATATGACATTTTCCGGACAATTTTTCTGCCTCACAACACTAAAGCTGTATATCCATGTTTTCAGCATTCCAGAGTAGCGTCCCTTTGCTCATTATGCAGGTATCAAAGTGGAGGGCAAAGGGTAATGTCAAATGTGCACAAGGAAGTGAAGGGGTCAAAAATAGGCAGTTTGTACAATGTACAGGCATTTTTAACGAACAACGGCCAATCTCAAATACACTGATTGCATGCTGTGAAGAGCAACTCTGAGACCCCAAGCTAAAAATTCTTTTTTGAGAAATAAATGCACCCACAAAGCACTGAAAGCAGACTAGCTTTTATTGAGAAAGCAGCCAATGCCTGTCGACAAATGATATACCAGGAAACGAATTTACCATGGCTTCAACTGAAACGACTTCAAAAGGACTTAAGATCAGAACAACTGTATGCAAACAGATTTTCAAATGTCAAGATATTCTAGGCAAGTAAATGTTCACTTTGAACAAGACTTAATCGTTTTAGGAGTTCCAGTTTTGATGTATAAGAAGCCTGACAGTTTCCTAATGTTTCACTTGAACCTAAACAGCATCGTGAGCACCAGAATCCTGTAAAGAGTCAACCATGAACAGTTTTCCAAAACTCTGTGAGGCAAACTCGCTGATTTGGTTTGCATAGGTGCTGACCTGTCCAGCGAGCAACAGGCTGTCCAGACGTGAAGGAATCATCGGTGACTTGAACATCTTGTTGAGATCTTCCTCTGGAAGAAGTGGCTCACCTCGTTCCTGGCGAACCTTGTTCTCTTGTTGCTGCAAGAAAATCAATCATTCAATTAAAAACTAAAGTCACGTAACCTTAGTCTACCTCATTTGTACTCCATCGGCTCTTTCCCCCCCCCCACCTTGCCCCTCTTGTGAGCTTCTCAGGCCCATGGCTTCTCTCTTCTGGAAAGGACCATTGCAACTTTATTTCTAGAGTCTTGTACAAAAGCATATTCTGATGAACCTCATTTTACAAAATCATTCTAAATAAAACTAAATTAAACGATACCAGATATTAAAAGGGGACATACAAATGAACACATATATAAATCTACAACTAACTAGTTAATGTTACAAGCTGCATTCTCTCAGCCTGGTGTTCTGAATAAACAAAAATTGATTGATTTGAACTTCCATAATTAATTTCATTAAACTCCACATTAACATTCTTCAGTAATCAATGAAATTACTCATGCACTTTCATTTATTATTTTTATGACACTGCAAACCAGAATTGCACAATTGAGCAGCTAGCTCAATTTCATACAACACACCTCTGGTGTGTTGTATGAAATTACCGGTTATAAATTCATTGTCAACTCACATATCCAATTAGAAGTGTTGTTTACAGGTAAACAATATTAAACTATTTACTTCCACTTTTGCTCACATTTACTCAGTCATTTTTTCTGGCTGCCCAAATGAGAGGCATGTAAGTTTACATCAGACAGACTTTACCCATAGGACTATACAAGGTGGAGAAGATATGCGAATCAATAAACTTTTAAAATCACTATCTAGTAAAGGCTAGTTTCTCGTTAGGGGTCATTGCATAATTACGTAACGCCGAAAATGACCGTTTTTGACCCACCCACCCTATAACGCTTCGTAACGTTTCCCTAGACCCACCCACCCCAGCGTTACGTAGAGGGTGCATAGAGCACGGTGTTATCGGGCCCCAGCTGTTGTTGGGCCGTGGGTCGTTGCATTCTATATTAAACGTTTCGTAACGTTTCCCTAGACCCACCCACTCACCCACCCCAGCGTTACGTAATTATTCTTAAGAAAATTATTTTAGATTTACTATGTGAAAGCGCAAATAAATTCATAATTATTTTATAGCGAATTTAATATACTGGTAGTATGTGAATTAGAATTTGACTGTAGGCCTATAATATACAGTTTTATTTTAATATAAATGACAGTCATCCTTGAAATGCAATTTTGTTTATTAATGTTTTACGTTGAGAGTACACTTTTTACACTGCTGAAAAGTGTCATGGACTAAATTGCTTATTAATTATTAAACAAAATTAAAACAAACTAATTATTCGCTTAGTCTTAGCATTTCGATAATTATTTATACAAATATCACACAGTTTTTGATGGGCATGTTTAAAATTCGTCTCCACAAAGTAAAATACGCTTTAAAGTGGTTCTTCAAGGTCAGGAATCCAGGGAGAATAACCACGTTGTTCCGACGGTAAAACTATGAAAGATCCAAACAATTCGAACAGTGGTTTCCTGTTTAGGCAAACGGCAGAACAGATATGATGCTCTGAACTTTCGCTAGTGTCTGCTGCCGCATCTTCTTCGGTTACTTCGGTAACTGTCGGTACTTCTGCTTTCGGGTTTTGTCTACGACAGTCGCGAGAATGATTTGTCTTGGCGAATTGGAAAATTCATACCGCAAAGCTTACATTGTCTCTTTTGCAAATCTTCCATTGAGGCAGATGGACAATATAGATCAAATGGGTACGGCTGTCTGAATTTGATTTGATTCGTAATATCCGGGTGAATATCTTGAAGAAGAAGAAGTGTAGACAGTTTGCAAAAATGACGATCTCCTGGTATTGGATCCTTGGGCGGCAATGCTTTAATCCCAAATTCAGTGTGCTGAAAAACTCGAGGATATGGTAAAAACCGGTTTGGTAAGATTGTTCTAAATTGAGGATAGCGAAATGGTTTCCAGCAAGATACATCTTTACACTTGACCACTTGAAGCATGTACTTTGAACTCATTATGTGCTTTGACCGCCACAATTGGTTTGCAACTTTTTCATGGGAAACTCGCAATGTGACACTGCCCTCTGGAATTGGAATAGCCTCCGCATAAACTGGATATTTGTCGATAACGGTTTTACTCCATATCGATGCCAGGACATTCATGGCGTGAAAGAAATTTTTCTTTTCCAGTTCTTCATCGATTATTTTTCCATCGGCTCCAATATGTGAACCAAAATGTTCGTGATCAAGAACCAACCCACAAATGTCATGAGATAGGGGAGCCATTCTACGTTCACAAGGATTATAGGCACTGTACCAGTGATGTGGTCTCGAGACCGCGGTCTTGGTCTCGAGACCGACAAAATGCGGTCTTGGTCTCGAATGTGCCGGTCTTGGTCTCGGTCTTTAAAGGTGCGGTCTTGGTCTTGGTCTTAAGGGTGTGGTTAACAGTGGTTTTGGTCTTGGGCGTCTGGTCTCGGTCATTCGCCTTTGGTCTTGGTCTTGCGCCTTTGGTTTGGCCTTTGGTGGGAACAAGAGTGGATTATTTGTTAAATGTTGTCGATATTTTCGGTTATTCAGGGACTTCTGAGATAGCTTCGAATTCATGCGACGATCCGCCTATAGGCCTCTGAGACAAAGCGAGAGAGGACCGCGTTGTTCGCTTCTTATCAGAAGCGACAAGAAAACGTTAAGGCATAGTTAACTATGACTTCTGGTGCTTTAGTGACTAGTTAGGCTTACACTGATGCAGTTTCTCAAGGCAAAATCAGTAGCCGGGTAAACGATGCAGATCAGGTATTTGATGGGGGATTTTTCTCTACTGGCAAAGTTTTTTGTATTCCGCAACACCTGCACCTACTGAAAGTGTCTTTAGCTATACTGTGCTCTTCATGAGACCTCGAAGACTTGGGGACAAAAACCATAACTATAAATATAATAAGCATCTGATCTGAATAATGGGAATATGTAACACTACAACTGAGAATTGCGTTTAAGGTCTTGAGGCTTAGATCTTGGTCCTGGATGATGCGGTCTTGGTCTCGGTCTCGGTCTTGGACCACGCGGTCTTGGTCTCGATCTTGGCCTTGAACCACGCGGTCTTGGGCCACGCGGTCTTGGTCTCGGTCTTGAACCCCGCGGTCTTGGTCTCGGAATTTTGGTCTCGTGCACAACACTGCACTGTACCCTCTTGGAGTAATAACAACTATGTACATGTCAAGATCATATTCAAGGAAAATATTAATAGCCTGTTCAATAACTTTCAGATATCGTGCATTTTCATCTGGTCCTCCATCTGACCTTGACATGCAAAAAGGTTTAACATGTCCGGATGGTGTTCTGACAAAGTTATGAAACCGTTCATCGTCAACTACGTGGCGTATGTCTGTGCCATGACTGTAGGCATTTGATGAATCGTGCTTTCCAGAGCGGATCGCTATGTAAGTTGGCCCAGTGTTTGATATACCGGTTGCGTTGTCGCCAACAACGTCGTCATTTATAGTTAGGAAGGCGTACACTGATGGTATCAGTTTGTGTTTCTCTGCTACCACCCAATCATGATCGGGTAATTTCACTCGATACTCTGTGCTCGCTTGACATGCAGATGGTTCTGATTTTAGGCTGTTCCATAAAGCCTGCGCCTCTAACAGCAGATCTTGCTTCGATTTGTCCGGATATGCTAGAGCATAAGTATTCACAAGATCTCGGTAAAGATCTGGCATATGATTAACTTTACGTTTTTTGAACATGTCAATGGTTGTCTAAAAAATTAAAATTTTCTTCAAATTTTTACATATATATAAAACACATTAAATTTCAACTTTTAATTTTGAAATAATGCTCAATAAATGTTTGTTTTCTACAATAACCTGCGCGTAGCTGCTGATTTTTGCATGGGCCGTGATCACTCTAATTTAATACATGTAATGCACATTGATAAAGGCAGGAATGCATTCGCTGCAAAGTATTCCACAAAACTGCAATTAACATTGCAATAATTTTATTAATACAGAATATTAAATTATTGATAAAAATATTAAATTCGTGTTTTATACCGTTGGCTTAAGCTCGATGCGACGCAATAGAAACGACGTCTTAATATTAAAACACAATGCTGTATCCCTGCTGTTTTATGACAGCGTAAATTTATATAGCGCATTTTATTTTATCCTCAAGTTTCAATCAATGGCAGATAATATTCAAAATAAGTTTGAACTTCGATTGTGCCGTGACAGTGTTGATTTATACTATTGCGTGTTTTAGTTGAGTTTATAAATCAATGGCACGAAGTTTGAACTTCGATCACATTGTGTATAAAGTACTAAAAAATATTTCAAAGCGTTACGTAACGTTCGTCTCTACCCACCCACCCACCCTCGTAACGTTCTCAAGTACCCCACCCACCCACCCTAGAGCGTTACGTAATTATGCAATGACCCCTTAACATACAAGAACCATATTCTTTTTCACCAGAAATCTGAAACAACAGACACAGAATGGACAATATCTGCTAACCCTCTTCTGAAGAAACTGTTGTTTATTTTGTTGCTGTTTTGCTAGCTGTCGCTGGTAATTGAAGAACTTGTTGGTTTCTTGAGTCAGATCATCGACGCAGTCCATCAGCAGACGTGTGTTCTTCTCCAGATAGGAACTGCAAACAGATAATGCAACAAACATTTCAATTACATTAATTTGTACTAAAACCAGCTAATAGTCAAAGAAACTGCATTTCTAACTGAATCATTTATACTGCATTTGGCAGAAACTGTTAACTACCAGTGAGTTCAGTTAGCATTTAATTTTGTGCATGACCATACAGTACGTGAAATACCAGTCATCCAATCCTCTCAAATACAGCGCAAATCGGTTAAAGGAAAAAAGATTATAGTAAAATTTTGTCTTAACCGAATTTTTTATTATCCATTACACAACATTAGATGCAGCATGCCAACCACAAACGCGTCATGGCTGCATGACTGACCAGCAGCAAATGACCCCAATGCATGTACACACAATGGGCTGCTAAATGGAGTTAACATTACAGTTAAGTTTACTCCACTTATAGACTGTTGGCAAAAATGTGAAATGGAATACAATTTTCCAATATAATTATTATGTATAACAGACCGTAATTCAGACTGTAACCAAAAGTACTGTAGCAATTTATACACATATGATAGGCCTGTCTCAGCAAATTTGAGTTCTTCATTACATTTAGCACAAATTTAGTAATGAAAGTTTATGATGACATTACATATATTAGTGTTTATTATAATTATTAATTCAAACTGACAGACTGCAGTATGATTACAAGTCATAGTATGAACGGATAATTACAAGTTATTACAGGAGTCGAATTTAACTGTATGGCAGCCATGCAAGGTGCCCATCTGTCCTACTAATTTTCAAGGCTGAGAGGACCTTTGGGATGGTAGCGGGAATCGATCCTGTGTCCAAGCTGATCTTCTGCTCTTCGTGCCAGAGTGTTACCATTCACCCACACCCCAAAAATTCAACTTGTGTTATTTCAACAGAATTGTACTATGCAACAGTGTACCTAAGGATCACATATAGGTGATTTTGCAAATACCACATTGCAGCCTAAGCAGCCAAAACTATGTTTTCTAATTGGTTTTTCTTACCTGCCAGAACATCGGAACCACAGTTCCATTGATAGTACATACAATGTATTGATTTAAAAACATTGTGCAATATTTGCATCACTTCAGTTTGTTCAGAGGTGTGACTTGTAGTACGGAAAATATGGTATATCAATTTTTTATCATGAACCATTTTACAAGAAGACTCCAGCATGCATAAAACATTCGGTGACACTTATCTGTTTCAGAATTTTTCAGATCATTACTTAAGTGTAATGATGCTGAAACTGTAATGGTACCTGAAAACTAGAAAAAAACATGGTTTAGGATGCTTAGACTGCAATAAGGTATTTCATACAACCTGTACACATCTTAAAGGTTCAGCTCGCTCTGTTGGATAAATCTTAAGCTATGGATAAAAGTTAGTTACAATTGCTGACCTTGTGGATAAATCCAAAAAGTTGTATTTGTTGTCAGAGGGAGCCACTTCATCAAGTTCGCAGAGCAAAGCATTTGTCAGATGTGAGTTCTTAATCATAATTGGCACCTCTTCAAACATTGCTTCAAAGCTCAGTCCAGATTGCTTCACACTGAAAACAATGGATTTTTCCAATAGAGCACTTTCATTTTACACAAATTAAAAGAATGTTAAACTACACTCAATAACATTACATTCGTATCGTATCGTATTTAAGCATTTGTAAAGCGCCTCTCATAAGGTGAACCGTTCAGAAGCGCTCCCAGTGTGCTAAGCCCCGCGAAAATAAACAGGTTTTGAGAAAAGTGAAGGAAGAAGAGAGACTGCCAGAGAGAATTTTAGAGCGAACAGAAGGAGAAAGAGCATTCCAAAGAGAGGGACCAATTGAAACAAAGGAACGAGCCTGAGCCATAGCAGTTCTACTACGGGGAACCAAGAGGTCAAGTCTATTGCAGGAACGAAGTGGACGGTGAGAGGAAGCTGAGTGAGGCCGAAGAATTACACCAACCAGATATTGAGGGGCAAGACCCTTCTGAGCCTTGAAGATCAGAGAGAGGATTTTAAATTGTATGCGAGCATGCAGAGGGAGCCAATGAAGTTCGTCAAACATAAAGGTAGAGATGTGAGAGTACAGGGAAGGCGGGCTATCAGTCTAGCAGCTGAGTTGAGGACCGACTGAAGAGGAGAAAGACGAACCTTAGGAAGACCAACAAGAAGGGAATTGCAGTAGTCAATCTGAGAAAATACAAAAGCATGAACTAAAGTTGTGAATATGGAGGAGGAGACAGAACGACGAATGACCCTGAGACGCCTTAAGTGAAAATAGGAGGAGCGTGTGAGATTAGAGATGTGCTCGGTAAAGGTAAGTGAACTATCAAGGGTAACACCCAGATCGCGTACACTTGACGAGAAAGAGAAGAGTGGGAACTTTTCAGAGAGGAGAGCAAAATCAAGTTTATGGAGCTGCTGAGGGGTACCAAACCAGATGAATTGAGTCTTAGAAGCATTATTCTATCTATGTCCTTATGTTAGTTCAGCCCAGGCATATTGCACTAATAGTGCACACTGTGCTTCAAGCCATGTCTAAATGATTCCTCCACAAAGTCCACTTTTGGATACATTGTCAGCACAGACAGAATATTTTATGCTGTATTTTTTAAGATTATATTGGCAACTATATGCTTATTTTTACCATGCAACATAACTGAAACCTGATAATGTGACTTATATAACTAGTTCACAAAGTGCACACTGAAGCCAGACAACATGAAACAGTAAACAGACAGGATGAAGTAGTTTTAACCCTTTTACGACGAACTGCATTGGTTCCCATACATTTTAGTACATGCTCATCAATAAAGGGTTAAGTTTAGAATAAAAAGTCTTGGTGACTGAGTTGCAAACATGAGGAGAGAGTTGCAGATAGAGGGACCAGCAACTGTGAACTAATTAATATATATATATATATATATATATATAATATTAATATTATATATATATTGTATTGTATTTGAACACTTGTTATAGCGCCCCTACCAGATTGCCCATTCAGAGGCGCTCCCGACTACTGCGCGGACGCTGAATCGGAGTTTCACGCCAAGCGCATGAGCAATTGCAGTGAAGGACTTGCCCAGGGTCCCTACGCGGCGGCTTTTGAGGTGGATTCGAACCCGCAACCCTCCAGCTGCAAGGCACCGAACATACCCCTATACCACCGCGCCCCAGTATATTGTGTTGTGTTGTATATTGTATTGTATTGTACTCCACGTTTATATTGCGACCGAGCCACCCGCAGTAAAGATCCGAGAAATTAATCTCTGATAAACCGACCGACCCGGAATCGAACCCGGGCCGCCAGCATGGCGAGCGGGCTACCAACCCACTCGGCCACTTATAAAAAACTATTTAGCAGCACTTCTGACACGAAAAAGCCCCATGAAAACAGACAAGTTTTACAACACTCAAGCTTATTACAGCTACTTAGATCATGAATAGTTAGTAGATAATTGATTGGTGTTTCATTGGAACAAACCACTCAAGCACCACAGGATACACTCATTTAACCGAATTTAGAATATCAGTAGTTCTGACCAAAATTAACCATTAATCAGAAATCTGCCAGTATGTACCTATTGCTGTTTTAACACAAGAAACCTAAATGAAATATGACCGAGCAAAGACAAGAAAGAAAGCCAACTGCTTACTTTTCAGATGAGAAGTCACCATCCCTGTACATAGCCATCATTTGTGGAGTTAACCGAAGAGCCTTCAGAGCCAGATGACCCTTGGCAGTCCTCAGAGGATCTAAACAGTTAACAGAAACATTTAGAAGGCGATTGGCTTTCATTAAGCGGCAGTCATCAACAGGTATGATAAATTTATTTGAAAACCTTAAATAATAACACTAGCATTCATATCTAACATACATGTGAACTCATTATATGTAAGTTTTGACTTAAAAATCACTTATACGTGTGTTCTCATCATAAGCTAACAAGCTATTTTATTGTTTTGTTTGCCCGAAAACAACCCAGGTTTCGAACAACTATGGCAGAGTGCTGACACCTGCCTCTTCGGTGCTGTTTGTGCAGATCCAGGCCATGTTCTACATGACCTACTGCCCCCAATTAAAACTATACTATATGCTCTACGTCCACGTAAACATGACAGAATTCTACCTGTTGCAGACAGTCTGGCACGCAAAACTTTTATTATTAGGATGATTTATTCGTGATTATATACTTCATAATGTACACCAAAGTGCGGTTAGCAATCGGATCAATAAAGGATATACTTACTTACTTACTATTTTAAACACTACATATCTGAGATAGATTTACATAGGAATATTTGACCAATGATACAATTTTAGACTTCCATATGCAAGAAATTGGCATGGTTGGGAAGTTGAATGGCTTACACCATTTAAAAAATTTCACTTCACTCTGCAAAAAGGAAATGAAATGGTAGGGAAGAATCCGGAAGATACATGGATGACACTGTTCGCAAGATTTCTGCAAGAAGCAATTGATATGGCAGAAAGGTTATGTGAATTTACCACGATTTCGATTTCCTTTACAAGAATGATGAATTGATATGGAAGAAAGTTTACATTTGCAAGATTTTGGTTATTGTTCTGCAAAGTATGTGTTACAAATCTTACCGTAAATGAGAACAATTGACTCCTCAATGCTGTGCTGATAGTTGAACTGTGAGTCAAGCAATGCTTTGTTTAAGTACGTTCCATAGTACGTGCTCTGATACCATCCTACATGCAAGTGGTCGATGTTAACATGACGCAAATTCTTCATCATTTCCAGCTGATACGCAACTGAAACAGTAAGTCAATGCTATGCAAAAGCAACAAACAAGAACAGCGAAAAAAATGCACTTCACATGGTAAAAATAAATATTTTGACAAAACACAACATGTAAATTGTTTTGTTCAGCAAAGCCAGGCTGACCAAAATGATGACAAGGTAAGAGATTGACACATCAGACAAATAGCCACTTGCACCAAGCATCTCAGATAGACATTATTACAAGTTACATGTATTAGTCAGTACTGTAGTCTGTAGTTACAATTTGCAATCACAAATGTTTCTGAAAATGTGTTGCTCAGTTTTATTGCTCACGCGGAAATTAGGCTGCTTAAACAACCGCCAGTTCCGGCACGCAGGAAAATTTTTAGAGGGAATGTTGGTACCAGGAACAACATACTTTCCAACTGATGCTGATCAGAGAGGATTGGCCTTTAACAGTCTACAGGGTGTAACCATAAAAGATAAGTAGGATGGCAAATTATTTGCTCATGCTGTGTACATGAAGCAGATATGCTAAATTGCTAATATACCGGAAGCCAAAGTACAGAAGAAACAGTAGATGTGACTTGGTCTCGGTATGAGAGTTCCAGGATCCAGTCTTGCAACCTGGTGCATTATTCTAGTTAGAGGAAGCAGTGTGCATTCAGGGAGACCATAGAGTATAGAGTTGCAGTAGTCAAGTCTCGTCAGAATACGGTTAAGTATCAAATTGTGTGTGATGCTGAATCAAGGGCAAAGCAAAGCAGATTCTTCTTAAGTGATACAAGCATGTTCGAGGAGTTCCAGCTATTTCAGGTTCCAGAGTGTTGAGCCAAGGATGACTCCAAGGGTTAACAATAAAATTTGGTATGGTGACAAACCAAAGTCAACAAAAGCAAATGTTTTATACATATAAGGGAAAGTGTCATGGTATGAATGTCTCAAATATATAAAATAAAAGCAGTCGGTGATTGGGCAGTTACAAACTGCTATTGCATAAAGCGAAATTTTCCATGCGATAGTCCTCCTACCTGGAACAATGTTGGGATCTCTTTTAACACACTCTTGTTGACAGTAATGAATGGTTCAATGCACATTAAGTGGGCCAATAATTCTCATATACTTGCAAAACAGAAATATAAACAGAGCTGTCCAGTTAGCCATAATGCTAAATTTATATTTAGCAACCTTCATCCAAGTCCTCTTCTTCCGTATGACGTGGAAATGGAAAGCAATTGGTCACTTCCAAGCGATTATTCTCCACCAGACCCAGCAAGACTCCTTGTACCAGTTCACTACCTCCAGAACCTTCCTCTTGGCAATGCTTGACAATTTTTAGCACAACCTAATGAAAAACAAACATATAAACAATAATCTTGTCTTGTATAGTACTACACATAATCCTATGAAAAATTATAAGGAAGAATATGAAACATGTAGCAGTCTCAGACTGAAATTTGGCATGCCAATGGCACAATCTAATCTAATCCAGAAATTTTTTATCACCGTTATCGTAATGCAATAATCAATGGTCACATTTAAGCACACTCACGTTCCAAAATCACAATCATTGCAGTCAAGAGTTCAGAAGACAGCCAATGGGGTAAGCTATTCACAATAGGATTTCATTACCACCCGACCATTTTTGAGTTGACTGAAATTTTAAGCACATGTTGCAAGATGTATTGGATGGAAAAGACCTTAATATCTGTGCAATATTGAAACTACATTCCAAGATATTGTGGATTCTGAGACCCCACCATCCGAAGGCATTTTATGCAACTTCAAGATGTCCAATTTTTGGAATTTATATCTCTATAGTTGTTAGACCATAGCAGATGATTTTATTTTCAGCTGTACTATTTCCTACATAGATTAAAAATATATAATAATTATTGTAACTATTGTGTGTCCTGCAATTTAAATGTATTTAGGTGCTTTCACCATTTTATATCTAAATTCTGCAATATTCAGTGATCATATCTCCAAATGTACCAAGCATACGCCTGACATAGTGGAGATAAACTCACCACATCGATACTGAGTGGGAGTATGTATTACAAGAGATCGCACATTGACACTAATCAGCCTAGTTCAGTGGAAGGTGTGTTGGTAAAAGTGCATTTTAGCATATTGATAGTGGAGGTAGAGTTGTATTTTAGCTTCTATGTAAGCAAGAATCTTTTAATCAATCCCACTTCTATTTAACCTAAAATTATTTTAATCAATCCCACTTCTATTTAGCAAGAATTCTTTTCGTCAATCCAACTTGTATTCAACCTACGCTGGCCATGCAATGGCGAGTCATTTACAATGCTAAACTACACACTTTTAATCAATCCAGCTTCTATTTTAACAAATAACTAGTTTCATCAACGAACTGGCTACGGTACCGTCCGAACGGTACCGTTATTTCTTTTCTACGGTACCGTCCGCAAATAATCTATGGGCGATTGCACATATCTATGGCGTGTACATCCGGTTGAAATAAATATTGGCAAAAGCCTGTCACGTTAAGTTGTTGTCTTCGCGTCGAATTTTTCTATGGCCGACAACTTGCGGGTCGGTTAGGGCCAGGTTAGTATTCGTGTGGTCGTTTAGTGTCAAATTAGGCGTCGTGAGGGTCGGTTAGGGTCAGGGTTAGGGTTAGTTTCGTTCATCTCTTAACTACTGCGCTATTGATGGTTAGGCTTTCACGCCATAGATATGTGCAATCGGCCATAGATTATTTGCGGACGGTACCGTAGAAAAGAAATAACGGTACCGTCCGGACGGTACCGTAGCCAGTGCGTTTCATCAATCCAACTTCCATTTCGGCAAACAATTATTTCATCAATCCAGCTTCCATTTACGCAGACACATAATTAGATAAATAATAAAATACGCTAAAACACCTCTTGTATACATAGTCACTTTGAATACAGCTATGTGCCAGAAAATCGGGACCACTAAAGCGCAAGTTTACCAATTTGTTTGCAAATATTGCGCTCGTTTTCCGCTGTGGGAGGTCACAGCGATCTATACCATACGCGTCTGGGGCGATCGTATTGCTTTTACGGCGATCAGTCGCAGGCGACAAAGTGGTAGATTATCGGAAATGATGTTGCTATAAGCTGCCGATATCACGAGCAGAATCTTCTGCTTCATAACAGCTTTGGAGTCTATTTTAACAGCCTCTCTCAGAAATCTGAAGAGAACTCCAGATCCTAGCCCAAACAATATGTACAGTCCATAATTATTTTGTGGTCAGTTGATGGCTACGCAATACGACACACACCACGCGCTTTGCACGCGATAACTGATATATCTTACGAAACTGATGCAAATGGAAAATAATATTACAGACACGTTAACAGAACTCACCAAACCGTCCATCTGAACATACTGCACCCCAGGATCTCGAAAAGCCGCCATAATTTATCGAAAATAATATCAACTCGCTTCCAAACGACTGAAATACAACAACGGCAGTTCGTCGATACCGGATGAGACAACGAGAACCAATCGTCACAGATGGAGAAAGCACCGGTCCTCTGGCGGATTGAAAATTATCGCGTCTGCTTTAGATTACAACCGCATTCATTTTATTATACTTATGAACCAAAATCGACGAATAAATATATCATGTATAACTGAAACATTATTATGCTTTATATTAGGCATTGAAACCTAACATCTTTGTTGAAACTGAAATGGGTAAGAATACAAGTGGGTAAGGATGCAACCAAGGACCAATTGGATGCAACTAGACAAATTTTCAAGAATATACATCCTGTAAATATAGATTCCTATGCCTATGGGATGATTTAGCGCCATCATTTATATACATATATATATATATATATATATATATATATATATATATATATATATATATATGGAATGTTAAACTAGTTATATATACTTACGTGTGAAACGGATATAATTATATAACAAATTACATGTGCGTGCTGCTCGCGGCTATATAGTTTTTCTCTAAACTCTTAAAGACGCATTTTTTCCAGCTGTTTGATGGCCACGTGTTGAGCGCTTCTGAGAGACTCTTACGTGGCGCTTTATAAATGTTTTGTTACATTACACCATGGTGTAGTGTGAAGACTCGGGCTAGCTCCGAGCCTCACATCAGATCAGTAATATAATGCACCCTTGACCCGCTTTCCGTAACGGTCAATTACACCAATCACATTACGGTAAATTGGAGCACCCCGTTGGTGATTGGCCCTTTTCTTTGTCAACGTCATTTTTAGTGTGCAGGAGTTAGTGACGTAAAAGTCGGTCTTGTTCGTTTTTGGTTTTAAGAAAATGGCGTCTTAGAGGGAGATTTCGATCGAAAACTAATTGAAGAAGCTATCAATTCTGTTGTATTAGTACTTTCAGGGGTTTCTTGTGGTTTGGCAATTAATGTTAAACAGTAACTTAAACCCGTTACGTGCTGTTTGGTTTGCCAAAGGTCCCGTTAGTAGAATTTGTGTAGCGCTTCCCTCTAGAGCTTAGGGCTTCCGCCATTTTGTTGAAATTGAACAAGTAAGGATAAGAACAGGAAATTTAGGTGTAGGCTTAAGTCACAGACCAGTGAGGTTGTTTTAGTTCAACGCATAATTGTACTTCTTTTGTTCCATTTGCGATAATAATAAATCATCAGTTACTGGCTCAGCCGAATAATGTCTGTTCCATCGTCAGTCAATGGGGAGGACGCTCAGTGGCGTAACAGCCATATAACGAGGGTGGGCAAAGTCCAGGGGCTAGACCTGGGAGTCGACCCCAATAAGTCGACCCCAGTCGACTTGGGCATCCCAAGTCGAGTCGAGTCGTTTCTGCTTAGCGCAACTGACCCCAAGTCGAATTTGTACAGAAAAGTCACCTCAAGTTGTTTTCTACAGAAGTCGACTTAAACCGACTTGGGACACAAACAAATCTAAATTTATCTCGCCACACTAATGATCGTGAGGCCACGATGGCGTTTAAGCAGTTGTATACTGTTTTTAGTGTGAACAAACGTTTTTAAGACCTATTGTGTGTTAGGGTTGTGTCATGACAATACACCTGTAAACATGATCTAGTTGAGCGGGCGGTCAGCGCCGCTTGTCTTATGGTAAACATTGACTGAATATAGCTCGTATTGAGCACGTGCTAATAGCGCGGGAAAGGTTAGAAATTGCTGATTACAGTCGATTGAATAATGCAGTTGTCTTAATACAGTAGACAGAGCTGTATATTGAGAGTGAAGTGTTAAGAAATATAGTTGATTTATGTTGACGATGCACACTGAATAGAAGGTTGAAGATAAAAGTTGATTGTCATCTAATTTGAAAGAGTAAGAAGAAATATTAAAAAACGCAGAACGGTACTGCGATATTATTTTGTATTATCGACGCCGGTTGCGGCGGTTGAAATAAACAGCTACTTAACTTAGGCCTACTTATTTTTATCGGTGTCAATTTATCTATATCATGAGTTATTACAAATTACTATGTTAAAGCGTCACACGTTGATCATGAGATTCATCTCCAGCGTCTTGAGACCTCTTATGGGCTTAAGGGCCTCCCTCTTTGTTGGTTTCGCTCATACCTATCTGAACGAACCCAAATGATTGTTACTGGTGACTCCAGAACCCAATGGGTCCACGTTAAACTGGGTGTCCCTCAAGGCTCCGTTCTTGGCCCTCTCTTATTTATTTTATATACGGCTGACATCTCCTCTCTTTTTCCGATCTGTGGTGTTGCTGGTCATATCTTCGCTGTTGATGTGCAAGCATTTGTCCATGGTCCTTCGTCATCGCAGTTGCTTTTGGTCGGGACTATTCAATCTCTCTCTAATCACTCCACTCTTGGATGCCATCTAATCGCCTCTCCCTTAATGCTTCTAAGACTCAATTCATCTGGCTTGGTACCCCTCAGCAGCTCCATAAACTTGATTTTGCTCTCCTCTCTGAAAAGTTCCCACTCTTCTCTTTCTCGTCAAGTGTACGCGATCTGGGTGTTACCCTTGATAGTTCACTTACCTTTACCGAGCACATCTCTAATCTCACACGCTCCTCCTATTTTCACTTAAGGCGTCTCAGGGTCATTCGTCGTTCTGTCTCCTCCTCCATATTCACAACTTTAGTTCATGCTTTTGTATTTTCTCGGATTGACTACTGCAATTCCCTTCTTGTTGGTCTTCCTAAGGTTCGTCTCTCTCCTCTTCAGTCGGTCCTCAACACAGCTGCTCGACTGATAGCCCGCCTTCCCCGGTACTCTCATATCTCTACCTTTATGTTTGATGAACTTCATTGGCTCCCTCTTCATGCTCGCATACAATTTAAAATCCTCTCTTTGATCTTCAAGGCTCAGAGGGGTCTTGCCCCTCAATATCTGGATGGCGTAATTCTTCGGCCTCACTCAGCTTCCTCCCACCGTCCACTTCGTTCCTGCAATAGACTTGACCTCTTGGTTCCCCGTAGTAGAACTGCTATGGCTCAGGCTCGTTCCTTTGCTTCAATTGGTCCCTATCTTTGGAATGCTCTTTCTCCTTCTGTTCGCTCTAAAATTCTCTCTGGCAGTCTCTCTTCTTCCTTCGCTTTTCTTAAAACCTGTTCAGTGTTTATTTTCGCGGGGCTTAGCACACTGGGAGCGCTTCTGAACGGTTCACCCTACGAGAGGCGCTTTACAAATACTTAAATACGATACGATACGATACACGTAGGCCTACGTTTAATAAAACTGGTGAATCGAATAAATAAAAATGTTAGCACGTCTGCCTTTTCAAGAACTGAACGCGCGCAAATCGATGAACTTTTAGTCGTCAGTGAATTCGACCCAAAGATCGCATACTAATCAATCGATCGTTTTGCGCTACTTTGGTGCACTGCATTAGTCGCTTCCGTTTGCAGACGGAAAAACTGTTGTATTAGACAATGATCGACTTTATTGTCGGTGAGTGGTAGTACTGTGGGATGATACGCTTGCATTGCTATTTGAATGACGTTAGTGGCCAAATAATTATGACAACAGTATTAAACTGTGTCATTATAACACGCCATTCAGTGCAACCAGTCCGCGGTCCGCTGCAGATTCTTCTGTTAACCCATTAAAGCATTACAAAATTGTTCAAGAACAAACACAAACAGCTTAAAATAGGCCTAAAAAGCAATTTTATTCATCAGGTGTTGAGATCTCATTACCCATTAGGCCTAGTATAAGAAATTAATGCTTGCCATGACATTTTGTATTATTAGCCGTACGTAATCGTAATTACCATGTCAGAAGTCGACTTTAAGTCGGAAGTTGGTTGTTTTTCTGCCAAGTCGGGTCAAGTCGTTGTGACTCCAAGTTGTCGACTTCAAGTCGACCTCAAGTCACTTTAGGGTCAAGTGGGGTCAGATTGGGTGACCAAAGTGACTCCCAGGTCTACCAGGGGCCCCCGAGGTCCAAAGGGCCCCAAGCTTTTAAAACTGAAAAATAAATTTCATGCAGTTTTTGTTAGTTTTTCTGTGACAATAATTATTAGGGAAAATGTCACATTATGCCAATAATGCTTTTCAGTTACATGATGTAAAAAACGACATCTAGCGAATTTCATAATTTAAATATTGACGACTTAACACATCAAGAGTTTTAAATGTTTTAGAAGACGTTTAGTCTGTTTTAAAACCAATGAAATTTAACTTGGAACATGCTTAATTTTCCATTTTAGCCCAAGTTTCCTAGCTTCCTTTTAAAATCTGTGAATGTGCCCACTCAGACAGTAGCGTATGCAATCATCCAAACCATTCCTCAAGTCTACAGCTCTTGACGAATTTCTGTTCTAATGCTCCGTTCAGCTTCTTAAATGCCGAAAGGGACTTGATAGATACATTTGCGAACAGAAAGCTAGAATAGCCAAATTTGTGAGGAACTACAGACTATACAATTTACATGTTCACTACATTACAGTAGCGTCAGTGGTGACTCTTTCAGCTTAGGCTACTGTGCACTGTTTTGCTAACTGATGTGATATTGGTAGCAGGACAGTTAATACCATGACACTTAATACCGCGACACCTAATACCGGACACTTAGTCCCGCCGACAATTAGTCCCAATGACACTTGATTCCACGGCAATTAATACCGAAGACATTTCATACCACGACAATTAATTCCACATCTGGCATGACATAATACACGTACATCGAGTGTACGATTGAACATGTACGCGTCTCAGATTGTACGAATTTGTCATCACCCAACGATGTGGACGTTCCTGACCGACATCAAGCAAGACATGAACAAGCAGAAAGCCTTGCTACTACAAGCTGCGAGCGGTGTGGTTCATCCCCAAGAAAGATGTATGCTAGACTGCAGAAACGAGTCGAAGCAGCGGTAGCGTCATACGGGAAAACAGAAATCCTCCTGTTCCTTCGGGCCATGTCTCATCTTTCTAACTCGTAACGATCAGAACATAAATAGTGCATGATGCTGTTCAATTGTGATTGCTTTTACTAAATTTAACTAATTCAAACTTCTACTGTGATTGCTTTTATTTAATTTAACTAATTCAAACTGTGATTGTGATTGCTTTTAAATTGAACTAAATCATACTAAAATTTTGACTTTTTAGCACTAAGTGTCGCGGTATGAAAATTCGTGTGATTAAATGTCGTAGGGATTAAACGTCATCGGGATTAAGTGTGATCAGGATTATTTGTCCGGTGTTAACTGTCGTGGTATTAAATGTCGCGGTATGAACTGTCATTGAACCGTGATATTCGTTCGTAATGACATTTATCATCGGATCACAGGGCTGAGTCAGGGTTGTTTTTTGTTTTTGTGTTTTGTTTTGTTTTTTTAAACCAAAAAATCCCAAAAAACCAAATTTTGGTTCTTTGGTTTTAACAAATTTGAAATTAGAAATGAGAAACTTTGCGACTCTTCAACTCTCTTAATGGCAATTGTTGTATGGTCGTTGTTAATTTTGTTTTATGATATTCAACGGTTCTACTGGTCTAGTTAATTTCATTTATATGCATCTGATTAATTTGAAAGGTATTAAGCCATTTTTATGAGTTTTATGATCCGAAATAGAAAATCTTTAATAAAAAAATTAAAAAACAAAAAACAAAAAAACAACTTTTCATTTAAAAAACCTTGGTTTTTTAATTTGCAATTGCACCCCTTCTCTGAGAACCGTATATATCTTGAAATGGCGCTATAATTATAAATGTTGAATTATTTACGTACATGCATGTAGATAGGCCTACATAATGGGTAAGGGCCCCAAGCTTAGAATGTCCAAGGGCCCCCGGCTAGGTTGTTACGCCACTGAGGACGCTGATAGTCCGGGAATAGGTGATAGGGACGCCCACACGTCGTCCCCTCCATCCCAAGCTATCAATGCTGATATAAGCTCCCAGATTTCAACCTTGACATTGCTTTCCGCTAGACATGGCGAAATATTGGATAGGGTAGTCGACCGTCTGGAGAATATGGGAACCCGGTTGGACCTGTTATGGACCCATAAGAACCCTGATTTGGGGATAGCCCCAGTCGTTCTCACCTCGAGAACCGCGGAAATGTCCCGCCTTGACACGGACCTCGGCCTGGTAACTACGTCCGTTCCTGGTTTGCGGAGTTCACAGGATTTGGGTTCCTCTCATACGGCGACCAACTTTGATCCCTCCATCCAAGGGAACGCGCGCAAATCGATGAACTTTTAGTCGTCAGTGAATTCGACCCAAAGATCGCATACTAATCAATCGATCGTTTTGCGCTACTTTGGTGCACTGCATTAGTCGCTTCCGTTTGCAGACGGAAAAACTGTTGTATTAGACAATGATCGACTTTATTGTCGGTGAGGGGTAGTACTGTGGGATGATACGCTTGCATTGCTATTTGAATGACGTTAGTGGCCAAATAATTATGACAACAGTATTAAACTGTGTCATTATAACACGCCATTCAGTGCAACCAGTCCGCGGTCCGCTGCAGATTCTTCTGTTAACCCATTAAAGCATTACAAAATTGTTCAAGAACAAACACAAACAGCTTAAAATAGGCCTAATAAGCAATTTTATTCATCAGGTGTTGAGATCTCATTACCCATTAGGCCTAGTATAAGAAATTAATGCTTGCCATGACATTTTGTATTATTAGCCGTACGTAATCGTAATTACCATGTCAGAAGTCGACTTTAAGTCGGAAGTTGGTTGTTTTTCTGCCAAGTCGGGTCAAGTCGTTTTGACTCCAAGTTGTCGACTTCAAGTCGACCTCAAGTCACTTTAGGGTCAAGTGGGGTCAGATTGGGTGACCAAAGTGACTCCCAGGTCTACCAGGGGCCCCCGAGGTCCAAAGGGCCCCAAGCTTTTAAAACTGAAAAATAAATTTCATGCAGTTTTTGTTAGTTTTTCTGTGACAATAATTATTAGGGAAAATGTCACATTATGCCATTAATGCTTTTCAGTTACATGATGTAAAAAACGACATCTAGCGAATTTCATAATTTAAATATTGACGACTTAACACATCAAGAGTTTTAAATGTTTTAGAAGACGTTTAGTCTGTTTTAAAACCAATGAAATTTAACTTGGAACATGCTTAATTTTCCATTTTAGCCCAAGTTTCCTAGCTTCCTTTTAAAATCTGTGAATGTGCCCACTCAGACAGTAGCGTATGCAATCATCCAAACCATTCCTCAAGTCTACAGCGCTTTACGAATTTCTGTTCTAATGCTCCGTTCAGCTTCTTAAATGCCGAAAGGGACTTGATAGATACATTTGCGAACAGAAAGCTAGAATAGCCAAATTTGTGAGGAACTACAGACTATACAATTTACATGTTCACTACATTACAGTAGCGTCAGTGGTGACTCTTTCAGCTTAGGCTACTGTGCACTGTTTTGCTAACTGATGTGATATTGGTAGCAGGACAGTTAATACCATGACACTTAATACCGCGACACCTAATACCGGACACTTAGTCCCGCCGACAATTAGTCCCAATGACACTTGATTCCACGGCAATTAATACCGAAGACATTTCATACCACGACAATTAATTCCACATCTGGCATGACATAATACACGTACATCGAGTGTACGATTGAACATGTACGCGTCTCAGATTGTACGAATTTGTCATCACCCAACGATGTGGACGTTCCTGACCGACATCAAGCAAGACATGAACAAGCAGAAAGCCTTGCTACTACAAGCTGCGAGCGGTGTGGTTCATCCCCAAGAAAGATGTATGCTAGACTGCAGAAACGAGTCGAAGCAGCGGTAGCGTCATACGGGAAAACAGAAATCCTCCTGTTCCTTCGGGCCATGTCTCATCTTTCTAACTCGTAACGATCAGAACATAAATAGTGCATGATGCTGTTCAATTGTGATTGCTTTTACTAAATTTAACTAATTCAAACTTCTACTGTGATTGCTTTTATTTAATTTAACTAATTCAAACTGTGATTGTGATTGCTTTTAAATTGAACTAAATCATACTAAAATTTTGACTTTTTAGCACTAAGTGTCGCGGTATGAAAATTCGTGTGATTAAATGTCGTAGGGATTAAACGTCATCGGGATTAAGTGTGATCAGGATTATTTGTCCGGTGTTAACTGTCGTGGTATTAAATGTCGCGGTATGAACTGTCATTGAACCGTGATATTCGTTCGTAATGACATTTATCATCGGATCACAGGGCTGAGTCAGGGTTGTTTTTTGTTTTTGTGTTTTGTTTTGTTTTTTTAAACCAAAAAATCCCAAAAAACCAAATTTTGGTTCTTTGGTTTTAACAAATTTGAAATTAGAAATGAGAAACTTTGCGACTCTTCAACTCTCTTAATGGCAATTGTTGTATGGTCGTTGTTAATTTTGTTTTATGATATTCAACGGTTCTACTGGTCTAGTTAATTTCATTTATATGCATCTGATTAATTTGAAAGGTATTAAGCCATTTTTATGAGTTTTATGATCCGAAATAGAAAATCTTTAATAAAAAAATTAAAAAACAAAAAACAAAAAAACAACTTTTCATTTAAAAAACCTTGGTTTTTTAATTTGCAATTGCACCCCTTCTCTGAGAACCGTATATATCTTGAAATGGCGCTATAATTATAAATGTTGAATTATTTACGTACATGCATGTAGATAGGCCTACATAATGGGTAAGGGCCCCAAGCTTAGAATGTCCAAGGGCCCCCGGCTAGGTTGTTACGCCACTGAGGACGCTGATAGTCCGGGAATAGGTGATAGGGACGCCCACACGTCGTCCCCTCCATCCCAAGCTATCAATGCTGATATAAGCTCCCAGATTTCAACCTTGACATTGCTTTCCGCTAGACATGGCGAAATATTGGATAGGGTAGTCGACCGTCTGGAGAATATGGGAACCCGGTTGGACCTGTTATGGACCCATAAGAACCCTGATTTGGGGATAGCCCCAGTCGTTCTCACCTCGAGAACCGCGGAAATGTCCCGCCTTGACACGGACCTCGGCCTGGTAACTACGTCCGTTCCTGGTTTGCGGAGTTCACAGGATTTGGGTTCCTCTCATACGGCGACCAACTTTGATCCCTCCATCCAAGGCCGGTCTAGCTCCCCACCCTTTGGCTCTACGTTGTTCCGGGGTCCGGAGGTCGCCACCATCCCTGGGGTATGGAGGCCCGATGAACTAGGGGCTGCAGCCGCACTGTTCTCCCTGGGGGCCAGTGATCAGGGGGGGACGACGCAACAAAATGATACCCGCAAGAGGGGTGGTGGGTCCGCACAAAATGATACCAGCAAGCGGGGTATTGGGTCCGAACAAAATGGTACCGATAAGTGGGGACTGGAACAATTTGGGACCAATCAGTGGGTTGAATTAGAACAGGATAAAGGACTGGAAAGCTTAGAAATAAGTTCAGATGGAACAAGAAGTAAGATAGGTAGAGAATCTGAAAGAGCCAAGAAATCAAATGAGGAAGCACCGAATGTAAGTAAGATGAGTATCGATTCTAGGCTAGACAATCAATTAAGTAGATCCTACCCCTCTTTTGCTGATGATAGGACTGCAACTAATTTCAAGTGTTCAGTTTCAGGTGACGAGGATGCAAGTCCCTGGGAAGGTTATGGGGATCCAACATTTAATTCTCGGGTTGCTGCTACAACCGTTCAATTTGGTCTTGCCCCAGACAACAGTCGATTTTCGACTACCACCCAAAATAACTACCTTCCTAGTACACAAAGATCAATAAATACTCACCTCAAGTTTCCAAGTATAAATCAAACCGAGCCAACACACACCCTGTCACCGTACAATGTTACTCGAACCGCCGCTACCGTCCCTGTCGATCGAAACATGGGTGAACAATCGAGCACACATGACAGAAACCTTGAAATATGGGAAAATCATAAATTCATTGGCCTTAGAGAAAATGTAACTACTCCGTCACCGTCGTTGTTCTTAAACAAGATGAATCTAGTCACTAGCCATGAACTTTGATCCGAAAACAAGCAATCACCCAGCTTTATAAACCACCCCAGATCTGACAATGCTCTAGTAACAGTGGTCACTCAATCTGCAATGAATGTGACGAGACAATCACCAGTTATCTATACAACTCTTGCGGACATGAGATGTTCGTTAGATCCTTTGAAGGGGATGTCAGAAGCAACTGTCGGCATAGATAATGTTCCACTAAGAACAAATCAAGATTTGGAAGTCGTAGGTCCACCCACGCTAGCCAAACCTTATTTGTCAGACAGAAAGCTAACATCAGAATGGGAACAGGTGAAGCATCAGGTCCAGTCAGCTTGCCAACGACTTTACGAGCTAGAATCGGGGATCTGTCAATCCACTGTGAGCAGAGAACCGGAGAATTCGATTCATGGTTTGTCTATGGATTCACAGCGATTGCAAACAGCGAATCATGCTTCTAAGATGACACCGCTTAGTCAGATCGAGGTACAGGGGCACCAGACTATCGATGAAGCGAGTAAACATCCCGGTGATGAGAAACCACCAGATAAAGTTCAAACTAAAGGGAGTCCTCCGATGTCTTCCGCTTCAGGGGTTGAGCCGTCGTTTGTAGTGTCCAGTGAGAGATCGACGATGAAGCCGAAACAATGGTTAAAGCTAGAAAAGTATGATGGACAATCTCCAATTGAAGCTTTTCTAGCTAAGTACGAAATTTGTGCTAAACACAACATGTGGGATAGTTCGGAACGTTTGAGCCAGCTCATGTGCTCATTGACGGGAACTGCTTCGCAGGTGTTGTGGGAATTTAATGCATCTGGTGTTACCACGTGGAATGACCTGGTAACCAAACTCCGAGCTCGCTATGGTAGTTCCGACCAGACTGCTCTTTACAGAACTCAGTTGAGAACTAGGCGACAAAAAGAAGGAGAAGGCTTACCCTCATTAGCGCAAGATATACGTCGTCTAATGGTATTAGCATATCCTGGTGCCGCCACGGAGATGAGCGAGATGGTAGCCATTGATTCGTTTCTGGACGCATTGATAGATCCGGAGTTAGCACTTCGAGTCCGTGATCGTGAACCGACCACCCTGGACTTAGCTTGCCAATATGCCACTCGCTTAGAAGCAAATCAGCGAACCAGGGCCAAAGAGGATCCTCATGAAAGACGGTTTGGAAGAACCAAAGCTATAAAAGAAAGTGAAGTGACGATTGGTCAGTTAAGCAGACAAATTAACGAACAAATGAAGTCCTTAGAACAAAGACAGAGTCAAGTAGAGAATTATCTGATGGGATTCAATCAAAACCTAGCTGGGAGTATGGACCAAACAAGAGTGAGACCTCCGCCAAACCCTTCCACGTATCAGTCTCCTTCAGGCAATCGGAACAATGGGACTAGCTTCAGAAGTTTCCCCGCCGTACGACGCCCCAATAATCGTTGCTACCATTGTAATCAGCCAGGCCATATACAGAGGAACTGTCCCCAAAGATCGTCATTGGCCGATACCGCAGAAATCGCCCATGATGCACAGGACACTGCCAACGCCCGTTACATCCAAGGTACTTCGAATGCATACTTGCCTATGAGGGTGAATGGTCAGAATATACTCTCGTTGGTTGATTCGGGCAGTGAAATGTCGCTCATCCCAGCCTCTCTGGTTCGCCTGAATGATCTGTCTCGAACTCAGCAAATGTTGAAAGCCGCTAATGGGACTTCAATTAAAGTGCTTGGAAAAACAACCGTGACCTGTGAATTGGCTGATGCTACTTTCGTCATTCCCTGCCTGGTGACTGAGCAACTTAGTGACATGGTAATTGGTTGTGAATGGTTAGAACGACAGGAGGCTGTCTGGAACTTTAACGAGCGCTGGATTCAGTTGCAAGGCCTACGATTCTCCTTGTATAGCCTGCCTCGAAGTTCGAAGTGTCGCAAAGTGGCCAAAGTACATCTGGATGTTCAAGAACTTCCGAGAGACATAAAAACGTTCGATGAGGTAGAACCGAGAATAGACTTGTGTAAGCCGGTGTTGGAAAGAGTGTCTTTGCCGGTTGTTCCGCAGAAAACAGTCGTTAACAAGCGAGTGCAAATGAACTTTCGAGGTTATCGCCCGTCCACGCCATCGCTTATGCCTCCTGAGGTCTACACTTCGCGTGCATGCAGCAGTGACAGTGAAAGTCATGTCTGGCTAGATCAGTTGAAGCCAGATGGTGATTGTGCAGTCATTAATTGGCCGACTGCTGCTGAAGAGACAAGAATGAATTCGTGTCTCAGTGATCCGATCTTAAACTGTGGTTCTGGTCGTGAAGTTGAACTGTTTCGTTATCGAGCCATGCCAAAACCGACGAACATAGAAAATGAAGCAACAGCAGAAGACGAAAAGCAGCCAGTGACTGCTGTAGAAACTGAACTTTTACAGCCGTCTAAAATAGTGGACGATTCAGAGTTAGTGAAGGACAGTAACGACGCCGAAACAGGAAATAAAGCTAAAGAGACATTGGAGACTGCGCTGAGACGTCTGGGTCAATTGGAAAAGCACGAAAAGCAACCAGTACAGCATAAGGCCTCTACAGCTGAGAGAATGTCATTCACGCCTCGAGAAGATGATGAACGTGAGACTACCTTCGCTTGGACTGAACTGGACGAGAATGGACACTGGTGTGAAGAGCGAAACATGGTTTGGGATTCTGGAGGTCAATACCTGCAGATACCAGAACGCCAGTGGTCTGTCCGCAAACACCGACTCATCGGCTGGGGTCGATCTTTTCATAAACCTTTCCAACCTGAGCAAGAAAGTGGCCAAGACCAAGAAACGAAAGAGTCTACGATCTGGTTCAGTGGTGAATCATTGGATCATGGCTGCGCATCATATATGTTTATGGAACCGACTGACCAAGGAGCTGAGTCAAGTCTCGACCTTTCTTACTAAGTCGGCTGTATCGAAAGAATTATGTCTTACCAGTGAGATGGTGTGTGACTTTCTCTTGTTGGCCTGTACATGCTTTCAACTGGTCAGTTTTCGCTGGGGTTACGGCCTGCACAGTTGAACTAGTAAACCGAGGTGTTCGGTATTATGTGAACTATGCATTGCTGTTATGTTGCATAAACTTTCGTGGAAAGGTAGCCCTTGGCTTAAGACTGTTTTGATGTAGACAGGTTAAATCGAGCCTGGTGGTCATTAGTTTCTCTTAAGTTGCATTAGGTTCACATCCCTTTTACCTTGGGTCTAATAGTCGATTCCCTTCGAGAGGTCTGCGTAGAATTAGCATTTGGCCTGGTTGTGTAAGCCAAGTCCCAATTGGGTTAGTGATTAAGCTGCCGCTTAATTGCGGAGATTTTGTAACCTAACAAATGAACTTTTTGTTTGATTCTGATAAACCAGTTTATTTTACATGTCGGAAGTTCCGTCGTGGGTTGTGACTGACTAGTAATCATGAGAGTAAGGTTGCACTCTAGGTTGCATGATAGGTAGCTTAAGTTGAATCTGTGTCTTGAATTTAATTGTGTTGAGTTGTTTTGCTATACTGCTTGGTACTTTTGCACTGCAAATGGTTACTAAGTGCCGAATTGACTATTAGTAGGGCTATTGTAACATTTTTGCAATGATGATTAATGATTCTTAGGTTAAGTGTTCAGCTATGGTTGTTTTCAGAATTATTCAGATGTTATTGCTCTGAGAAATAAGTTCTGAGATTGACCTTGTATGCATAACTCATTGTTTGAACTCAACTGCTAAAAAGAAAAGTAAGCCAGTATTTCATTGGTTTAGGTAGTGTTGAGGAGCACTATAACTTCAGTGTAATGATTGTAGAAGAATTATTATTGAGGTAAATTTGCAGTAGCCACTTGGTAGAAAGATTCTGCCCTGTGATGTTTTGTTGCATGTGAAGTATTATGAAAAGTTGATGCTGTTGATGATGAAGATGAAGACCCATGTAATCTTTTGATGTCTGCTCTCTCCAGCGTAATAAGAAGAGTCAAATTGCCCTTGTATGATTTTAACTGGCAAGGCATGGCAATAAACCTGTACTGGATGATAGATGTCTTAGGTATAACTTTAGGAGGTGTGCTGTTTAGTTGGGTTGAGTTGAGTTGTTTAGTATGCTCCCTTATGAGCCTGATACTTCAACTGTAAGTGTTGCTCCCCATGTTGCGAATACTAGACACTATTTGAAGTGTAGTATGTAATGGTATAGTTAGGTTGAGCTGGGTTGTGCGGTATACTCAAAACTGAGCCTGATACTTCCACCCTAAGTGATGCTCCCTAGGTTGCAAACTCCAAGTTATTCTAAGATGGCCTGAAGTGTACGAATGATTGTATGACTGGATGCCACACGAAATAGTTGAATCCTAGAGCATATTTGACTCTGCATCATCTTAAATGTTATTGATACATGATTGAATAATGATTCTTTGAAAAGTGATCATGATAATGAAGTTATTGCCTCTTCCATGTAAACAAGCATCTTAGAAAAGAGTATTAATGATCTCTCGGTATGATGTTTTGTTTGATATCATTTCACATAGACCTGATGATAACTTAACCTCGGATAATTGTATCTCCATGATGTAGTTATTGATAATGAATCAAAGTTAAAACCAACTTGAATAATTATCGCAGTTAGTTACTTGTTTAGAAACTAATGATTTCTATGAGTTCTTTTTGTCATGTATATGGACGTTTCGTATTGCAATATTGGTTTAGAGTTACGCAGTAAGTGGTCGTAAGCTTTGGTTTTCAAGTTTCAATGTCAGACTATGCCGCTTTGCTTTTAGAAACTTGCAAATGTTTTGAGTTAACTGTGACAGTATGTTTAAATGTTTGATGTGATCTAAAGGAAACGGTAATGTCTGAAGGTAATGTGATTTTTAGTGTGGCCACTGCTTGGATATGAACCTGCGAACCACGATTCAGTTGGCAATAAGTTTTTCGACCCTGGGCACTATAGCTTGTTTTTCCTAAGTGGCTGCGCCACTTAAAGTGGTTTGGGGAGAGTGTGAAGACTCGGGCTAGCTCCGAGCCTCACATCAGATCAGTATTATAATGCACCCTTGACCCGCTTTCCGTAACGGTCAATTACACCAATCACATTACGGTAAATTGGAGCACCCCGTTGGTGATTGGCCCTTTTCTTTGTCAACGTCATTTTTAGTGTGCAGGAGTTAGTGACGTCAAAGTCGGTCTTGTTCGTTTTTGGTTTTAAGAAAATGGCGTCTTAGAGGGAGATTTCGATCGAAAACTAATTGAAGAAGCTATCAATTCTGTTGTATTAGTACTTTCAGGGGTTTCTTGTGGTTTGGCAATTAATGTTAAACAGTAACTTAAACCCGTTACGTGCTGTTTGGTTTGCCAAAGGTCCCGTTAGTAGAATTTGTGTAGCGCTTCCCTCTAGAGCTTAGGGCTTCCGCCATTTTGTTGAAATTGAACAAGTAAGGATAAGAACAGGAAATTTAGGTGTAGGCTTAAGTCACAGACCAGTGAGGTTGTTTTAGTTCAACGCAGTTTTTAGTGTTAGACATAATCATCGCATAATTGTACTTCTTTTGTTCCATTTGCGATAATAATAAATCATCAGTTACTGGCTCAGCCGAATAATGTCTGTTCCATCGTCAGTCAATGGGGAGGACGCTGATAGTCCGGGGATAGGTGATAGGGACGCCCGCACGTCGTCCCCTCCATCCCAAGTTACCTATTCTGATATAAGCTCCCAGATTTCAACCTTGGCATTGCTTTCTAGTAGACACGGCGAAATATTGGATAGGGTAGTCGACCGTTTGAAGGATATGGGAACCCGGTTAGACCTGTTATGGACCCGTGAGGACCCTGATATGGGGAAAGCCCCAGTCGTTCTCACCTCGAGAACCGCGGAAATGTCCCGCCTTGAAACCACCTCGGACCTCGGCCTGGTAATTACGTCCGTTCCTGGTTTGCAGAGTTTACAGGATTTGGGTTCCTCTCATACGGCGACCAACTATGATCCCTCCATCCAAGGCCGGTCTAGCTCCCCACTCTTTGGCTCTACGTTGTTCCGGGGTCCGGAGGTCGCCACCCTCCCTGGGGAATGGCCCGATGAACTAGGGGCTGCAGCCGCACTGTTTTCCCTGGGGGCCAGTGAAGCCATATAGTGTTTTTTAGTTTACTATTTACTAACTTTTTCGCTACTATTTGATAACTTTGTATAACTTTTGTATGTACAGCGCCGTGCGTTTGCCAGCGTTTAATAAAGAACACACTTACTTACTTACTTACTTAGTCACGACTCGCGAAACACGACACGTCAACTCCAGCATATCCCAAAAGCAAAGCTGTAATTGAAGCTGGGATAATCTATCGTTTTAGCGTTCTAAATTATTCACCCATTGTAGCATTATTTTTCATCAATCCAACTTCTACTTTGACAAGAATCCTTTTAATCAATCCAGCTTCTATATATTTAAACAACAATTATCCAACTTCTATTTAAGCAAGAATCTCTTTCTCAGTCTCATTTCTATTTAAGCCAAAATTATTCATCAATCCGACTTCTATTTAGCAAGAATTCTGTTCGTCAATCCAATTTGTATTTCACCAAGGCTGAAACCCATACACAGTGGCGAATAACTTAGAACGCTGAAAAGATAGTTTATCAAAGCTAGAACTATATAGCTACGCTGCTTTATTTTTAGTCTGTTGACGCAGTCAGATAAATTTCGAATACAAAACTTTCTACCAGTCACTGATCAGTTTGTTACTGCTTTGCCACATCGACTTGGTGCTTACAGGGCGGATCCAGAAAGTTTATGAGGGGGCCAAATGGTCGTCCAAAGGACGATCGTTGAGGCGCGCAGCGCCGAGCAGGGGGAGGGGTCTGGGAGGGGGATGTGCCCCCTCCCCACTTTAAAATTTTTGAATTTCCACAATGCAATGGTTGCATTTTAGGCTGTCATGTGAACAAATTGCTCTATTATTTCATAACTTATAGGAATCAGATGTCACTCGTAGCTACGATGTTGCTTGAGTCGTGTTTGAGTTTGACTGCAGACAGTAGTAGGAAACCAGACATTTATTGAAATTAATATAAAACCTAGAAAATACGTTCAATTTTCAAGAACGCCATATTAAAGCCTTAAGGTAAAAGAATTGCTTACCAGGACTCGGCACAAAATTAATAGTTAACACAAACCAAGCAAGAAGGATTCAGCTACCTTATCGGGAATCCATGTACTAATGATGTAGTTTTACTAAATGTTCAAGGAACACAACATTTTAAAATTTGATATTTTGAAATCTGAGAGACAACACTTGAGAGAAGCTATATATTTAGTTGCACAGATATAATATTTTTTATTTATATATCCTCATTTTCTTTTCTTCACGAAAAATCACGAAGCGAACATAGTCTACTTGGCGATGGGGGCCACATCCTGTATAAATTTCAAATGGGGGCCATGGCCGGATTGGCCCCCTGGATCCGCCCCTGGTGCTTACGAGCTTATTTTCGTCTCGGTTCGGTTTCCTACGCAAGCTGCATATACTTTCATCACAAGAACTACTGACAGCAGCATCGAATCTCGTTGAGGTCTATAAAGACGACCTTTCATGATGCATGCTTAGGAAATGAGCTTGTGCAGTTTGTTGCCTTTGTGGAAACATTCAAGGACGAAAAGCTCAAGACGTCTCTCGAGAGCATTTCATATATCAGCTGATACTCGAGAAACAAGTTCAGGGCTAATTTCCTAATGCGGAAATAGTACTCGCATGTATCGGGTGCTGATGGTCAGTAACTGCAGCGCGGAAAGTTCCTTCTCAAAAATGAAACTAATAAAGAACAGACTTCGAATATCAATGGGCAATGAGCGGTTGTCCCATCTTGCTCTGATGAGCATAGAAGCTGACATTCTGCGTGAGATCAACTTGGAGGATCTGGTGACCGAATTTGCGAAGAAGAAAACACGCAAAGTTCCACTAATTTGACATAAATTCACGCCCGAGACAAACTACCCTCTAACCTGTTAACTGTTTCTTAGTTTTAGATATTTTTTACAATTGTGTCAGTGCGCGCTGTGCACTAATGAAATATTTCATAATCAATTATTATGAAACACAAGTAAAAAATTCTTGCATTTGTGGTGGAGGCCCCTATGTGGTGGAGGCCCCTGTGCACTGGCACATAGTGCACATGCCTAAATCCAGGCCTGCCAACTGGACATCTAAGGCCTAGTGCCCTAGTAGCACTTTGGATGACTATTTCCAGTTTGGGCCTCTGGTCATGTAATTAAACCTTGTTTGTGTATACTATGCAACTACACTGGCATTATGGTTGCATTTCTTGTAAATAAAAAGCGAATATGTAGGTTGCCTTAAAGGCAAACCTCTGACCAACTGACCCTGTATTGCTAAAGTCCTCAGAGATGAATGGGGCCACATACCTTATGCTGGTATTGCCCTGTCCTACATTAGGAAGAGTAGTGCCTGCAAAAGGGCAAAGGCAAAAGAGGTTGATCTTTACTGGAAGGAGCCACGTGAAGGACTCGCAAACTTGGATAAATATTCTTGCTCTGGACCAAGGATTCCACCTGTATGACCTGGAGACAATGTTATTTATACATGTATACTATGTATAGCTATCCTTCATAGTCAATCACCACAAATGTAACCTTGAACTTTGTCAACCTGCTACCCACATTGCAAAAATCACAGAATACATTATTAACTAAGTGTTCAGTGGAATACTTTAATAACCGGTGAAACAGCTGGCAGAATTAATTTAATTTTCAAACATTATAAACTAAAAGCAAAAAAATTCAGTGCAGTCAGGAATACTGACAACTCCAAACTATAACTAAAGCCTAGAACTAAAAATAATGGTCATTATAACTACAAAAAACTTAAAAATGGTTAACAACTTAAAACATAACTTTACTTTGTTTTTGTCCAAAAATTTATCATTAGGCATCATAAATCAATGTTATCAGTAAAGTCTGACAAGCTATAACATCACCAGCAACAGCTAATTGTTGGATAGTAAAGACAATAGGATAGTCCAACATATTTTATAGATGCATTTCCGATTACGTAGCAGTGGTAAAGCGCTGTGGCTAATCCTATGAGACAAGTAAGGACAATTCAATAGTTACAACACAGACCAAGATGCCGCAACAAAACTTATCTAGGATATTGAGGCATTATCTGTGAACTATTATTTCCAAAATCCTTAAAAGACAAACCAAAGGTTAGGACAGAGAACATATTTGTAGTGTGAAAATTAGTGAGAAAAGTTCCTTAACAGCTTAACATGCTCATCTAGGACAGAAAACTAAAAAAAACATAAGGTATCATTACTGCAAAGTGCAAGAGTGTAACCAAAAACTAGACAGACTCATTTAAGAGATCAGGATAGAACTATATTAATTTGTCACTGTTATAACCAGACCAACCTGCAAGCAGTCCAGGTTTTGAAATTCCACAAGATTATCAATTACAAGTTCAACATTTCAATTTTCATTTACCTTATAAATTAAAATGCGACTAATGAACAAACCCCAAAATGTCCAAAACACACAATATATGCAAGCACTGCAAAAAGCATTGAAGCACTACAATTACAATTAAAATCACACACTGTGAATCTTGTTACATAACACTCAAAGTCCAAAGCACACAAAGGCAAAATAAGCAAAATGGCAAAGATCGATGGCAGAATCTATGGCAGAGAAGAAAGGACATCTGTTATCAGTTTGTCTGGCTCCGAAACATCCTCCAGCAGGCCTAAAACACACCAGCATTTCAGTTATTTAACAACATACAATTCAGCAAGCAACCTTCCTATGCCTTAAGATATGTAACAAATGAATAGTGCCAAGGAATTGACAAAGATCTGGAGTATCGGCAGCTTGAAACTGTAAGGCAAAATTTAAGTAAAAAAACATTTGTGTCAAGTGCTAAAATAAAAGCAAATATAGATTGAAGTTGATCAGCAGTTTTAGAAAGACGACTTTGTAGTTACAGAGATGTTTTGCTAAAGTACTCACCAGCTGCATCCAGAAACTCGGCGAGGGACTCGCACGGGATCAGTTCCTCTTCAAAATTGGATAGGACACGCTTTGCCTGTTCTTGAAGTCCCTGGTCATTGTTGCGTATGTAGCTGGCTAAGGATGCTGCCCAACTCCCTTCACTTCCTACACTACACTTCTGCAAAAGAAAAGTGACTTTAAAAACAAGTAAAACGTTTTTAAAATAATAGGATGCAGTATTAAAAAAAATAAAAGTACAACATATAAAGAGCAGAGGATTAACACTGCAGTCTTTTAAGAAATCTCCTGATAATAATTTTGGCCCAGACAAGTCTGGAAACATCCTCTGAAGCCACAAAGCCTGTCTGATATAGAGACAATTACAATGTTAAAATCACGCACACATTGGTCAGCTCTCCTTTCTCTCTTGCCTCACGTTTGCTCAAAAGACACAAAAACAAACGACGAAAATACCTTGAAGAAGATACTTGGCAATGCATCTGCCAGTGCAAAGAACATCACGTACGGCTTGTATGCAGAATAGTCTTTCACAGTCTTGTCAGACAAACTAAAACCCAAAAAAATAAAGCATAGGATGTCTTAAAGTGCAAATAGCTTGGCTAAGTTTGTCATCAAAAAACGACAAGCCCAATTAACTTCTCTGTGAGGAATGGCTGCAAATAATTTATAGAGTATCATCATCAGTTCCTGATGCCAGCCATTTGGCAGATTGGGTACAAATAAATGATCTCCATTGTCCTTGGGGATTTGTCAAGTTCACTGCTCCCTTTAGTGTTAGTCCAAGTGATGTTTTGTCCTCATTTATATTATCTATCCAGTCTTGGTCTGCCTGTGTTTCTTTTTCTTTGAATCTTGCGTTAGTGCATTGTGTGAAATTCGGTCAACTGGCATTCTCTCTACATGTCCATACTACATCGGTGTCTTCGTTGAACAACTTTTTCTAGCAGAGTTGTTGGAATACCTAATGATTGTCTTATGTCATCATTTTCTATTTTCTGTAGTCTTGAAATCTGCAGTCTACATATTTCTGATGTAAAAATTATTTTCTCATCTTGCTTTCACATTGTCCAACATTTCGACCCATATAGGAAAATCAGTAATATCATCATATTTTTGTCTTGGTTTCCATTGTCAATTATCTGCTTCTCCATATCCTGTTCATTACTCCAAATTAGGGCGGGTACCGATTAAAAAAATTAATCGATTAATCTCCAAAATTGAAGTTTAATTAACTGATTAAATTCGATGACTTTGGTAGACCTCATCTGTGACATAAAGCATAAAAAACCTGTAAAAGATGTAGTCACTAAGTCAGCTACTAGGCCTACTTTTTTCTAAAAAAAGTAATCAGTAGTTTCTAATTTCTATCTACAAAAACTTTAAAATGAACTGTTTACTGCAATGAAGACAGGTAATTTTGTCGTCATCTTCTACTTTTCCATCAGCATTTACCTTAAATACAGGGACACACTCAAGTAAACAAAAACTGCAGATTAATACAATCAAAGACATCCACTGAACAGTAACTAAAATGAAAGTGCAGCAACAAGACAAGGCAATATGGTCCAATGATTAAAGCAGAAGTTCTGCAAAGTTCAACAATTGAGACAAGTCATTACCTGGTGACACCCTCTGATGACACACTTCGTGCATGACCAAGGACTATCAGGCGCTTGAGGAAGGACAGTCTGTGCTGCTTCCAATTGTTATGATCAAAGATGTGAACCGCCATCACTGTCCAGTAGAAAGGACCTTCAACCTAAGACCATAAAGTAGCAAATCATTCAGACAACTGTATTAATCTGTTTCTATACTTGAAAATAGTAATAAAAGTCATAACATCAAGAAATTCCAAAAGAAAATTCTGGTGATACAAGTATTCTCCATTATATTCTTACTTACTTCCACAGAATTCAGCCAGTTATTTATGGATGTTCGCATCCTTCAAAATAGAATTTTTCATATGCAACACTGCAGCAAAATGTTGTTCATAACTTTTCTGATAGGTAATTCGAAATAACAAGGAAAATGACACTGAATTATGTGAGAAAGAATTTTTATAGTTTAGAAACTTATCGCACATTATTTGCTGTCTCACAATCAAAGATATAGGAATGGTTTGTTAAATATTTGCCTGTTGCAAATCTAGAGATGCAACAATTGCTCAACCTGTGCTGCAATTCTTTCAAGCCATTCTCCGTTTACATGTACCGTAGCTCCTTAGAAACTCCAGTCAACAACTGAAAGTGAACCTAACTAAACAGCTTCATACTAACCGGTATCATGCTCAATAAATCATATTACAGCAATACATGACAGACTGCAGTCTCTAAATCCCCTTTTCACAACCCATCATTACTACCAATTCTATATGTAACAAGACATCATAGCAACAACAGACTATACAACACACACCCTATCAAATAAATATTACGATACACTATCTGCCAGTATTTGTAACATGTTCACCTCATAGGAATTCTCCACCCATTTATCAGATGACAGCTTCAGAAAATTTGTAAGGTTCTTTTCTTCTCTCACAACTGACCGTGTTCTGCAAGTAAATACATTCACAACAAATCGTAATGAATTTATATGCATAATTGTAAATGGAAATTCTTGCTAAAGTTAACAAGTAAAATGTCAGAGATACGAAAACAATGTCGTGTCTTCAAAAAATCTGAAAAGCTTAGAAAGAAAGTCACTCCAGGCCAACAGTTTGTTCTGAATTGAAGTGAAGTAATATTACAAGCAGCCAATCGATGACCTAATAGGCAAGTGTCTGTGGTCAAGGCATATGTACATTCATTCTTTTCTATTGGTAGATCTATATATAATTAGCATGCGGAATAACAAGTGTGCCATTTCGTGAGCTAAAAATTCTTCTTCATACCAATGGTTCAGCTTTACAAAGGCTTTCAAATGAATGGGCGACATACGTGTTGATGACGTAGAGAGCCATATGCATGATGTATGGCAGCAGCTGCACGTTGCTTTCACGGCCTCCACCACCACTGTCCTCACTGAATGACTTCTCAAAAGCAAACTTCAACATCAGATGCTTTAAGTCATGAATTGTGTAGGAATAGGTAGCATCACGAACACCCGTACAGTCCTGTAGGTAAGTGTTGTGTCTGCCAATAGACAAAATCAATTAATGTGCTATTTAGCAATATGCAATTTAAATCATCCAAATTTGTTATAATGGTTCAACGCCATGGTCCTTTTGTCCCTTTATTTTGGTCTCTTTTGTTTAGCAAATACAAGTCAAAGTGCAAGACTAACAGTAAAATTTACAATGTGGCAATTCGTGATGATGAAACACTTCTGAGAAGTGCAGTGAAGTTAAACAGCATGAGCGCTGTTAGTAGTTTGGCTTCACAATACTCTAGACTTTAACATAGCTTAACTAAACTGATGTGGACATGAACAGTCTCTTACTTCTGATAATCTTGAAATACAAACCATGTGAGCATAATCTTTTATTTATAACTAAAACCACAATTATGTTAGCAAGAAGCATGTGTGAGAGGCAATAAAATACACTACAGAAGTGCTCGTGCTCAGACACAGATGTATATAATCTGAGTATTCTTACCTTGCCAGACAACTAGCATAAGCTGATTCTGGCACTTCTGGACCCCACAAGGGCAGCAGTCCATTGCATTTGGTGTTGCCGTTCTGCAAAGCAGCGCTGTCCCACTCTTCTCGACCACGTGCATGTCTGCATACAAAACCAGCTCAATCAGTAACTCAATAAAAAAACATAGAAATTATATTTAGGGATGTTAAACGGTAATCGGAAATCGATTATTGGTTTTGAAAACAATTATCGGTTTTCATTATTTACAAAACGATAATCGAATTAATTTTTTAGTTATTTTCATAGTGAAAATTATAAGAAATTATTCTTGTATTTGTACTGACTTAAAGGTTACCATGAGAACAAACTAATTGCCAAAAAAATGATAGCTGCGTCATCCACAATATTGTAAGTACTGTGATGCGGCACTTCGAGTGCATCATCGTTAGGCATTTCGTCAAATTTTAGCATTTTGTGACGGTGAAAATGAAAACCAATATAAAGTTCGCTGTCAGCAAACGAGACAAGTTAATTACAGAACCTCTTAAACACTTTTTGACATCTGAAACGTGGTTGAATGCAACGAATCCGAATGGCCGCCATCGATGTTTATTGCCACTAAACTGGGAATAGCGAATTTTCAATGAAGGCCAATAAAGTTTAAATTCTGATTTCTACAATCGATAATCGGTTTGCCAAAAAACCGATATTAACAAACCTAAATTATATTTAAAACATAATTTCATCTCCTCATCTCAACACACGGGAATTTATCAATAAATGAATCAATACCAGTATGCAAGAAATCTGTTCACATTATCACATGAGGGAAAAGATCAAACAGTGAATGTCTGGGGTGAAACGAATCAGAACTGGTTAAATTATGCACATTGCATACCTGACTGCAGCAAGATGACAGTCAACATGAACAATGTTGAAGTGTGATACGGTACTGTAGCCTTGGGTCTTGCGAGGTTTTGCCTCAAAGTCGTCCACATTCACTCGTTTTGTAAAAGTGTAAATTCCTAGTACCTGAAATATCATAACAAAGCATTAGGAAGATTCCTAGAACACCATACAGCTGTCGCAACCATGGAAAAACTCAAGCGTTAAAACATTATCCTGGCATAGTTTTAGCACAGTGTCTCGCAAACCTTTTCAACTCCCGGCACACTCAATAGAGAAATTTTTTATCGCGGCACACCAATTGAAATTTATTAAAGTTACAAAACCAGCAGCAATAATTTCAGTTTGCCATATCTTAAGCTTGTCATTTTAGTCCAGTGATAGTAATGGTTCTCTGTCAGATGTCGGTCAAGCTTACTCTGCACAATTGCCTCGTTTGAAAGCGTTGTTGAGCAAATCAAACAATACGGAATTGAGCTTTTTTTCTGATGAAATGAAACCAAATCCGATATAATCTTCATTATATTTACGTTTCGATAAACTGGATGGTTTGGTTATCTGCAAATTTTCCCCTCTACTCAGTCTACTGTCGTTCTGTTGATCACTTTTCTTGTTCTTGTGAAGAATTTATCAATTTTTCGGCTATTAAAACACATTAAATCTCTCCAAATAATTATTATTTTGATTTTTTTTATTAGTACTAATAATGAACTATAAAATCATATAGATATATTATTTGTTATATCCACACGATTTTATAGTTCCTTATTAATTCTATATTTGAGTAATAATGAATTAAAAAGGTGGAAGAACATATCTCATTCAGTTACAGTTATGCTGGTATCTCCGTAATAATGACCTCGAGAGGAGGGATGAACACATAAATAATATAAAATAGATTAACTCTCACTAGAGTTTTAACTTTTGATCACATGGCATTGAATAACTGTGAATGAGAAACTATTCTTAAAAATGAAAACATTAAAAAGCCGAAAATTTTATTTATGAAATAATTTCTTATAAAGTCAATTAGAGAGACAAGCGAATTTAGGTTTCTCTCGCGGCACACCTGAAATCTCGCACGGCACACTAGTGTGCCGCGGCACACTAGTGTGCCGCGGCACACAGTTTGCGATACACTGTTTTAGCATGACCTCAAGCCATCTTTGACCACTAATACAAAATCTACCCAAAATCGAGCAAGACACAAACAACCAAAACTTAAGATGCTGAACTGAAAGGAGTATCTTTCCAATGTCGACCTAGTGTTTCTCAGTGCTATGCCAGCATATAATTAATATGATAAGCACACACCTCTGGTGAGTTTGTTTACTGACGTCTGGTAACAATTGTTTGAAAACATATCTATTAAAACTCTGACATCTAACTTCATGAATGATGCTCAACTCTGTCTTCAGACTTCTTCTCGCTAATGGATGGTGACAATGGTTTTTACACAATTGCATCTTAACAAAACTGCAACATTGGAGATTTGCTCTCTTCAAAACTTTTACCAAAACTCCAAATTGCAGCAACTCCTCTGACATGCAAGAATTACCTTTAAAGATATCAAGGATTAAAACATGTCCTTTGTCATCAGTGTATAATCATTGACATGACTGCAACTGGTAAATGCAATGAGAAATTTTATTTCATTTTAATTAATTTGAGTGTTTCCTACCTTGACTGGCTGATATCTGTATCCCTCTCGACATATACAACAGACTAAACCTGTTTCATCCTTCAGATCTTCCATGTGTTTTAAGGCAATTCCTTTGACGGTCACCTGGCCTTTTTCATTTGTCTTTAAAGAAAAACAATTTCTTCTTTCAAAACACTAGCAGATACCAATCTTAAATTCAGTCCCTGTCGTAGACACAAGTCCACTTCACCAATAGGTTTATTCTCCGAAACTATAAGTCTTCCATTTGACTTTACCAAGATACCAACCCTCAGTAAATTTCAGAAGACTTTAAAACATCACCTTTCAACTGTTCAATAAATACTGTTATTCTAGCACTTCTGCACTGGTAACATTTACTGTTTTAGATTGTTAGTTCATCAAAAATATGTCAGAACTTATACAAATACTTCATCTTGTACAAAAGCCACTTGAAATGTGCTTATAATATAAACCTCAATATTTCTCACTGGATTTCAAACATTTAGAAAACAGCTCTTCACTTGGTGTCTGACTACCATATAAGTCGCTCCTTTCAATAGGGTGCAGTGACACAAAAATGTGACCGTGCATGGAAAAACCCGCCCAAAGTCGGAAATTTTGAAAAATCAGTTTAATTTTGTTTTAAATACTACAGTTACTGCTGAGTAATGTGGTGAAAACAGTATATTTGTATCTGTAGAAATGAAAAAGTTATGAATTTTTAAAGAATTTAAGTCCTAGCGTTTTGAGAACTCATTTTAACGAGAAATCGCAATTCAAAAATTGCCTTCATTGGATGAACGATGCAAAAGTGAACAGATTTTTCAACGTAATTTAGTAGAGTGTTCTAGATATAAAAACTTCTGCCCTTTCCAATGGTGTCAACGGTGTTTCTTGGAAAATTAAATTGAAGCAATGGGACAGCTTTAAAGAGATGCTCTATTGTCATAAAATTTAATTATCCCTACAGAGAAATCGCGTTAAAAATTGACTTCATTGTATAAATTATGCAAAAGTGAACAGATTTTGCAACGTAATTTAGTAGCTTGTTCTAGGTATAGAAATTTGTGCCCTTTCCAATGGTGTCAATGGCGTTTCTTGGAAAATTAAATTGAAGCAGTGGCATAGATTTAAATAGATGCTAATAGTGTCGTTAAAATTAATTTGGCCCAAGCCTACAGCAGCGCTACATGCGATCGAAACGGAGTTGTTTTTACCGAGACATCGTTATTATCGGCATCAGATTCGTCACTAAAGTCACTCTAATCGTTATTTTCAACATCACTATTGCAGAAGTAATCATTAATAATATATCGGAAATGATCCTCTAGACGAGTTCTATTGAAATTGAACGCTGTGAGTTCAATTAGGCATGCAGAGATTCAGATTGCCGCCATTGTTGTAGTAATAATTTCGTTTTCGTCAGATGGCGCTTTGGGTGTTGGGATCAGTTTGCGATGTTGTCTTCCTAAATTTATTTATTGTAAATAGCTAAGCCATTTAAACCGTTTATTTAGAATACATATGCATTTAGAAAACAATGCAGTATGCTGTAAAATTAAATCTACAGCCATAAAAGCAACGCTTATTGACCAGAATTAGCCAAAACAGAGACCCGGCTAAAGTCGCGGATTATAATGACCATCTCATAATAAATATTCATAGCTAATTAGGCTGTATTCGTACGCACTTGCCGTTGTCACAGACGGCTTCAGCAGAAAAAAGTAGTCCAGAACATGAATAATTAATGAGGCTGCCATTACAAGAAGATTTTTCGGCGAAATTAAAACAAACGCACGCTTGACTCGTCCGAATCAAGGAAATAAATAATACAACTGATGTACAAAAAAATTAAAATTAAAATATTTGTATTATTTTGTTTGACCTGTAACTCTGGGATTTGATAGTTGAAATATTAATAATTAATATTATCCAAAAAAACTTTTTTTGACCGATTTACGCATTCATGACCTTTCCGCTCGATTTGCGCGGTTTCAGTATACGCGACTTTGGCCGGGTAATCCCATGCAGGGTCACAAATGGCAAACTATTTTTAAAATCAATCCATAGGTCTGATGCTTCACACCCATACACAAAGTTCCATTTAGACAAGCATAGACACGTGTGCTAAGGATGGCCATTGTCAGCAAATGCTTGCTCCATCTGCAAAATCACCTGTGTAATTCTTAGGTACACTGTTACATGGTATTGTGTTGAAATATAACTTCTTGCATTTGTTTAACTAAAAATTTGCAACACTTGTAGTTTATGATTAGTTGGCAAAGTTTTTTGACTGACCATCATCCCCAGCTGGTCGAGTTGCTTTTCTCTCATGGCCATAGCCAGTCGTTTCTTTTCTGCCTTTGTCGTTTGTCGTACTTCTTCAATCTATAATCAAGCACATCATAAAATTATCCAAGATTAAATTACTAGAAACTGGAAGTCAGCTGAAATCACACAAAGAAATGGACCGATTGAGTAACACTTTTAAATAGCTTGAATCTGATGGTATAGTTCTGACAGGATCCAAGGCTGACACAAAATCGTATTTTGCTGAGAACAAATAAAAGACTATTTCAAACAAGCTGTATTCAAAGAGCAAAATACATTTTTCTGTTGTTTTGTATTCTGACACCAGTGACTAATTCTAATTAATTAGTTGAGTGCTAATTATAATTCTAATTTATTAGTTCTCCTACAAATGCTAATTCTAATTCTAATTATGAAACTCGAACTAATGTAATTCTAATAAATTAGTTCCAAAATCTTAATTACCCATCACTGTAAGCAAGACACAAAACTGTATCGAGGCTACCTCATACTGAATTTAAAATTCTGAGTTTACTGAATCCAAAAATGCACTAAGTGCATAAAATGCTAAAAACATAAGTCCAAGCAGAATAAAATTCAGCAAGACAATACTACCAAGAAACCATGAATTGGCATGATTTTACGTTGCAGCTACCTTTTCAGCGACATGAGCATTTTCCTTCAGAGCTTCCAACAAGTTTTCAGCCAAAGACCCAATGTGTTCATCAGATGAGATTTGTTCCAGATTGTGAAGAATTGGCAAAATTTTCTCACCAATCAAAACCTTAGAAACAGCAATAAAATCTTGGAAATCAAAACCTTTTAAATTTCAAGATGTAACTAAACAAGAATCAGACTAATAATCATAGTACTGAATACAAAGGCAACCTCAGTTATTATTTCTACTGGTTACACAATTCTATCATGCTGCATAGAGCTGCAGCTGCAAGTTCTTTTGGAAAAGCAAGTTAAGTACAACAGGAATGCAGCAACTAAGCAACTTATTATTTCAGCAACATCAATTTCAAAATAAAATCAATTTCATGAAGTAATTCAAGTTTAAACAAACCAGCCAATATCCCAATAGTAAATGTAGTCCCACTTTTAAATATAGATATAAATTTTACAGCATCACACAAAAAGCTGATCAAAGAGGCCAGCTTACGTACCAGAGCTACAAGTCTGCAAGAGCCAGGTTTCGGGTCAGTTTCAATGCCAGACGGGCATACAGGGATCAAGCCATGGAGATACAATGGTGCAGCTGGTGCTACATTGGAAATTGTTGATGATGGCAGTGGCAGTCTTACAATACAGTACAATTCAAATGTATTTGATATTGCCCTCCATCCAAAGTTCAGAAGCTCACAAACGACCATTGAACAGAACATCAATGGCATTAAGCAATTGTACGTGAAAGGCGTGCTCAAGGTCTTTATACAGTGACCTCCTAAAATAAAGGATTGAACCCATACTATCAATTCCACTGAACAACGGAAAAATGTATTACCATAAGGGTAATAAAATAGATTAATGAATGAATATAACAGATAAAACTGTGAACCAAAATGAATACCTGAGTGGAATCGTGTCCACGGCTGAGTCCAGTTAGCATTCGCAAGACGTAAGGTAGCGAGGGTTTGCTAATAAACTCCTTCCAGCTATCACTATCACTGCCTCTGAAACAGAAACAGCCCAGAACTTCATTATTAACTGGTAATCCACAAAATTAATATAATTTAAACAACTTTGTAGCCACTTGTTCCACAAAGTTCCACTTCCATCCACTTCATCAATGGTGGACTTCCAATGATGTTGCTCACAGTGCACAAATAAGGTAACGGAGGTATATTTATAATGTTTTCCATGTGTAATCGCTACTCACGTCTGAATCTAACTATAAACTATTTTCTGCAATATGATTGTTAATGGCTCTTTTAACTTAAATTTACACTTGTCAAAAAGTTTTGCATGTCATGATTTACTGCACATTTAGTGTTTTTATTAAATGTTTGTCTAATAGATGTGGGCATCTGATGCGTTACAAGATTAATGCATTAAAATTTTAATGCAATCAATGCCCACCACTACCATTTAAATTTATATATGTCTAATATAGGCCTTGTTGTTCTTTTTGACTCGGTTTTGTGCTTTCTAAGCCATGCCAGATTGTTTGATTTTACAGAACAAACTACTTTTGGTGCTATTAAGAGCCCAAAAGTAGTTTGTGCTATGAAATTAAATGATTGAAACCATTGTCAAATATCAGTTCTTAATTGTTGTTCCTTCTGACTGGGTGTGGTGCTTTCTAAGGTAGGCTAGATTGTTTGACTATTTAATTAGTTTAATTACTTTTTGATGATGATGATATTGAACGCTTTGATAATCTGCTCTTTTGTACAGAAAAGAATATGTTCCAAAAGGTACTATTAGTTTAGTTTGTTTCAAAACTAGCAATAACACTATATTTTTTCCTTCCTCCCTATGCCCAATTATTTGTCTTGACAACAATAACTTCCACCACGATTTTTAAAACTGGAAGCGATGAGTCAGCCATTACTTGCAAGACACCAGTAAGTGGCAAAAACTGTTTTGTTGCATGCTGTCAACCTTAGAAAGATCATAAACTGGTAATTTTAAGGAAAATATTATTAGAACTGTTTCACTACTGATATATACACTCTTAAATAACACTCAATTTTGGTCAAAGCAAGTGTTCATGCAGCATGTGTTCTAATCTGACAGTATAACTCTGGTCAGCATTTAAAGCTCTATAAACTGTCAAGATTTGTATAAACACCCACATTGATTTACATATGGTAATAGGCTTTCCCTTAACAATGCTCAAAATTTAGAGGTTGGTTTATATGCAATGTCATCTGTAGTTGCATATAAATGGTATATAGATTTATATAAATGCTACGATATTTCAGCATAATTCTTTAGCAAGCATTCCATGTACACACAGTTATGACACCTTGCCCTGCAACATCTGCGACTGTATGCTATGCAAACATGAAGTACAAAGTTGCTTACTGCTGGTAAGACTTCATGACAGGAGCATGCATTTGTATGTACTCCAGAGTATCTTTAACAATTGAATGTTCTGCAATTAAGTCCTTCAGCTTCTTTCCATTGGCATTTTTCTCAATGCCTTGTGCAATTACACAGAAGCAGTCCAGATGAACTTGCTCATCCTGGGTATGGTCAAAGTCATACCTAAAAAGCAACAACATCGGAAACATGTACATCAAACTAGACGGTTTCTTCAAAACCCTAGTAATTTTAAACTGCTAAGCTAGCAATCACAATTTCCTAATATTAAAAAGGTGATAAGGTGATAGATATCTTCATGCAGTTAAGATACACAAGTTGGAGTAACAGTTAAACCTACAATGGAAGGTAATGTCAGTTTCTTTTCCATAGCTCTCGTGCATTCTCTTGCTCGCAATTCATCAATTAACATGCAGCAAATTTATAAATACCAGTAAATCTGCAGTCATTTTTGTTGCTCAATCTTTAGAAAATAAACAACTTTAGTTCTAGTCTGAAACGTCACCAATCAGAAATCTTTAAAAAGTGTACAATTACCGGTTGAAATCAAGGTATGGTCTAAAGTGATTGACGAGAGCCTGCATCTTTTCCTGGTCACCAAATGCCAAGAACGGAATCAGACGCATCAGAGCCTGGAGCACATTACCATTAGCTCGCACAAAAGGACTGTTTATACGATCCAGTAACACCATTAGCTGGTCCTTGTCTCCACAAAGCTTGGAAAACTCCTACAACAGAATAACAGAACACCTAGTCAAAAAGTCAAAGATAAAGAGTCAGAATGTTCCTCAAAAAAGTTTCCATGGAGCTATGTTAAAAAACCATAGGCAAGTCCATACCTTGTACATTTCTGGTGGTTGGCTGCTTGCTTCCAAGAGGATGGTCTCCATTATCTGAAGCATTTGCTCTGTTAATGTCAGACCTTTAGTTGATGTTCCACTTTCTTGTTCAGCCAGTAGAGCCTTCAAACAAGAACAAGACAAATATTTACTACTTTGCTCTGAAATTCTTGTTATCACTGAGTACTTCTTAGAGACTCTTAAGTGGCGATTTACAAATGTTTTGTTACATTACATTACAGTTAGAAGTAGACAGTATAAGAGTAAATTATTCACAAATTATTACAAGCACTTAATCATATAATGTCATCAGTGACATACACCTCGGTTGGTGAATTTGTTGGCTGAACAGCAGCCATAACACGAGCAAGGCAATGAACGTACTGTACAATGTACATATTTATCTGGCCATATTATATTCAAGTATTCTAAACAGCTCCGAGGCTCCCCTTCAAGATGTTAGAAGAACCTGACTAGACTCAGATCACTCACAAGGTTGAGTGCTCCCAACATGATGCTGATGGAATTCATCTCCAGCTTAACGAGTTCCTGTCGGTTGGCCTTCACCTTCAGACAGTAGCCAAACAGCTTCAGTAGTACAGTCATCAGTTGCTTTCCAGTCACAAGGTTACGAATTGCGACCAATCTACAAATAAATAGAAAAAACAAAATAGTAAGAATCTCCCTTCATCTCCCTTTTGGTTAGGTTTTAAAAAATTCAAGTTTACAACAACTATACTATAATTCACGCAAACAAAATCATATCCTGGGCTTATACCAATCTAAGTATCAATTGGTTGTCTTTCTTTTCATCTGTATTTTTTTAAAGATGTCCCTATTTAGCGGGATCCATGATCCCTTCTGGGCCCCTGTGTAGTCAGTACATGTCAAACCGCTGCCTTATTGTTTCATTTGTTCTGTTTCTCTTCTGATGGTTACAGAAATAAATGATTGATTGATTGATTGTAAAGTACTGCATTAACAACTCCTAAGCTTCTCAAAGTAACATAGAATGTACAGTTGCAGAAGCTAAACTAAACTCATACTATTTATGAGGATCCAAAGATGTAAAATTCACATAAGCTTACCTCTGAAGCATAACCTTTAATCCAGAACACTGGCTCATCACATTGGCCATTTTGTACACAACTTCACTATCTATGTCTTCATCTAAAGAACATGTAAAACAAGCAGTCTCTTGAAGAATCCCTCCAAAATCTTTTTGTAGGTCTACAGTCATTTCATTATATCAGTCTTCACTTACTTTGCATGCAACAATACATATTTCATGGATTTTCGTAAGGATGAAAGTTTCCAACCAGATATTAACAGAGGTTTCTTTCGAGTGAAATTCACTTAAGAGAATTAGAGAAAGAAATGTTATAGTAATGAACACGTGAAAACTCAATGATAAATGTCAGGTTTGTGACACAAGATGACAAGCGCACCTTTTCCAGTTTCTAAAGTGTTGACCATGTCTTCTGTGGCATCACCCAAAAGACCTCTCATACGATACACAATACGCATTGGTTCACCCTGCAACATATTAAACTTATTTCAGACACTTAAACACTAGATTTTCACCAAACCATCAGTCTTGGAAAAATGAACAAACACCAGCAAAGTGTATTCTTATTGTTGGGATAAAATTAGAACACAATCATGTACTGTTCAGATCCCTTAGACAGCCATGTTCATATCACTTTCGAAGGGTTCCTAAAATGTCCTTTACAAAGTCCAGATACATACATACATACATACATACATACGTACGTACATATTACATACATGCATGCATACATTTGTAGTCTACTATCCAACCAAACAATGCATTCTGTAAAACATAACATATGTATCCAAGACTCATTTAAAGCTCCTAACTTCCCAGAGACATAGCAAAAGCATCACAGAGCTTACATAGGTAATAAAGTAGCTTGGCACAGGGGAAAGATGAATGTCCAACTATACTCAATCAGCATTCTACTCCCTTCTTTCCAAATACCAAAATGCAGCCTTGGTCAAAAGTTAATGTCAGTAACCCTATAATGAAGACTTACCTCAGAATGTTCAGGCAACCAAATCTTGCGGTGGACGTCCTTTACAGCCAGATCGAGGCTGATGATCTTGTTGCAGACCAAAAGTTCCATTCCTGTATCATCCTCCAATAGTGCTACTAACTCACAGTCTACAAACAAATAGAAACAGTCAACCAAACATGAAACCACAAAAAAATACCCACATCATTCCTAAGTAAAATGAAACATCCACACATATTCAGTAAGGGGTCATTGCATAATTACGTAACGCTCCAGGGTGGGTGGGTGGGGTCCTTGAAAACGTTACGAAACGTTAGGTGGGTGGGTGGCTGGAGCTGAACATTACGTAACGCTTTTATCAACAGTTTAGTTATAAATGAATTTTAAATTAACATCGAATGGCACTTTAGACACAATGTGATCGCAGTTCAAACTTCGTGCCATTGATTTAAAACTTAACTAAAAACACGCAATAGTATAAGTCAACACTAACTTAGTGTTTAATACACTGCTGCCGAAGGATCCAATACCAGAAGATCGTCATTTTTGGAAACTGTCGCGCTTCTTAAGGATACTCGCCCGGATATAACACGTTCATATAGTAAATCTTAAAATGATTTTTCGTAGCAATAAATATGTAACGCTGGGGTTGGGGTTTCTAGAGAAACGTTACGAAGCGCTATAGGGTGGGTGATAAATGGTCATTTTCGGCGTTACGTAATTATGCAATGACCCCTAAGGACGACGATCAACTACTACTATATAGTTCTGCAAATAAGCACCTTCAGCAGCCTCTAGCAATGATTGCACCCTAGTAACCATAACAAATTTATTTGATATCAAATTTTCAAGCCATCTACGGATGCACAATTCATCAACTATTCATCCTGAAGAAACTTTAGAGTTTCTGATAATGGCAAAATCAGGCATGGTGAAGAATTAATCCATTGTTGCAATACTATCAACAAAGAAAGTCCAGGTAATGAAAGGCCCAAAGAAGAGTTGAAAATTCATGCAGGACACACTAATACAGAAAATACTAACCTTGACAAATCTTGTTTTTGACATCTCTCATAAGAGGTCCAAGTCCAGGTTCAGTAGAGCTGTATGGATTGCCAAGCATTCGACCCTGTAAGAAGTCTTCTTGTTGAGGCTCCTTCTCAAGCGACATAAAGAATTCAGCCGCATCATTAGCCTCCTTTTCAAACAAAAAAAACACGAGCAGATACAGTGGACTCATTTGCGAAAAGTCATTAGGGACAAACTCAATGAAACCTTGTGTAAACCAGGCTACATGTAAAATGGGATGACACTCAAAATATCCTAAAATATTCTCTTATACCTAACATTCTTTACCTAAATCCATACATAGTAAGGAGGCCTATCTATCGTCATTTCGTCTCATTGAATGTAAGAAAAATCTTTTACAGGTAGTTTGTGATCAATTTTCAAACACAAAGAAAATGCAAAATAAAAAACTTGATAACATTATAAAATAAAATTAAACTGCACAAAGCTTATATTCCAAGAGTCACACCTTAATTAAAGTTAAGTTCTAGTTTGGCTGGAGGTTTAACAAAGTAAGATGTCCTTTTTAGGCTTTTCGCTATTACCCCTATTTCTTAAACAAAATCGGACATTCTGTAAGTTAAAATTTTCATACATTACAGAAGACTAGGGCAGCATCAGCCAAGTCGCACCAGTGGCATACAGCAGATGGCAGCAATTAGCTCTGTTTTGGGCAATGCCAGCTCCATGAGGCTGCACACGATGGCCCATGTGTGTAATATTTTAAATGTTTAATATTTTAAATGTTTAATATTTTAAATGTTTAATATTTTAAATGTTTAATATTTTAAATGTTTAATATTTTATTGAAACTCATAGAGCTGAATTGCAACACCAAGTTCTCTAGAAACTTTGGCTTTATACATTTCACCACTAGTTATGTAACTGATCTATAACAGTAAGTAATGAATGAACATTGAAAACTGACTTTTACAACAAGATAAGGCATACTGAAATATCTAAATATATCTGCATGACCAAGCGCAATATGTCTAATCAAAACGATGATAAAAGGAAAAGGTAAATAAGCCTTAGACAGCAGGTTCATGTGATTTAATAAAACCTACATCATAAACTGTAGTTCTTGATACCAGCATTCACTAACACAGCATGTTTTTGATAGCTTTGGGGCATGATGCCACTTCGCCCTATGTGGAGTTACAGGTAAACAGGTAGATCACTGTATTTATGTAGCACCTAAGTTTAAACAAGTGGCTACAAGTGTTTCAGTAGTAAAAAGTGTAAATATAAAAGCAACAGAACCATGAAAGATTACTGTTCTATAGCTTCCAACGAATAGAAAAATACCTTGTCTACCAAACATCTACTTAGGGAGACCCAGAAAATTTAGAAAATTACAATGGTGCATTAACTCTTTCATAACTATGTTGTGTTTGATGAATTTCACTATTATTACTTCATATCTATCTATCTATCTATCTATCTATCTATCTATCTATCTATGGAATTTATATAGCGCCCCTTCAAGATAACTACTCAGAGGCGCTCCTGACCCAGGTCAAAGAGGAAGGTCTTAAGTAGTCTATAGAAAGATTCAGAGAGGTCTCGCGGGAGAGAACGAAGGTCTGAGGGGAGGCTATTCCAAAAGAAGGACCAACGATCGAGAAAGCCCGACGCTGTCTAGTAGCAGAGCGAGCATGCGGAACTATGAAGTCACCTCTAGAGGTCGAGCGCAGAGATCGGCGACCAGAGCAGGCCAAGGTTAAAGTAAAGAGCTCCCGGAGATAGACAGGTGATCTGCCCAGAACACAGTGCCAGACAATGGAGGAGACCCTATAATGGATGCGCTGCTGGACCGGGAGCCAGTGGAGGACATCACGCATAAATGCAGAGATGTGGCCAAACTTAGGGACACCACCAATTAGACGAGCAGCCGCCCGCAAAACGCCTTCCAAAGGATGCAAACGGACTTGAGGAAGTCCACAGTAGAGCGAAGAGCAGTAGTCCAATCGATTACTAACAAAGGCATGGACCAGAGTGGAGGCAGATGACGAAGAAAGAGAGCGAGTGACAACTCATATGAATATAAACACTTGAAATCTGTAGAAATATAAACATGTCCTATATCATTTTGTTTGTATTTTATTCCTCAACAATATTCTGTCTTGAACAAGTTTACCTATTAACGTGTTTGCCTCAAAGTTTATAAATATACGAAACTTTTGAAAAAATAAAAACAGAAATTGTAACATTAGAAATCCTTAAATTTTTTGAACAGAATAAAATGTAACAAAAACTTCTAAATGTAGCCATTTGTATGACAAACTTGTAGCAATGGGTGAAGGGCTAAAAAAATTAGTGAATTTAGTCCAAAAATTAGCTTTTGTTTCTTCCACTCAATGATATTACATCAGCCCTCATAACGGTTAGTTCGTACCCATCGCCTCTTTCAAACCGCAAAACATCCGCCTCGTCAAACATATTTATTTTGAGAGCCTTTGCAACATTGCCTGACTGATATTATTTATTTATTTTACTTGGCTGATGAATAAAAAGCATTAGACAACACAGAAGTGGTCAAAATGAGCTTATGTATTTGCTAATCAAGGCTGAGATCTGCACTCAAATGGTTTGTTCGTCGGCATCGTTGTCTTGAAATCCCGAAACCTATGCCTCATCAAAAATATTTGTTTGATAGCCTTTACAATATTGGTTGAATGATAGAATTCATTTGTCTGGACATGTGTGAGAAATAAAAAACACATTAGACAGAGAAATGGCCAATGACAGAGAATGGGACACGACTATTTCAAATTAAATGGCTGGATGTTAACGTTTACATCATTACAAAAATTTTCTCCACACGTTGCGTTTCTAATTTTACCAAGCCAATGGAAAACCCATGTAAGGTAGGTGGGTGAGAATGTACAATGTTTTTATATCTAACAGATACAAATAGAACCATCAATATAGATAATTATAGGTCAGAAGGGAGCATTTCTGTTGTCCAGCCATTAGCGATTGCAATCGCTATAAAGAGTAAAACATATAGCCATTTAGAAAAGAATCTGAAGGCACAAATAAATGGAAATAATTGATAACTCTTACTAAATTACAACAAAAACTAGAACCCATATGCAAATAGGAAATACTTGACAACACTCAAATCAAGAAAGTAATTTGCTTACGGGATAAATGATGCTGCAAAGCCTCTCAAAGATGAAGACAGGAGAGATGAAATCATTTAAGGGATATTTACTGACAGTTTCAACACAGACTGCCATGAACTCTTTTGTTTCAGATTCAGTACCTAACAAAATACACAAAGACATGAGGTTAATGACTCCAATAAACTGAACCTCTCAATCATATACCAAAAGTCTAGCCAACTTTATAACTTCCTGTCCAAACAGCAATTTGTTGAATCAATTGAGACACTCATTATATAATGTAAAGAATAACAGCAGTCTCCTAGGCTAACTTCTGTCTTGGATATGCAGTGTTGGTGATATGGTTAGTGAAAGGTAATGTTAGCCTTGGAGTCACATAAGGGCAAGTGGTCAGTTTCTCCCTTATCGCCTTATCTTTCCACTGACAGTGGCTGAGTGTGCTGGAGGGGGGGGGGGTGAACTGAAATAGACATTTCAAAACATCTTTTTGCCCTTGTGGGGATTTTAAACTCTGACCTCTCGACTGAGAGTGAAGCAGGCTAACCACTAGACTATAACGCACCCTGTGAAGCACCTTCAGGAAAAGGGAAGAAGCAAGAACAATATTCTGTTTGAAACAAAGTAATGTTACAGCTGGTCCTTTTCATTTCACCTGTAGTCATTTCCTCGAGTAGTTCCAGTAGCTTGTCCTGTGTGTCATCAATCATTTTTGATCGCTGGATCACCAACTTCCGTAGGGACAGATAGCCATTCAACACAGATCCCACCAGACGACTCTTGTAATGCTGTTTGATGTTATCCACCTCAAGAAATGTTGCCAGCAAGTCTTCAACAGAAACCATCATCATTTCATACATGCAAAATTTAACTAAAGAATCACAACAGAAATATGAAAAATTGATAATAATTTCCACTAAAAGAACATGTGCCTGAACACTGTTACATAAGCAAAGCTATATGTAAAATAATTAAAAAATTTCCAATATCATTTTAAATATACTATCTCCTGTTAACTAAATATACCTAAATTACATTCTAACAAAGTAAAATTTTGACTTGACATGAAAGACACCAGGAAAGAATGCTACAGCACAGAGGCATGTTCACTTTACTCACCTGTAAGAGCCTTGAGTGCATATCCTTGAGAAAGATCTGAGCCAAGACTGGTCTCTTCTAAGCAGCACAGTTCTTCAATTTCCTGAAGTCAATCAATTAAAGTAATCGAGTGCTAGTTCTCAAAAATAGTGAATTAACGGACATTTCAAAACTGTACAAACATCTTTACTACTGTACAGAAATAACTAGTTCATATGGGTGACCATAGTCTACCCACAACAAATCATCAGCACTATCCTGTGTAAGAACTGGGCGTTTAACTGAGGGGCCATCCATAAATGACGTCACACGATTTTTGGCTGATTTTTGAACACCCCTCTTGAAAATGATGTCACAAAGCTCTAATCCCCCCTAAAAACAAATTTTCATGTTTCAAATCACATTTATTGTCAGTGTAAAGTATTTAATGTGGCACTGCACTCTAATGTTGTATTAAAGGAGAAAGTCAGGTATTAAAAAGGAGTCATTGGAAATCTAATATTAGCATAAAGTTAACTGGAATATTCATCGTCTAACCAATTACTCTAGATGTTCAAAATATTTTGTAGTAGAACAAAGCAAAATAGAAAGAGTAGAATTACCACAATAACATATTCATTCCACAGAACGAATAGCTCTGTTAGAATCACTAGAATTAAGATGTTTAATATAAACAATTTATCCAAACATTTACTATGGCAAAGCAAAATGCTCCTTCATGGAACAAGTTGGGAGAGCATGAATAATATTTAAAAATATGATGGTGACCAAATATTTAAATAATTAGAAAATTATTAATAATGGTGCCCATATACATTCAAATAATCAAACTATAATGAAAATTTAATACTCAAAATTAGTGCTGTTATTTTAAAATTAAATTGTTATTAATAAATTTAATTACATAGACCTGATGTGACGTCACACTTCTCTGCCACTGAGCATGAAGTAACTTATTCTCAGTGAGAGCAATCAAACTAGAACTTTTTTACTTCATTGTGTTTTGTTATCTAGAGAAATATTCAGTCTGTGCAGTTCTCAATGCCTTAGGCAAGTGTACATATGTGATGCCAGGGGTCAAAACCCGTCACATGTCGGTTTCTGACCTTTTTATTTAGTCATATTCTACAATTAATCTGCTTCAAAATACTTTTTACAAATCGAAAATATCTTTTTTCTAACTGAAGCTATGCGCATTTGATTCTTTTATTGGTATAGAGTGAAAAAATCGAATTAAAAGCTTCGGAATATTCATGTCATTAAAGTCCTCAGCAACCTTTGCTGGATTATCCTGCAATTTTGCTGTGCAATAAAGGGCTCTATTCTGTGTGGAATAAAACAAACGGCATCAAAATCGGATTACTACTTTGCAAGTTATGGCATATTCACAGGCAACTGCTGAATTGAAGAATATTCTACATTGTTGACCCCCTCGCCTATTTCAGCTTCTAACTCAGTATCTAGGAAGCGACAAGCGACGGGTTTTGACCCCTGGCGTCACATATGTGAACTTCACGGAGACTGGAAATCCATAGTATTCACTTTGGAAGCTTCAGAAATCTGTAACAACTATGGCCTGAAGCTTCCATCTCAGAGCATTTTCAGCCTGAAGCACAGTAACTTCATGTTAAGTAGATGCTTGCAAGACAGAAAGCTTAGCTTCAGCAGTGTTTTCCAACCACCAACACAAGAAAGTAAACAGACTAGCAAGCTTTTCGGCATAACTTCAGACAGGAGTTGGGCAGAAATAAGAATGGAAAATTTTTCCATTTCCCAGACTTTCAAATGGTCCACAAGGACACGCTGGCGGTCTGAATCTGGACCATGGTCACGTTCAGTAAGCCCTGTTTTAGAGCTTCTCAGTTTGAAAAACAGGGGTGTTACAGAAACCCTGTACAACATTCACAAATCAGCAAGTTTATGAAAGTAAACCATGAAAGGAATGTATTCTAGAAGTAAGCAGCCATGACCAAATGTCTGTTACCTTGTTGATGAGGTTAGCAATCTTTCCAAGGACTCCTTTAAGGCTAAGGTAATACTTCCAGTGTCCATTTGTAATAAGTCTCTTGTAAAGTGACAAAAACTCTGCCGATGCTTCACCACTGCAGCCAACTTCATCCAGACAACTGCTCCAAAAATAATGTTTACAAATTTCAAACCAGTGATGAATAGTGTAGTAGCAGTTAGAATTTGATGATAGTGTTCATCAAAAGCATAACAAATGCAAAAAGGAAGCAAATTCTATAATTAATAAGTAGCCATGAGAGTAAATGGCTGTCAAATTTTAATTCAATGACTTTTATTTAGTCAGGAAATCTTACAACTCCTCTTTAAAAGATGAAGGTCTACAGGAACTTCAATCCAAGAGGCTGTCCCAACCACAGAGAATGCCTCACGTTGCAGCTCACAAGTGTGTGCAATGGGAACAACCAATTCACCCCAGTCATGGATTAAAAGGACTGTTGGCCAGCCAGACCCATGAAAGAACGACAAAACTGCTGTAAGCAGTAACATTACCCATATGCCCCCTTCAGTACCGCACTGAAATCTTACAATGTGGAATTTTAATTTATTACTTGTTGTCAAGTATTCGACGTTCCATTATCACTTTGAAACAAGTACATCACCAGGAAACTGTGCATGAAAGGAATGGCCACCAATCCTTGAACACTGATGCTACAAAACTGAGGTTAAAAAGCTTCATAACTATGATTGCCTCTCAAGGTAGGTTTAAGGGACATCAAAGCAGCATCTAAGCAAAATTCCATTCTGAAAGAAAGATTACGATTGCATTACCTAGACAACATATCCAGAATGTCCTGTTTACGACTGGGAACGACG